>WHYT01016521.1:355328-401249 GCA_009806455.1 Tetrax tetrax
ACACTTATTTTTGATCTGGTGGCTAGTAGAACATCCTGGAATTCTCATATTCCTCCCTAAGTATTGCTTTTTTGACCACCATTATACACAACATTAATTTAAGCCAATCTGGTCTAATACAACTGTTTTTATTTGCCATAAATATATTTATCAAGCAAAATAAAGACCAGAAAACACAAGCATATATAAAAAACCTACCTTGGTACTGCATCCACAGACGATGAAGCTGGAACCTTGGGCACCTGACAATTTGTTGCTGCAGCCAGCTTTAAGGCAGATGATGGAACAGCACTTAAAGTCCTAGGTATATGTCGTGCATTAAGTGTGGTAATAGAGTTTACAGTGGCAACTGATGAGGGTACAGTTAATCGAATGTTGTTCCCAATCAGAACCTGAGTTGTTGCAGAATTGGCAGCAGTTACTTGGTGACTCAGTGCACTGTGGGAACTTGAAGTCTGCGTTATATTTGAAGGCTGTAACAAGGCTGAACCTGCTGTTGATGAAGAACTTGTATGGACAAGTGCTGTAGGTGTAGTACTACTGAGGTGTAAGCCCTTGTACACTCCTGCAAGAGAAAAACAAAACAGTAAGCTCATTTTTCAGAAAATACTCAATTCCAGACAGACATGTCTCCACTGTAACAATCAAATTCTGTCAAACAGCTGCGTACCTGAGGCTTGAAGAATGCCATTCACCCCGATTCCAAGCACCACATCATCCTTCATTTTGAATCCCATCAGTTGTTCTGATGTAACCAAAGCTGAAGCAGCAAATTGAGCACTAACAGAATCCAGTGTCTTGGAAACAAAACCCTAAAAAGAACAATGGTGGCAAATATATGTGATTGATGCTTCCAAAAGTCCGTATTCTCCCCACTTTACAGCTACATACAAACTAGTAGAACAAAAATCAGCACATGTAAATCAGAACTGCGGCCCAGTTGTTCTCGGACTAAGTTGTCAGCATTTGGTACAACTGGTTAAAATCTGAACTGCCATTTTTTTCCATGCACTTTTAGCTCCATTGTAACAACGGAGAAAATCCCCACACCTACTTAAAATACAAAGAAACTTATTTCCGAAGTTCTATGGAACAACATTGTTTCACAGGTCAACTCATTTTCATGAAAATCCAAACCCAATTCAGAGACTCAGAGGTTCAGATTGCTAACAACTTCTGAACCTTTTTGTGTCTATCACCACTGTAATCACTACACATTTATGAATATTATGACACTTCCACAGCTGTATGGATGATGTATTCAGGAGTTAGCTTTAGTTATTAACTGAAAAGTCTGCTCTAAAAATCCCCCACTATCAAGAGGATAACGACATGGCTGGAGATGTCTGCAATTCATATTTCTAAGGCTTTGAAAATTTCATTAATTGACTGACCCATCTTTTTTTTTTTGTTAAGAGGGAGCAGAGGCAATGCCTGCCACACTCACCTGCAGTGTCCCTTCTAAACACTTTACAGAATGGCTATGATGTAGATTCAGGCGAAAGCCACTTTCCTGTTGGTTAGTTTCAAGGTTCTATGGCAACAGTTGACAATTAGAGATGAACCCTGGTGGGAAACAATGAGGGATAAATCATAGCACAGACAAATCCCTCACCTGTGATGTGTTGGCAGAGGAATTACTATTTGCTTGCTGTTGCTGAAATTGTGCAAGCTGCTGTTTCTGCATTAGTGCCAGTTGCTGTTGATGTTGCTGGTATTGTTCGGCTGTAAATGCTGAACAAAATATAAAACGAGAAAATACTGTATCAAAATAGGTAGGTGTTGTGTATATAAACACATCTATTTTATAATCTTTACCAAAAACCACAACCCACAAAACACCACAGCAAGTTCTTAAGAGCCTTAATGCACCTTTATGGCAAAAAGGCTATAATCCTCCTAGAGATTTTTGTTCAAATCAAGTCTTCCTTTTTTAAGCTGTTTTTTAGTATATAGGCTTTAATTGCTCTGCTACATTTAGCCCAAGATACGAAAAGGGAGGGGGGAGTGGGGTAAGGAAGGAATCAAAACACAATAAAAACCAGCAAAATCTCTCTAATAACTGATTAAAAATAAGTTACAGGTAGAAATGCCATCACTGTTTTCACTTAGTGAAACTACAGTATCTGCACTGTTACTAAAGTAGGTTTATATACAAAACTTGGGAACTGCAGGCCTCCAGCCCTCACAAAGAGCATTTTGAAGGCAGGGAGTACCTACAGTTATGATTTAAGTTTAGTTGAAAACATTACATTTGGCATGCGTACAAATGTGCAAGCTATCATAGTATGGTATATACAATGACAGAACTACATCCCTCAAAATCTTTGAAAGGTGACCCAGTAGTCAGTTTATCACAAGTCAACTAGAATTTTATCCAGGTAGCCCACATGCATTTTTTCAGTGTATTTGTGAATTTATTTTTTTTTTTTAAAAAACATTGTTCTAAATCCTCCTACTGTGTACTGCAAGTAGCACTAAATTATTACGAACACTTTGCTATCTCAGCACTTGAAGTCATACATTTTTATTGAGCTGTTACATTCAAGTTATTAATTTACTTTTTTTTTTAAGTAACATTCTTCAGCAAGTAGGAATGTAAGCAATTGTTTATGTTACCATAAGTCACAAATTACTGGCCAGTACTCTTACAGTTAAATCTCACTTCAGCTCGCTTCATTTCCTTCAATGTTTTAAAGTTTTTCCTAGGGGAGCAGCTCAGTACTATCATCATTCACAAATGCTCTTACTTAAAAAAAGCCCCACAACATAAAACCCCACCAAAGTAGAATTCATAGACTAAACACTCAGGAGCTGGCTGTTTAAATTTTAATTCTACTTTATACAAACTAAGAGCCTTTAGGTTTCTTTTGCTTGTTTGTTTGTTTTTAAACTGTCACCAAATACAGACATTGGAGCAAGAAAGCTTTAGCACACAAAGATTAGCAGGTAGAAAGCTGAGCAGCAGTAGCAGAGTGAGGAACATGGATGTACTGTTCTGGTACTAACAGATACTTCATTTACATTGATCATTTAGTAGTGACTTATTAATGAAATGTTTTTTTAAAACCCTAAAATTTAGAATCAGCATGGTTTAGCCAACACACTGCCAATGGTACTGAAAGTTTCATGTATTAGTAAGGTATTTTGTTCTACAGTATGACACTGTAAATATATTGCTTAGAAACAGGTTGCCTAAGTGATGTAAATCAAGACAGCCTGCAGACTGACAAAGTGGAAAATGAGCAAAAAAAAAAGGTACGTTATACCATCATCTTTGACTGAAATAAAATTAAAATTTCCACTGTCATAAACATCTCATTTTTGTCCATTTAAGTAAAATTTATTAATAGTTTCAGTTTTCAAGTCTTAAGTATATTTTAGATTTTAGCTACGAAATAGAGTTGTAGTAAGCACAGGCATCTATGTTGGTTTAGCTAATTCCAAAATATTGTTCTCTTTTGAAAAACAATAAATAAAATTTATTGTGACAAGTTGTGTTTGTTTAGGGTAGCCATTATTTAGGACAGTGTTTAAGTTCTCCCCCTTTTTTTCTGGAAGTGACAATTAGAAGGATTATATTTTCCAAATTGTACATCAGCATATATCTTTTTAAGTTGTCTGTGATGCTTATAGTTGTTAAGTTTCCCAGCACTACGAAAACAGTTACACAGCTGTCAAAGTAAACAAGTGACAGAATCACTCCACTGTGACCACCACCTATATTCAAACCGTTTCTCTTACTTCTGCTCAAATACCCACTTACAAATAGTGCCTCCAGAATGCAATGGAAATGGCCATTTACCTGTCCTATCTGAAAATACACTCAAGAACGAATTATTTCAGGTTTTTCAATTTAGGCTAAAATATTCAGTAACATTTTTGCCGCTTCCCTTATTAAAGGTAAAAGCTTACTAGACAATTCAAAATGCTATTTACAACACTATCAGAGATTTTTTTGTGTGATTCTCAACTAATCAGTTGTATCCTGCTTAGAAACACAACACTGCCTATAAAGCAGTGCTGTAAGCTACAGCCTCCTAAAATGACCTGATATTCCTTTTCCATTCCACAGCCCATCCAGATATGTTCATGTACCAGAAGAGGTTACAGATTGTAATTATACAAGCTAGCTATTCCTCTCCATGCTAAAGAACTACATTGAAGGTTTTATTGAAAACATTACTACTACCCAGAACTAGCCAAACCAAAATTAATCATTATTTCTTTGAAGACATGCAAACTAGGATAGCACACTTATTCCTCTTCTGTTAAAAGCTATAATGTATTTTGCTCACTAACACTGTCACTAGATTTCTTTTCCTGCTCTCACAGTACAGTCTATATTACACTTCAATTGAAAAAATAAGCCTGCTGATTGTGAGATACAAGTTGCTTCTGAAAACTGTAATTCCCACGCACAAAAAATATTTGCGTGTACTTTACATGCAAGTACTCCCACCTATTTAACTTTATGTATTTATTTTCTGTGGCTCAACTGTGACTGGAATTGGGGAAGGCTTTCTGGAGAAATCACACGTGCTCAGCACAGTGAGGTCATGGCTGTACCGTCTGTGCCTCTTTATCTGCAGGAACATTCCTAAACTTCTCAAAGAGCTCGTGTAAGTTCAACTGCCTTTTAAAAAAGCAATTCAAGTAGAATGCATTGTAGACTGTAAAAAACTTAGCTGCTTTTAATAGGTTAATTATAAGGCTTGTAGAGGTTTTTTTTCCTTGCTTGCAAAGCTATCATAGATGCAACTGCACAAGTGCCACAGTTAGTATCTTGTTAACATCACTTTGTCTAGAAAAACAGTAACACTGTTCCCAAGAACTTTCTTCCAGAAACGTTATTACCTCCTCTCATTGTTATTTTAAAGAAGAGAAAGGGCACAGCTGAAAATCTTTCATCTGTGCCAGAGAAAAATGGTAAATGTCAAAGTAGCAACAGTGAATGTCATTTTTTTTTGTGTCATACACTGGTCTTTATCTGCCTGGAAACAAAAGCAGCAGGCAAGAAGCAAGCCCAGACCTTTTTTGTACACTTAAATCAGCAACCATGTTTCTGGTAACTCGGAAGAGTACTGCTACAAAAAGTTACATATTCTTGATACTGCTGGAGACCTTCAATGCTTAAAAAAAATTAGTAAAGCAACGGACAACTAAACAACAGCTTCAAGTTAAACAAAGGGACAAAACATAACATTCAATGGTTAAAGATGACACAGGAAATTTTAACACAGATTCCTGCTTCAGCAGCCCTAGACAGGAGTGGAGTGTTTACAGACTCTTCTCAAACAGCATGCTAGGGCCACAGTGGTTGTGGTTGCACCACACAGTAATGACTATTTAATACTATAAAATTTACTGAATTGGACAGTGACAAAACATTCAGTTTCATTCACCACACAGAATCCAGTGGGAGGTGGAGGTAGGAGTATCTCAACCACCACTACTGATACACTATAAGTGCATTATCATTTCAGAATCTCTTAACTGTCTTTCATAGCTAACAACTGCACTTTCCCCAAAAACTTCTACATACTTTCCAAGGCACTGTCAGTAATTATGGAAGTCACTTGACTCCTTAAGTTAACCTAACCCAACTCCTTTCCTAACCTTAACATTAGGAACCTTTGGGTACAACCCTACCTGGAGTTACCCACATCTCAAGATGGTTGTCAGAAGATGGGTAGCTTAAGCTTTACTGAGAGACTAGGCTACATGAACGCTTCTTACTAATTTGTTTGCAGCATACTGTTTTGAATTGGAACAATTAAAACTCAGTATGCTTCTGATTTGCTCCTGGCAAAATTCTGAATCAAGTTTTAACATTTCAGTTGAGATAACCTTCAGGATTTTAACTTAGTACATCAGGTTATGCTGTTATCTACAGCGTAGGACAATGCACACACGTACTCTGCAACTGTATTAGTGCTATCCTTTGGCAGCAAGTAAGAGTAGCTTTCTGGCTTACAGATTGCAAAAAGGAATGTAAGGGAGAAGAAAAAGCTTCAGGAGTTTGCAACTATGAATACAAGGAAAGAAACACTGCACATTAGTGAGACTGAGTGACAGGATAAATGACTGCTTAGTATCTCCTTTGTGACAGGTACAAATCTTGTGCAATACCTCAATTTTTTAACAACACACTACACTATCAACTTCTTTTCCTACAACTGTTTACATGAAATAAACAAGATGTTTGTAATCTTTGGGATAATTACATATAAATTTTTGCCCAAATTAAGTCACTGAATAATATTTTTTAACTGGATGATTCTGTTTACCTATGTACAGAATTCTGTGGGATGCTGATACTTAACAGGTGGTGGTTTCTGGAGCACAGAGTAACTGTGATGCTGCCAATGGACTTCTCAAAGATCCATAGTCCTCAGCAGTTTTATACTGCAACATAAAACTATTTTTACACTGCCAACTAGTTTTATCACAGCATTTAATACGTACTAGCACTACAATGCCGTAGCTTAGGTATAGCTTCTCTGAAAACACAGAAGTGGCCAAAACCAGTGAGGAGGGAGGCTAGCCATAGGATCTGTTTGAACAGACTGGCCTTTGTATAGTAAACAGCCACAGCTTCCTCTCCTGACTACTGCTGGAAGTTTTACTGTGAAGTGACTCACCAGTTGTTACTCTGCTTCCCTGAAGTAGGAAGATACAGACTTCTTGAAAAAAAACAAACAAAAAACAAAACCAAAACTGGCCACAAGAACCAGCTTCCTCCAAAAGAGAAAGCATATCTTGGAAAGCAGAAAACGCACATGTAAACTCCTGGTCCCTCTACTGGCATTCCTTCTGATTTCTGGAATGGAAGTTGGTTGGTAGATTTACCAGGGCAACCGAGCAAGCTTTGTGAAGTAAACACATCAACCTATCCAGGTAAGCTTTTTTTTTTTTTAATAAAGCTTAAAAAAAAGTCAATACTGAGAGACTCAAACAGCTTAATTATTCCTTTCAGTAAATGTTTCAGTCCTGTTCAACATCTAAAGAACTAGGCATTTAAGTCAGAGTAATTTTAAAAAGCAGTTGCTTCATGACATCAAGTTAAGTATCTGTTCTCATGAGCAGAAATGTTATTTCAGTAGAAAAACTGAAGCATTAAGATTACATTGGGTTCAAAGAACCTCTCTAAAAATCCATTCAGAGTAGTGGATTCCCTGATCTTTCCAGCTGAGGTGATGGCCATTAAAAAGGCAGTTTCAATCAGGTAACAGAAGAAAGACAACGTAACTAAAGCTTCCAATTGAAAAATCCCATAAACTGGTAAAGTGTGTGGAAAGATGATGTATCATATTAAAATGCTTTCTTAACGGAAATACACAAGAGCATCACATCCCTGCTGTGTAAGACAACAATTAGTAGTTACTAATGCCAAAGTGCATGCAAAGCAAACATCATTCACAATATTAAGTAATCCAGAACATCACATTTTTAATCTCTATCTTACGAAAGATGCTACCTGGCTTACATTGCCTGGTTATAGATTTTCTACTGTATAGCAAGTTCTCACCAGTGAATTCGGAAGATTGGAGAGACTTAGAGCCATCAGTGTGATTTAGTATTTGATGCACCAGGCCCAAAGATGTTTCACTTTCTGAAAAGAAGTTCAAGATTGATTTTACTTAAACATGGCATTATTAGATGCTATGAGAACATGAATCATTATGCTCTTGATTATTACTACAACAGCCTTTTATTTCAACTCAACAGAACTGTGAAATTCCTAACATCAGAACTCTAGACTTAGAAATTATAAACTACATATAAGATCTATACATGCACTCCCTACTTGACAGTGGAAGAAAAGCAGACAGAAAAATAATTAATGAGGATTTCTACTAGCCATTGAATGACAGCTAGAAATGCTTGGTATGCATTTATATTTGTCTGCCCATCATTCTTAATATGAGTTTCCACCAAAATGTCACAGACCAGTTGGGGTACATAGAGTTTGCTCTGCAGTTATAAACGTGACTATCCTTGCATGGGATGCAGAAGTGTTACAGTTCACACAAGCCCAAAAATCCAGCACTTTGGAGCACAGTATTACGCCATCTGGGTTGAAGCTTACTGAGAAAATCTAGTGTAACTACCACGTCTTAAAAGTCTCCAGAAGTGCCCAGATATTTTATTAAGTGTTGACTCTTTCCCCCATCCCCTGTCAAATTTCCCAGAGTACAGAGGCTTTTCCTTTTAAGATTTCCTCCTTAAACCAAGCTTAGGGTGGGCTATAAACCTTTGTTACTCTCAAAGCCATTGCTTCAACTAAGATCTCAACATCTCAGCCACAGATGAGATAAAACTGTTAAGTTCCAATGCTAACTGAAAATAGCCATTATTTTTCACGACCAAGCATATCCCACAATGCAAAAAGAAAGTATTTAGCAAAGGGAAGTGTTGAGACTATTACAGATAGAAAGGTTAAACAAAGAGACCTAAACACAGCGAGTGATGGCTTGAAAGCGATGAAAATATAAGACAAGTCCTTCTACTTTGGTGTGAGGAACTGCCACAAGGATTGAGGAGCTTCCTCCTGCTTCCTTCTAGGAAAGGGATGCCTGCAGACAGGTGTCAGGTATCCTTAATGAGAACACGAAAAAATAGGATAGATCCACCAACCAACATTACAAATTTGGAGATGGAAATGCTGAACACACATTTGGGAAATGTAAGCATAATTCACCATCCTGCTAGATCCCCAAGTGTGCAAATTTGCTTTTAAAAAACAGATATAAAGATGAAAAAAAATCTATCCAACTTTACTTGGAAAAACATTGTTTCTATGGAATTTCCACAGAAAAAAGTTACTGAATGCAAGACAGCTGCCTGGACTTACTGTGGAGCCTGGGAACCAGTGCTCAAATCTTTTTCACTAGTGACTGGTATCCCTGGTCTGCCTCCTGAACACAAGGCTGCAACAGAATTATGCATGCTGTGCAGTCTTGAACTTTTGGATGTTTGCATCTAGTAATCAAAAATATGAATGTAACCTATTTAACAGCAAGTCTGCAGCAGAAAGCACAGGCTCTCTACACGTATCATGATGCCATTTACCTCAAAGAATTAGATCAATCAATTCATCCAACAAGACTAAATTCCTGGGACACAAATACTTCAGATGAATATTCATGCCTACTGTACACTCCAGACTTAAGACACAAGCTCTGCCTCTGAAGATGATTATTCAGAAACCTGATGAGACTGCCAGCAATACAGGCTCCTTTTCCAAAATAATTTTGCTGCATTTTGTTCAGAGTGAACAGCTTCCCCACTGAACAAGTTATTCCTTCACAATAATCACGCTTTTACACTCTTGCCTGCTTTTTTAGTGGTGTTCTGTTTAACATATGCCTGAAGATCCTCGAATCAGCTCTTTTTACAAGAGGGCAAATGATACTTTTTCTTAATTCTTCACTAAGATGAAAAGGAACCACCCTCTACAAAAGTGAGGCTACTCTTCTTGGCCATTCGATCCTGCTGCCAAAGCCTATCCTTTGGCACACAGCAAGTCCAGTACAAGCCCCATTTTCAAGTAATTTGTAAGAGGGTTTTTCTGGTGTTTTCTTTTTTTAAGACATCCATTCTCAATGCAACAACTTCATCTTCCACACCTCTTTCGTATTGAAGGACCACAATAACTTGCATTTCTTCAGGGTCAAAGGTGCTTCAAAATTTTTATTAAGTGACTGGCTCCTTGAGGAAATCTTTCTCTGATCTTCAGGTTGAAAAGCAATGCTTCCCATATCTAGAGAACAGTATGCCATGGTACAGCTTTTATAACACCCTCTGATGAACAGAGGACCCGAGATATTATCTCAACTTCATGCCTGCACTAGCCGTGTATCACAGACTTGAAAAGCAAGGTTTTCCATGGCAGCAGTAGGTTGTCGGGATCATTCAAGGTGGAAAAAGCTCAAGATTACTTTAAATTTCTTTAATATGGAAAGAGAATAAATTATCATGTGATGGTGGCACAATAAACACAGCAACACAACCACCTCGGCTGGCCAACACAGAATCGTAGGATGAGCTTCACCTTAAGATAAATAACATGGTTTGACACCAATTCACAGTAGCAGTGAAAGGATAAAAGGATTTTTAAAATTAGAGATGCATTAATAAGTGTTTTCTGGTAAAAAGACCTACTACCACTTCAAAAACATAAAAGGCCAATAGAAACAAACTTAGAACAGACTCCCAGTTTTAAAGACAGCTAAGAAAAAGGAGCAGGGACACTCTTCTGGGTTGAAAATCTAATAGTACTGACTATTACAAAAACTTTTAGTACAGATGTTAAGATACCTGATGTTCTTTACAGTATCTGCTACAGAAAGTAAGAAGATAGAACTTAGCAGCTGCAGCCCCAATTGACATGTACTTTTGAAGAAGTCAAACTCATACACGAGACACACAAATACACCTGTAATCTGAGCAGACAATGCATCTTAAAGAATCCTGTAAGAAACCAAAAAAAGAACACTAGAAAACAGGATGGCACCAAGATGAACTAGACCATATGCTCCTTTCAAACACCTACACCTAAACAGATGATCATCATTACACCACATACACACAAACTCACATACATTCCTATGCTACAAGAATCTCAATTAGGTTATAAATACTCACACGTGTACAATTTACATGGTTATATTAATAACAAGTGACTATCCAAAAACTGTGGTAACTAATTTAAAGTATAGCTATGAATTCAGACATAGGGGTTTTTTATTATTACTATAGTATTTCATTCCTGTATCAAACCCTAATAAAAATACGAATCTGAACTCCACAATGTTTAAATCTGGAAAAGCTCCGAATACTAACTTAAGTATTTTACACAGATGATAAGCCACCTGCATAGAATTCCAAGCACAAAAGAATGTAATATGTTAGGTTCTTATACGCATGTATTACTTTCCCACAGGCTCCAAAATACAACCACACAATTAAAACCTTGTAAAGAACTCATCACCATAAATAACAATTGCATTAATTCGTAAATGATGTAGATAAATATCTTAATTATCTATTTAAGGAAAAAAAGATTCTATAGGAGTGTGTGTGCTTGTTTATTTATACACACACAAGACATATACTTTATCTCAACAGTTTTTCAAGTCCACATGAATTTCAGATGTTAATACTTCATACTGTACTTATAATCTATTCATCACACATTAGTTTTGTTTTCACACTAGTAACCTGACTACCATTTTATCGCAGTTCAGGCTGTGATAGACTAGATAGAGGATGCTCTCATTCAGTTCTGGACTTGGTTTACTGATTTGAAACACTGGAAGAGCAGAATTTAAACATCAAAAGTCATACTTAGATCACAAACCAGAAGAACCATCAGTTGTAGCCCTAATACATTTCCAGCAAGAATAGTCATAAAGATAAAAGACTCTGGAATGAGGGCAAGCATGTATTCTAGGACAGCCTGGAGAGGAAGCATGAAATACAGCACCAGAACAAAGCTGCCCAATAAGTCTAAAAGTGCAAGGAGGAAGAATTTTCTGAAAAAAAACCCAACAAAACAATCAGGTGGTGCAAGGAGGAAAAGTACAAGACACACTGGAAAATAGGGGGATTAAAGTAATCTGATGCCAAGGTAACACTCTGTTTGGGCAAGTCTCCAAAATATCCCACAATTAGGCTAGTTTATTAGGTACACACACCTCTCCCCACCTCACTCCTACATTATCCATGTTAATTTATTTCCAAAGCCACAATTCAAAATGGCAATGAAAACATGATTCTAGAGACTCCTTACAAAATAGCGATGAGCTTTTAAAGTGATTTATTTGTAAAAAATATCACTTTACTTTCTATAAAAAGATGACAATGTGCTGACTAATCAAAATTCAAGAGTTGTTTTAAGTCCCATTCTAACTATGTAAATACCAGTCTTCCAGCGTGAAGAACCCAATATAAAGAGTGATTCTATCCAATAGTATTCCAATTTAAAAACAATTAACATCACATCAAATTTTCTTAGAGTCAGGGCCTCAATTCTGTAATTCAGGCTCCGTAAGATGTAATCTGCCACTTGCTGACAAGATGTAGGCGTGATTAGTCCAAGAGTTTTACGAAGCATGAACACACGCATCAGTGGGAGCGGGCTGGGTATTTTTGGATAGAAAATGGCATTTAATTTAATCCAAGTTCAAATAAGAATTCAGAATATGTTGGAATTTGAAATGCAAACATTTTCAGTAAAGATTACCCACCACCACTAATAAAAATTTGGAACATAGTATTTGTATCAACATTTCAATCAATGTTATTTTTAATTTTTAAAAAATCCAGATCTTCAGTACACTACTGTTACCAATAAAGACAAATAAACATTCTATGTAATAAATAAAAATATGAAAGTGAAGATGAGCTGTTGCCATTAGAATAGACCATGGTGTAAAGTATGGATGACTTAATGATATTCTGGATTTTCTGAACCAAGTTTAAGATTTCTAGAAGCAAGTTTGTCAAAATAAACATACCAAAATGTGCTGAACCACTGCTACTTTTACTTTGTATAGAGGTACTGCATGTCTGGGTCCCCGGTTGTGCTGTGCCTGTTCGATTTATACCCCTGTGTAATATCCTACAGGAGAGTTCATCATTGTCACTGTCATGTAGGGATGGTGTCCGAGGCCTAAAATGCCGCCATCTACATGATTTGATATTGACTAGTATCTGACTGAGGTCTTTCGAGAAAGATTTGTCCGAGGTATTTGTTTCTGAGGTATTGGCAAATTGACTGATTGAAGAGTGTTGTGATGAGGAAAACTTTTCCAAATCCAGCTGATGAAATGTATTATCGTAGTCTGAATGTGCTCTGTCTAGTAGCACCCTAAAAATGGGAAAAAAAATGCAGAATTATACAGTGGCAAGAAAATACCAAGGAAGTCACTAGTAGTTTGCTGTGTGTGCTTGGAGACAACAAAGGGATAGAAGAAACTACACAAAACTGCTTTAGAACCAGCAACCCCTCGCAAAACAGATACAATGCATGACTAGATATTATTTCACAGTAAGCAGTACGTTTAGGTTTCTCTTCACATGTGTATTCCAGCTTTTACTGTTTGAAGAGCTGACGTACCTCATCATGTATATATTAAGACACTGCAACAACATATACAATGATTTTTTTAAAAAAATCAGACTGGAAGATAAGAGTTCCACAACGTAAAGAAAAAAAAAAACCAACAACAACAAAAAAACCACAAAAACCCCCCAAAAACTAGAGACCAAAAAAAAAAAATTTAAGTCACAAAAAATGTTATTCAAATGTCCTCCTAAAGTAACTTCAGTTCAAAAGCCTTACTCTCATACATACTGAACATACCCACAACTATCCCAAAGCAATGCAGATGTCACACATTCACTTCCAAATCTCCCTTCAAAATCCCAGTAAGAGCCTTCAGCTCCCATCCTGATTTTGCCAATATGCCAATCTGACTTGCTAATATAGGAAGAGGTGCTAAGCATTACTCCGAAAACCAAATCAAGCTCTTACATTTTTTTAAATTAAAATTTAATTTCAATGTACCATTTTCTTAAAGATACAATACATTATTGAAGAAACAGCACTTAAACACTAAACAATTTATAATTGTTTTTGACAAAGATGCTTAGATACAAAACGCCTGAAGTAAGTCCTTAACTCTTCTGATATTTTGGAAAATGTTTGAAATTTAACAGTTATTGTCACTTTTAAGTATTCCTCCCAAAATTCTGCTCTACAACTGGCAAATCAACAAATACGGTCCAAACTCAGAAAAGCATTTTCTGAAAAATGCTATTTTTAAATACTATGAAGACAACTATACAAGAAATTTAAATATAAACCACCAATCACAACTGAAAACACACATGCATTTTCACCTCAGAACTTGTGAGTGCCAGTAATAAAAAGAAAAGAAAACTGTACTAAAGTGGCTTCCACTACCACGTCCTACTACCAAAATAAAAATGGAGACACTAAACAGCTAAAGAAACTTGTATCAAATGAAGTATTTAAAACATCAATCTGTCTGATATCTCCATTTTTAGGGGGTTGCTTTTTTTAAATCTTTGTTCTTTATATCTTACTGATTTTTTTTTTTCATTTTGTTTTTAAAAACAGCAGTAATTTAAGCAGCACTTACCTTCCACCACGGCCGACCCGTCTTCGTGCAAACCCAATACACCTCTGGGGTACAGTGAGGGTGGTTAAGCAGTATCTGTAACGCACATCTCCTAGTCTTCCCTCTTTAGGGCTACTCCATGGCCAGTTACCAGGTTGGTCTAAATGAGGCTTAAAATAATTTTAAACAATTAAACACCAGATCTTTTCCCACAATGATGCTCTGTCTTATGACTAATAAGGAAATTGTACTTACAGCATAGTACTGACAGCCTGCTTTCCGACGGAAGGCGAAAGGACCATCGGGATCGTTTTCCTCCTCAGCCTCCGAAGAGCCAGACAAAACCTTTAAATAAGGGATGGGGCAGGGCGGAGTGGTGCATGAGGAAAAATATTAGTAAATTCATGAGTTTTGCTTCTGTTCTTTCCCCAAGAGCAGCACAGAACTCTAGAGTTCCTACCTGGGAGAGAGGTTCTTCATCTGAGCTAGGAAAATCATACTGATTCAAATCTTTAGCATTAAAGACTGGTAGTGCAGCAGGACTTGTCTGTTGAGGAGCAGCAGCAGCAGACGAAGGTAAGACTTTTGGCTTCTTCTCATACTTTCTTTTGGGTCTAATAACATCAGGTTTATCTTGCTGCAAGGAAAAAAAAAAAAAAAGTAGCGTGAAATTACACACACAAGCAAATTAGATTAAAACAGAGAAACAGAGGTTTTAGAAAACTCCCGTGTTAGTAAGCTAAAAAGTGAACTCATCTCTCCACCACCTCGATAGCAAAACATGCAGACATTTCATGAATATCTGTACTTCATTTCCAGTAATTGAAAAGTTTAACAGACAAGTTGAAATCAAGCACTGTTTACTCAGTCCGTGCTAGATAAAACACGAGGGGTTAAGAAAACAGTACTATTTTAGAGAAGTAGATCAAAATATATAATGATCTCCACGAGGCATCTTTTCCTAACATTTTAAATTCATAAGCATTTATGCAGTGTTAGGGAATTAATCAGTACTAAACAATGCTTTAAAGGCAAAAATAGAAGTTAGACTTCTCAAAGATACTCAGAAAATCCTCTAATAATTAAACTTATTTCCCCATACTATACAAAGTTAAGTTTAAGAGCATTTCTCAGGTTTCCAAGAACAGACACTGCACTGACTCAAAATCACTAATAGGCAAGTATACTCCAGCAATCTCAATTACGATGCTCTACTATCAATGGAAGTATTCATTGAATCAAGCCACCTTGTCAGATTCAGAACAGCCTTTGGACATTCTTCAGTTACAAGAACTCTTTGTTTAAAATTCAAATTATACCTCAGCATTTCTCCCGTATTACCTGACCTATTTAATATGCTCAGTTGTTGGCACTGTAGCTATGCTTTGTATGACACAAAATTAAAGCCTGCAGGAAAAAAGAGTGCTGGTCAGCTGTCTAAATCAAATAAGATTATTTGATACTTTACTTAAATACAAAACCAGACTAAGATGTACAGCATGCTGGGAATATCAATGGATTATATTTTAAAAAACCAAACCAAAACAAAAACAAACAAATGAAACAAAAAAACAAAACAAAACCAGAAAACCACCCTCCAGATTAAAATAACTACGTAACTTAGAATAAAATATGGGCTTCACCTCATTAGTCCTATCTTTGTCCAATATCTATGCAATAAATACAGTTTTGTTCAGGATATCCTAACTTTATGGACCATATTAGAGAAAAATGTTTGTGTCCTCCAGAATAAGAATAGAGTTGCATGTGTCCTTTTGTCTGTAGTTCATGTATACTTCCTTTACTTCTGTCTTAACGAACGACAGTAGTCTGTACGTTATTCTCAAAACTCCGACAGAACAAAGCATTTTTCTCCAATTGCAGCTTTGCTAGTCTCCTTCCAGCTTCAAAAAACTTCCCCCCTCCTCCCATTGTAAAATGTGATGTCTTGCATATGTAACAGCATGAACTAGTAACTCGGTTACTGCCATTACTCACTTTAACTTTGAATTCTTTCAGTTCCATAGCTTCCTGGTGTTTAAAAGGACTGCTGTTAGCCACAGGAATGATAGGAATAGCATAGGTAGGTTTAATTGGCTGCCGCTGTGCCATGACCTCAGACATTATCTCTCCACTGTAGTCACCCAAATTATACCTGAAATCAGATAAAAAAAATAAAAATAAAAAAATTGTTGGAACATTTACAACATACATCTGATAAAAAATTGCACAACACAGAGAAACACAGACCAATACTTGCAAGTTGGGGTAAAAAGATCTCCAGGATGACACCGAGCAGTACAAAAAATGTTATTCCAGAAAATGGGACTAATAACATAGAAACATCATTGCAATCATTAATGCTGACAAATAAATAAAAATGATAACTACCTTGCAAAGCCTGTAAAACATCTCCCGAAGATAACACTATAAAGGAATGAAGCAGAAACTGGGAAGAAAGAACAGAAGACAACTTCCCTCTCCATTCACTTGGGGACAGGTACCACTTAAAAGCATACATTTATCACCCAAGAGGTTTTAAGCAGTGAGGCAGAGTGCCTTATTCATGAATCCTTCCTCTTTTGTGTAACGGAATATTTTCACAACAAGCAGATCCATTAAGCATATTTGTACTGGTCTGGCTGAGGTGGAGTTAATTTTCCTCACAGCAGCCCTGCTAGTGCTGTGCTTTGAACTGGTAGCTAGAAGGTGCTGGTAACACACCAGCGTTTTGGCTACTGCTGAGCAGTGCTCACACAGCATCAAGGCTGTCTCTCCAACATTCCCCCCTCACCAGGGGCTGGGGCTTGGCAAGATCTTGGGAGGGGACAGAGCCAGGACAGCTGACCCAAACTGACCAAAGGGATATTCCATACTGTATGAAGTCTGCTCAGCAATAAAAATTTAAGAGAAAGGAGGAAAGGGGAGGGCATTTGTGACTATAAGGTTTGTTTTCCCAGAGTAACTGCTATACATACTGAAGCCCTACTTCCTGGGAAGTGGCTGGACATCACTTGCTGATAGAAAGTATAGAATAAATCTCTTGTTTGCCTTTGCCTCTGTGCACAGCTTTTGCTTTATCTTGTCCCATGAGTCTAGGTTTTTCTTCCCCATCTTATTTTCTCCCCCTCCATCCTGCTGAGGAGAAGAGTGATAGATGGGCTTGGTGGGCACCTGGTGTTCAGCCAAGGTTCAGCCAACTCACCACAACATTACATTTCAAATCATGTGGCAAGTGCTGTGTTGAAGTGCAGTTTTCCATTCTGAGGGGGGGCATTAGAGTCTTTTCTCTATTCAACAGCTTATTTTCTTGAATAAGCTACTGGAAAAATCTTTGAGATATCTCCACTCTCTATTTCTACTGAAAACAGTCAGTGCTAGAAAAAAGTGCCCCAGTAGAGACATTCATCTCCCTAAAAAGTCAGTCTAAAAAGTTAGAGATTTAAAATACTGACTCAAAACATTTGTTTTCAAACATGGATGCGTAAGCTAGAGAAGCCTATTCAGATTCTAAGTATCAAAAGAAAAACTCCACATTGCAAATGTGATTCTCAGTTGATTGGGAAAGCGACAGTTGACAGAGCGGAGCACTTGTTCTTCAGCACAGCTGACAAACAGGATGTCAAAAGAATCACTAGTTGGAGACGACTCACAGAACAACATCTTATACCGTATAAAATGCTTATTTGTTTTCCTCAAGAGGGTATTAGATCAAGCTTTGCTAAGAAAGAATAGCAATAATGAAGGAAAAAGAATAGTAATGACTGGAAACAGCCTTAAAATTAGCTGTGATTTCTTTAATCAACACTTTTAAGTTTAACACAGATTTCCAAATCAATTTACCTGCAACTATGATTACATCTCCTGTGTAATATATAGGATATATATACACACATCTGGACACAAGTAATGAAACAATGTAGATTAGTGCGACGGCTCACTTTCCTATAATAAACAACTTCCTAACATTTTATTTCGCTCTCCAATGCCATATATGAAAACACGCTACCCTGTAAATGTCAGAGTTTAAACACTTATTTTAAAAATGTCTCACTGTTCTTAAGCATTTGTGGGAATCAGAATATAAGGTAGTTTCCAAAGCTTTCTGCAGCAAATTCTCAATAAACGTTACCTCTTTTCCATAATTTCCAGTGTTAAATGCAGCAACTCTCTCTTGCTTTTTTCCCTCCTCTTTATCATCTCCAGGATGGTTACTGCACGACTGAGATCTCGACGCAGCTTAAGCATCTTCTCATAAGATGCTTCATCATTTTTTCGATTCTGTAGATACACAGTGTATATGTTTCCCCACATCATTTAAATTCAATAATCTGAATTAAGTTCTAAATATTTACGCATGTATTTAAAAAAATCACATGCTAAAACAAAGAGAAGCATGTGCATGTTATCAATGAGTTACAGCTTCCCAACACCATAAGTAGGTTTAGCAGTAGAATTAGTAAAAAAACAAAAACAAAACAACCAAAAACTTTCATTCAATAGCCATCCTAAAGTAGTTTCTTTCTTGCAAATTAAACCAAAAGAACACCTCAAGTTTTATTGTTTTATACTACACAATAGAATTGTTTCTTTTTATAAGCTACTTTCCGAGAGGAGTAGAATGAAGAGCAAGAAAGCAGATGGAGGTATTGATCTACTTACTTTTCGTGTCTGCATCTTTTCTGTTCGTCTTCTAAAAGCAACATAAGGGTCATTTGTGCTGGAACCATCTCGCTTCTCTTGTTTTACTGCTGGGATAAGAGAGGGACCTCGACAGTTTTTCCTCTTTTTAATCCAGTACTCATACACTTCTCTGATCAATTCATCATCTTCCTTCAGCAACAGCTTGGCCTCTTGCAGGCTGACTGGCTAAATGTAAAACCCAGCATGTCACTTTCATATAGCAATGTATAGAGTGCGTATTTCAAACTCTTTATTCAAAGCACTATTGTACCTGCTGACCGCTGCCTTTTTCTAGTCTGTCTATCATCTCCTCAAATTGCAAAGGAGATATGTCCATTCTTTTCTTCAACTTATTCACAAAGATCTCATCTTCCGAATCCAAGTCATAATCCGGCTGCTCAGCATCCAAACTAAAAGCTAAAGGACACAGTGAAAGTTCAAGTCAGAACAAAACATTTCTGTAGTAAAACTAATAGCAGTGTCTGGAGTACACATCAGACTCTTCTGAAGACAAAACCAAAACTAGTTGTTTGAAAGTTGAAGTAACACAACTTAGAAGTTTCTTGAAAAATATTACACTGTTAAAAATCAGGAAAAAAAGTTGACACCTATTTGACTATGCTTTTGTTAATCAATGAAAGCTTACTAGTGGTCAAGCCAGCTAGTGGCTTTCAACCTGATTGTTTTCACCAAAAAAAAAAAAATTTTAGATTGGTCAAAATTTTCAACGCTGCCTGCAGTTTTATCAGTTTTACCAATAGTTCAAGTTTCAGTCCAAACACACTTTAAAGGTAGTTCAACAAAAGTATGTGCAGACTGTATTACGATGACCTTACACACACACTCATCAGTGATTTTTGTTATGTAGATGTGAACTGGCCCAGCATGGTCTACCCTATGTAGCAAGGCGTCTTCAAAGACAAGAAATGTTTTGCAGAATGCAAACAACTGTTCTGTTTTCCACAATATCCTATGAAAATGTAGCATTCTGCATTTCAAACGACCTCCCTAGTTCTCATGCCTCATTCAAGTTGTTTTAGTTCACAAGACACAAACTTCTTCCCAAGTGCACATCTGGAAACACACTGTAAAAAGCATCACTTGCTTTTAATAAATAAATAGGTAGAACACAATACAGCCAAAAATCACCATTTCAGCTGTTAGATCACTAGATACGGACAACAAGAATGAAAAAGCGTAACCTTGATCAGCATGGAAGACTGCTAGTATTAGTGTCTTCATTTGCTATAGAGAATAGCTTCTATCTTCCAACAAAAACAAAATCCCAACACATTTGGAAGTCATCAGTGATATCAAAACCACCTACTTTTAGATGTAGAATACCTCCATCCAGGCCCAGGCAAATTCTACTACTACTCCCACTTCTGCTTCACTTCCCAATCCACTCTGTCATTTTATTTTGGTTAAGTTTCAGGGGACAGGTACTCTGCTTCTTAACTATGTATTATATATTCCCCTCTTCAAGTAGATTTATGCCTGTCTTTGCTAATGTACCTAAATTTCCCTGCAAGCTGTAACTACTGAGTGTTACAGAGGGCAGAAACAGGCCTTTGAGATTGCTAAATTTAAAGTATTAACATACAGACATAGACTTAGGAAGGACATCTATTTACTTCTTGATCAAGAACTAAATATATCTCTTCAATAAAAAGTATGTACTTGTTGCAAAAAATTAATTCTCAGGAGCAAGTCTTGATACAAGTCCAATAGAAATTTAAGAGTAATCTCTTCAACTACTAGAAAAATAAAGTTCTCTGTGTAGATGTCAATAAATGAGTTACTTTACTTACGCTGTATGTGAATCAGCTGCTTTGGCATTTTAAATTCCCCAGGATATATAGATTCATAGTATGCAATATTACTTTCTGCTTCTGGAACCGGTATAACCATGTTATCCCTCTTCTCTCCATATACTTGTTGTGCTGAGATAGCCCGTTGGAGATGATGCTCCTATAAATAAAAAAGTCAAGACGAAAATATGAGGAAATATTTTCAGAGCTCGGCTTTCTTAAAGTTGAAAGGATTCTATTTCTTTGCAAATGCTCTCATTCCAAATCCCCAAGGTTAGACTCAAAAAATTAGTATCACACACTTGACTCAATATGAACTCCATAAATCAGAAGGTTTTTCCAGTAGGTGGAGCTCTCCCTCTTACACAAACACACAACACTTTAGTTACTCAACTTAGTAAGTCAAGTTGCACGTTCTTGGCACACCAAGCTACATAAATCAATTTCTACATATTTCCAGAGAGACACTTAAGATTGATTAGACATACAGATTATAATAAGTAGCTGCAGACAGATAGTCACTCTGGTATTATTCCGTATTTGTTATGGCCACTTATTGACAGTGATGTCAGAAAACCAGAAAGGAGGTCTGTCATAATCTTCTATTAAGAAAAGGAGCAACTATTTTTACCCAGATAGAGAATTATTCCTAAAGACATTTGTTTTATTCCAATGCTTTCCATTATCCTCATTCTGTCCCTCCTAACTTGTCAAATAAGTTTGTTATTAACATAATTACAGGTTTTCTTAATATTCTATAATCATATGTATTAATATTATATTATATTATATTATAAAACCATAAACTATGAGGGTGAGAATAATTAACTTTTGGAAATCTGCAACTGTTTTTCAAGCTTAAGAGTAATTACACTTATATCTGTTACTATAACACAAGTAACAGGTTAGTAACATTACAAATTCTACTCATTTTCTCATGTTACTATCCAAATGTATTCCATTCTTCCTGTGGTGCTGTCAAGACAGTAAGTAGTACCAGCAGAGTTCACAGAGTTACCAACAAAAACCTACACAGCAAGATGTGTACATGTATATAAATGGTTTACTGACAATGTGACATGGTATTTTTTCCCCTAGTACCAAAGCAGGTTTAAGTGCGTATACTGTTCCTCCTTCGGTGCTCAGTAAGCCAGTGCCACACCAGTTGTGTCCATGTAGCTATCACTGAGATGCTATAAACCAGACTACTGAAATACTTGAAACAGGAACTGCAGCTAAAGGGTAGCAGGGACAATTGGTTTTAATATTGAAGTAAAAACATATCAGTGTTCACATGTATGATCTTACTCCATCTTTGTCTGTCTCGACTTCAATTCACCCCCTCTTCAATACAATAAAGGCAATTAACATCTTCTGTCTAAACTTTCAAAAAAAAAAAAAAAAAGAAAATTATAAAATAGGTTTTATTGTAAACTGCAGAGTTAGTGCAGCCTCAAACTAAAATCTGTTCCAAGGTATAATTCTGCTGCAATGATTCACAGGATTTTAGCTTGTCTTTACCTTCAAACACACTGAAGATTTTTCCACATCTGTCCCCTTGCTAAAAAGTTTCTTTGCAAAAAGAGACTAATCGGGAGAATAAGACATATAATACAGTTGCAGGTAAAACTCACTGGACTGATTTTGATCCTTTAGCATTTGTTAAGCACAGACACATACGTCACCTAGAAGATGTAGCTGCTAAAATTCTTTCTTGTGTATGGTACAAAATAATGTCTTTTCTACCTTTTAGTGAAGCACTACTGTCCGATACCTCAAATTTGCATAAACAGTAGTAACTCTTCAGGATTTTGTCCCAACAGCTACAACTGTTGCAGAACAGAGAATTAAGCTTCATTTCCATATAGTACAGGAGGATTCCACGTCAAATGCATAGTAATAACCAATGGTTTTTGAATAACAACAAAGGCTTACTGTTTTTATAACCATATGAAGGATTCCCGATGCATTTACCCCAACTTGTTTTCAAACACAAGAAAATGTTCTGTTTCAGGAAAGAAAAGCAGGTTAGACACTGTATTAAGATTCCGCTTTCTCTAACTTGTCTCTGATATGGAAATTGGCACTGCTATTTAGTATCAGTAGTCTATACTAACTTCCTAACAGGCTTCAGTAACAAGTATTTAAAGAAATCTTAACAAGATTCTTGAAACTGAAGCAGAAATCATACTTTTGCCCAACTTTCATTCCAATCACAAAAATTCTCAACATTTGAGCAGATAGCCTTAGTAGACCCACATATTATGAAAGCAACCAGATAAGAGTTCCTCCACTGAAACAGGTAACTAATCTGCTGTTCATACCTATTTCAAGTCATCACAAGAGAAACTCCACTAAATAAAAGGAAAGAAGCAGACAAGACAACCTACCCTTTACACCCCCATGCACCACATTCTCACTTATTTGGACAAACACTAGCAACAGCAACTTTGCCCCCAGCTTCATAATCTCAACTGGTGGCTCAGAATATATGTGTTGTCAGGT
Source organism: Tetrax tetrax (assembly GCA_009806455.1). Taxonomy (NCBI): domain Eukaryota; kingdom Metazoa; phylum Chordata; class Aves; order Otidiformes; family Otididae; genus Tetrax; species Tetrax tetrax. The sequence goes on from WHYT01016521.1 coordinate 378,481, forward strand.
GAGAGAGACAATCAGGTGCAACTGATAACTCTGGAAGCACTCATTTTTTACATGAAAGCACGTTAAACATCTACAGTTAACTAACCCCACTTACAGCTTCTATTCTGCAGTCTTTCTCCACTGTGACTGCACAGCTGATTGCTCCCACTCAAATTCAACACCTCATTAATCTGAAACCATAGCCTTCCATTTCAAAATGCAGTGGTTTCCTCAGTTTGTCAGAATGACTTTGAATTCCAAAATCATGCTGGCTGCCCTTCATGTTATCTTGATTTAATATGTAGATTCTGTAGTCCAAGCCACTCCTGAAAACACCAACAGGCATTTAAAGACACCCCCTTCAGAAATTTAACACATCTTTTCACTTTGACTGTTCATCCATACCCAGATATAGTTTTCCAGTCAGATATATTTCCACCGTACAACAGCTTCTGTAATGCTGTTTCCCTTCACTGCATAACAGAGCATTATCAAAAAGTCTTTTTTACAAGTCAAGATGCAACTATCCACTATGTCCCATGCCCTGCCACAGAAAAGAAGTTAGACAGGATTAATCAGGGTTTGTTCCTAAAAAAAACTCATATTAGTCACTCACAAAGTGATTAGTATCTTCCAGGTGATTACTTGGACCAAGTTATTCACATTATCCATATTCCTCTAGGAACTGCTGTTAAGACCACTTGTTCACAACCTTCTTTGCAATAGGTTGTTACAGAGTTTTGCTTCGGGGCTTTTTGTTTCAGGGTTGTTTTTTTTGTTTTGTTTTTTTTTGTTTTGTTTTGTTTGGTGGTTGTTGGTTTTAGTTGTGGGTGGTTTTTGGTTTTGTTTGTTTGTTTGCTTGGTTTTTTCCCTTAAAATTTTATTATTATTATTTTTTTTTTTTTAAGAAGCACAGTTGCAGCATCTTTTGCCCTTCTCCTCTGGAACATCTTCTGGCTCTCAGAAGTTCTCAAATAGCCGTGAAATTATTTCAGACTGTTTCTTTAAATTCCTGGCATGAATTTTAGGTGGGTTAGTCAATCTCAAAGGCTGTAATTTGTCACATTAGAAGGAAGCTCATCTAACAGCTACCACTACAAGGTACACTCTTGTGCTCCTTGCTGTCATTCTCCATATTACCACTACCTGATGCCAACCCATGGTGACAGCCTAGGGAACCAAATCCACAGAACATCATCCTCTCTCCTGTTATTTCTCCTGGAAACAATGAGAAACAATTAGTCTTCTGACAAATTAGTTCCCTGAACTGCTGGCGCAGGGGCAGAGAGAGGCAGCGGGGAAAAGGAAGGAAGAGAAAAAGGTAACTCCCTTTGGTAGCAGCTAGCCCTTAAACTTTTTTTTTAAAATGAGGCATTAAGTGCCTTTTAAAAATGAATACCAAGGGGGAAAAAAAAAAAAACACTAAGACTCATGAAAAGCATTTCATGACATTTCAACCATCTCAGTATCAAATAAAACCGAGAAGGTTTGCTCTTACTACAAACACGTAGAGAACATTATTTTCTTATTCCACACATTGATTGCTAGATAGATCTCACTCTGTTCTTCTTTTCAAGGTAAACCTTTCATTTAACATTAATTGTCCACATATGATTTGTTACTATTCATCAGTTTCCACTTTCAGTGCATTCAGATTTCTGTGTTAAGGCATCCTCCTTACTGAAACTACACGGGAGTTGTCTTAAAAAACTCAGTCCAAACTACTGAAGAACACATGTGCCTTAGCATTTCATTCCCCTCTCTCAACTCGCTTCTCCTGGATCTTTCATACATACCTTACTTATTGAGGGCAGTTTATTCTCACTGAAATTGCCTTCCACTTTTATATGTAAATATTTTCAACCTGTTAGTTCAGCTTACATCCAGAAAAGCTTCCCTCTTCAGTTGCTTTCTCTGTCTGACATTAAAAGCTATCAGAAATACAACTTTGGGAGTTGGTTGCAGTGTGATCCAGTACTTTCACAACGATGGCTTTGTTCCTCAAACTTCATTCCCTCTACCTTGTACTAATGCTCGTCCAAATTTGTGTTTATAGCTATTCAGAGTTCACCCAAAAATTTAAAAATCGGCTTTCTCTTCCCTCAAGTTACTTTTCCATCAGGTTAGCTTCCTACATTGGCTCATCATGTTGCCAAACAATCCCAGAGTCAAAGGGATGATGCAGTATGAGCACTCAGCCCAGAGACAGAAGGTTTCTGAGGAAAAAAGGTGCTTCATCATTTTTTTGTGACACCCAGCCAAAAACATGAAATGGCACCTTATTCATACCACTCTATTCCTGTCTAGAAAAGCATGTGGACAGCTAAAATTGAACACTTATCAGATTACCCTGCTAGTTGTTTAAACAAGCAAAAGCTTGACAACCACTGTCCTCATTCAGAAATTTTATTCTAATTACACAGTCTATAGGAAAAGCCCATGAAAACAGCAACACTTCTTCTCACTACCCAGAAAATAGCAAGGCATAATATACTTCAGGACTTTCCTAAGCAACATTTTACCTCAACGCCTTTCTTTATTCTGTAGTCTTCCTTTCTATTTATTTTAAGATATCAATTTTGTCCCTTGTAGCCACTCTTATTGTATCAGTATTGTCATGCATGTTCCAAAACATAAAACAGTGAAAAGGCAATTTAAAGCAAGCTGGCAGCAACACAGGTATAGGGAAGGCAGGAACACAGCAGAGCGGCTCTCACTGCAGCCTGAAGGAATCAGAACTTTTGTTCAGTTCTGCTTTGGGGGGCAACAGGACTTCTCTCGAATGTTAATTCAAGGACACAGGCGTAATTCTTCAAACAAGTTTAGTACTTGCATACTTGTTGCATTTCTAGCACACTACATTAAAAAAAAAAAAAAAGTTGAACTATAACAATTAGAACACAAAAGAAGGGACACTTTAACTGTGGTTCAAATAGGCACTCCTACATCCAAGCAGAAACAAGCAGAAATGCAGCCACTGAAAGCAAGTAGTCTTTGCCTTCTTTCACATTTTGGTAATACTGCTAAATTTTTGGCAACATGACTGTTGGATTCCAACTTCAGTTACAGTTTCCCAAAGAAAAATGACACTGACAGGTGCAAAGATTTATTTGATGGAATATTTACTCTGCAGCACACCCTGGAGACTATATTCAAAGCAAAACACAAGGCATTAAAAGACATTAGTGGCAATCCCAGGCACAAATACAGGCTGGGCGGAGAATGGATAGAGAGCAGCCGTCAGGAGAAGGACTTGGGGGTGCTGGTGGATGAGAAGCTCAACATGAGCCGGCAATGCGCCCTTGCAGCCCAGAAGGCCAACGGCATCCTGGGCTGCATGAAGAGGAGCGTGGCCAGCAGGTCGAGGGAGGCGATTCTGCCCCCCTACTCTGCCCTGGTGAGACCCCACCTGCAGTACTGTGTCCAGTTCTGGAGCCCCCAACATAAGAAGGACATGGACCAGTTGGAGAAGGTCCAGAGGAGGGCCACAAAGATGATCAGAGGGCTGGAGCACCTCTCCTATGAGGACAGGCTGAGAGGGTTGGGGGTGTTCAGCCTGGAGAAGAGGAGGCTCCGGGGAGACCTCATAGCGGTCTCCCAGTACCTCAAGGGGGCCTACAGGAAAGATGGGGAGAGGCTGTTCAGTAGGGCCTGTTGTGATAGGACGAGGGGTAATGGTTTTAAAATAGAGGGAGGTAGATTTAGACTGGATATTAGGAAAAATTTTTTTACAATGCGAGTTGTGGAACACTGGAACAGGTTGCCCAGAGAGGTGATGAATGCCCCATCCTTGGAAACGTTCAAGGCCAGGTTGGATGAGGCTCTGAGCAACCTGATCTAGTCGGGGATGTCCCTGCTCCTTGCAGGGGGGTTGGACTAGATGACCTTTGAAGGTCCCTTCCAACCCAAACCATTCTATGATTCTATGACTAAGTGACATAACCCTGTCAATTAACAACTGAACAAACCAAATGGTCAGAATACTCATTACCATTTTAGAAAATCAACTGAAAAAATGTTAGAGTAGTAGCAATGAGTCTATCTTCTTAAGAATGAAAGAAACAAGCCACTGTTTCGTAATTTGACTGCATGTTTCTTCAAATAATTTCTCCAAGTTATTCCACATGTCTTAAAAGAAAGTCATTTAAGGCACATCTGCTTATGGAAATGATCAAAACAGCCAACTCTGAAGCCCAGTGTATAGAGCAAAGCAGACAGCCTCTAGATTCTCAAAGCCTACCCTAAAGGAAGGGATTGCTCTCTTTACTGGGGGAAGCAAAAGATGGAGCCATGGAGGAAGCCACGCACAGTAAGCGGACGGAGTTTTAAAGAATACTGGTACTTGTACACATTACAGGAAAGGACACAGGAGTGAGTTCAAGTCTGTGTACATCCTAATCACATCTTTGACTTTGAAATACAAGAATTATACAAAAGGATACTACAGATTATTCTGTCACTACTGGGAACCACGTCGAACTACTGCCCATCTACTGGTGTCCACGGACCTGCTGATCTACATCAGTACGAATGGGGAGAATCTTCTCACACTCATCCCTTGCCTGACAAAAGTGCTTTCCAGTGTCACCATCTCACAGCTCACACTATAACGTTTAAGGTACTAGAACTAAAAAGGATACCAGTTTCAACAGGTAGTTGTCAAGAAGCATTAGGTTCACAACTGCTATGCTAAACCAGATCATAGCTGAGACAGAATCAAGGACGAGTACATAAAGAGACCTGCCTTATTACACACATTTTTACCTTCTAGCAACTTGTGATCCAAAACTCTTTTAGAAAAAACCTAAACACACAAGAATCATCCAACAAAAATTGCACCTCATGTCATACACAAACATATTATAATTAAGATTAAATAAGAAAACATTAAGACCTGGAAAAATCAGAAGTTGTTAATTATGTAACCCAGAGGTGATGAACTGGTGCAAGAGCAACCTGATTCCAGGCTGTAAGGTAGTTTTGGCTGTTAAATTCACAGGGACAGTATTGTTCCTACACCTAGGCTATCTCACATTAGCACCATTTACTGGTGGAAGCACAGTGGAGGACAGCACAGCAAAGCTGTTAGGAAACCCAGCTGCACACCAACACCATTCAGACTAACTCATCCTACAATACGTGGTAGGGACCACTGAAGCACTTCTATGACCTACTGCATGCAAATCACTCGCCAGCCTCCCCCCTTCTTTGGCTCAGTGAGCTACAGGATAAGCATCCTGTCTCTCAGAAGTAAGAGGAAAACTGTACGATCAAGGAAGATGGCCTCTTTCAGAAGAGTGATGGTCAACCTACTCCAAAAGAAAATTTTTCCTTATATTAAATCCAATAAATCTGTGCACAAAGGCAGAGACAGAAGGCAATAAAGCAACCAAACTAGCTCATTCTCCATATTCTCCTCCTGTTACCAGATCTTAGTTGTCCTGCAACTTACTCAGACAGAATTTATATCCAAGATGAGGAGGATCACTGAGAGTGATCTCAGAGAATTACGTGTAAAAAAATTAAGATGTGTTTTTTTTTTTTTTTCACATCACCCCTCACTCACATTATTCTCTCCCCCTCCCTACGAGCCAGTTCAGGCACCAGAAATATGATTCTGTGGGACTCTCTGGAGGAGTAGTTATCTGCCACTGCAATAGAAAGGGCTTACTCACGGACAGGCAAGCACCTGATGCTGCAAAGTAAAGGTATAGAACATACAGCCAGAACATAGCAGCCACCTTAGATCAATGTAAACTGTCCAGAGATATTCCAGATTTCAATTGCATTTTTCTTATCTTTAAGGCAGCAAGTGACTCTAGTGGCTTCTAGGATGACTGAAAGCAAAAACGCTCAGTTCTTCCTGAACAACAGGCTCCACAGCTTATTACAGAAACATACCACACACTTTCCCTTTTACTACCCCACAAGCCCATCCAGTCACACGTTACCACATGCAGAACAGTGAAGACATTCTGATAAGTTTGTTACAGCATCTGTTTCCAAACAACTTCTGGTCATACTGATGAGTGCAATCTGATCCTGCCTTGTAGATCTCAGAAGTCTTCAACAGGTATACTGGCCTAAGATCAGTCCCTGAGTTACACTGATCCTTGACTCCGAGACAGCAAAGCCCAGCTCCTGAGTACCAGCTTACAGATCTGACCTTTGATAATGGCAAGGCAACAGTTATGCTGGTAAGCATACATGCAGCTTCCACCCTCTTGACCTCAAGTACGTGAATATCATATCACACGTTGGCAATAGTTTAAATTTGGTCACAACAAGCACACATGATCAAAACAGGACAGAACTGGTGGGTCAACAAAGCAGCATTATGTCATTCATTGCTCTCTCGTTGTGATGAGTTTTCAGGAAGATATTAGATCACTTAGCCCTCTGCCTGCCCCCAGTCTGGCCCACAAGCAATTGTAAGTCATCTTTCTATTATGATTCCAGTATGTATGGACACAGGATAAACACCTCACATAAATTTAAGCTGCCTGAAGAGTCACCCAAACCACACGGCTGTAGATCTTCCCTTCTGAGGCTGCCAAGATCTCTCAACGTCCTGAATCACTCTATGCAGTAGAGAAAATTGTAGTCTTGTTATTACAGCAGAGCCTAAACCTGTCCTTTCATATACTAAACATGGAGAAAAACTACGGAGATCACTTCTGTTAATCAACTGATGTCATTCTCATGAGTAGTCAATTAACACAGATTCCACTGTAATTACTATAATAATTAGATCTCTGCTACAAATGCCAACTTAAAATAGTTGCATAGGATTAAACTGCAATTACTCAGTGAAAATGTGAACAAATTTACTTTTAAAAATACATGGTTTTGTAATTAACAGACTATCAAGAAACTTTGCTAATTACTAGTCTTTTTATCTGAAACACTGGTTAGAAATGAGGTCAGCCACATAGTCTTGAGCACTGTAGTCAACTTCTTTCTCCATGTTCAAACCAGACCCTTCTATAAGCATACAAGGAGTCTGCCCTTTCCTTGGAAAAATCTTGCTTCATATTCGTGGGCTTCCTGCAGCAAAGTACTTAGGACTTCTGGGAAATTTTCACATGCCATGCTTGTTCAGTGAATGGTGGTAGGGAAGTGGAAGAAACACAGGGCATTTGAACCAAAAGTCTAATAGCATTAGCACTAGATATTACAAAAATGCTAGAGTAAGCGGAGAGTGATCTGCGGTCCTGTCACCAGAAGACTAAAAATACATTTGTTTTATATTTTAAATTACTGTGAAAAACACACAGGCAGAGATGGGAAATTAATGCTTAGCTCAAGATATGCTAGAGAGGATAACATACCCAACCTAGGAACTCTGAGAATCAGGAAAACTCTAGTATTTAACACATACATTAATTACACAGTATAGTTCACAAACAGATTTTGACGCCTCAGCCCCCCCAGGCACAGGTCCCGTTCAGACTGCCTAAAAAGACTGAAGTGACCCAGCTGCTTGCCAAATCACCACTGCACTACATGGATTCAGAACCACAGGACTCAGTATCATTTTGAAGTATTTCGTTCGGGAATTGCTAACAGCTCAAAACTAGCAGAAGGAGCTATCCAATCTGCTCAGCATTGGTAATGGCCATAAAAATCCCTCATCTTTTCTCCTCTGTGATCACTTTGGCTCTCAAACTCCTCAGCCTATGCAGCCCTGTAACCCATTGAAGGGAGGGGAGTTATTCTTAGGCAAGTCTTTTGCTGTGAGCTAAATCAATTCACAGACAAGTAATGTAAAGACCACAGCAAGCTCTAGGAATTGCCTCTTTTTGAGACCAACACAGTTAAACTAGCTAGGCCCACCTCACACGACTCTGCTGCACAGACACATTTCACAAGATTCTAGACTTAACTACAAACCTGTCAACTCCCCCTTTCTTACCACAGCCATCTGCATTGTTGTAATCTGTAAGACTGCAATGTAACAAAACTTTTTCAGTAATCTCTATTAAACACAATATAGTTTAATATCAAAATAAATTCCTCCTAAATAAAGGATTCTAAAGAACATAGCAAGATGCTTTTAAAATATTAAATAGTCTAGGGCATGACTTCTGTGCTGAAATCAAACTGTAACATAAAATAAACTAAGATTTGACATATTTTACAAGGACACAGCTTTCAGGATACAGTCTATGATGGAATGAGAACAGCCCTTAGAATTTAGCATTTCCTTATCAGAAGTCTCAGCTAGAAAACCATTTAGAAGAGCCTGAATAAATATTTATATCAAAATTATTTTCCCCTTGTATGTGGAAAATGGAAGTGGAACTTCGAGATCATTTCATCAGTTGACTCAAAAAAAAATTTATCAAGTTCCCAAGTTAAGAGGCAGATGCACCAATATCTTGCTGCTTGCTTAAACGTTACTGTGCATTAGCAATACTGCATAACTCCTCAAATAATTTTGGATGGCAAGAGCGGTACACTTGGACTCCACCATTTTTATTAGTTACAGGGACTTAATACTACTGTTACCAGTACTAAGCACTGATTAGAAGTAGTGACATTCGAATAACAAGTAGCATGGTAGCCCAACTTCACAGCAGATGAGCTTCTACTCTGTTTCACTACTTTTCTGAACAATACTAATATACAGAAGCACACAGGTTGTGTGTTCCAATGTTGAAAGGGTGCTTCAACTACTCCAGTTACATATCATACTAGAATCATACACTGCACTGGATGAAGTTAAAGGCAAGTTATGAATCTACATTTAGATAGATAACAGGACTTAAAAATAAGTGAACTGAGTTGGGGGAAATTTTATACTACATTTCTCTCAGACTTTTCTATGTCAACCATGGCAAAAAATAAACCTACCACGCCTTCCATTAGGAGCTGTTCCTCAGATGTGGTTTTCCAATTATCCTCATTAAACCAATCTCTTTCCCTTTGCAGTTAAGGCATATCTCAATCCGGATCCATTCATCAACTGAGCAGTAGTACAGAATCAAGACAGGTAAGGTAGAGAAAAACAACAGGTAAAGGAATAAAGCTGTAACACACAGTCTGAGGATCGCCTCTATCTCCCCAGTATTAGTCTACTGAAGGCTTAAAAATATTCCCTTCCACAGGTCAGACTGCATAAATTGCAGAGATCAACGGCTGTCTAGATCTATGTATGATCAAAGATTCTGAAGAAAAAAATAAGTCTGATTAACAAAAGACACCAAATCCTGTTCTTGAAAAGCATTAAAAACAGGTCTCAAAAACAGTATCTAGAGCTCCCGTTTTACCCATCAGAATTTGCAATAAGACTAAAACTTAACATCACCTGGAGCTTGAAGGTCGGATCTCTAAACACCAAATTGCGCAACTACCCAATGACTTTAAACAAGCAAATGTCCAAACTGATTGACAGGGCTAACCTAAGTGCCACATATTACTAGGAACCAAAAATTCTTCAAAGAATGCAGTAACATTTTTGGAAACTAACTGCAAGACAAGTGTGGATTCTATCAGAGTGCCACTTTGCCTAGCACCATCTCATAAAGGAGCCTACAGGCATCATCCCTTCTGAGGGCAGTAACAGCAGTACAAAAAACCACGGCCATACTTCCACTGCTGTTCTCTGAGCCACAGGTTATCAGAAGCTGGGAGTGCAAGCCACATTTATTTTAGTCTTTGTGTTTAGTAGTCTTACAACTTTTTCTTCTATCAACTTTTTTGTCCAGTGTGCACTATGCAGCTCTAATGTTAATAAAGAGGCTTGAGAGATACCCAACACACAACTTTATTTTTGGTTGAAGGAAAAAGGCAAATGAATTTTTAAAAATAAAAATAATTAAAAAAGGTAAATCAGTGAGTGAACTACAGGGTTTACACAGGGTCTGTAACACACAAAACTACAACTGTACCTTCCCATTAGAGTGCCTCGTTTACAACATTCTTACCTCTTCTGTAAAGTACAGTTTCATTACCTCAAGCATTCACATTTAAATAGTAACAGAACTTGACTGATGTTTATATTGAACATTAGGGACAGTAAAATATCAAACTCATTACAAAGAAAAAAAAAACAAAACAAAAAACAAAAACAAAAACCCACAAGCATCAACATTTGTGAAAATTTGTTCATTCAGGAGTTAAGGCTCAGCAGCTCATGGCAAAGACGCAAAAATAAGTTTCCTATAACAACCTAAACAAAAAGGAAGCACCTTTTAAGTCACATGTGCATTCCCTACAAAAAGCTCATATATGATAGTTCAGGTAAAAAATTCAAACTAAACAGGCTTACAGAGCATTGCCTTAAACTACCAAGCCTATTTCTGATTTTGAAAATAAACAAAACAAAAAACCTTTTAGCATTATTCACTTCAGTGTTACAGGGAAGAAAAAGTCTGAAGAAAAAGTAAACGGTGAATCACAATAATGACTAAAAGCTAGTTAGTCTGTTAAACAAGCACACTTTTGTAGACTCCACAATATCTGCCTTTAAAGCACTTTATTCCTCTGTATAACACACAATGGAAATAAACTGTTGTATAAGGATGAGCAGAAGCTTGAGCTGCATAAATATGCACAGGCTGGCAAAGAGTAAACCTAATCTTGCCCTTGAATAATTGTCACATTGTAACAGTAAAGCTCCCATCTCATATTACTACAAATTACAACTTTTGTTAGAAGAAAAACAAACAAATGCACTGCAGTTTATAACTCTCAGTAAGAAAATAAGCATGTATCAAGACAGTGAGATATTAAGACACTTGAGAAAACTAAACTAAAAGTACAAATGCTAGCAGGGATATACTCAAGTTATACTGCATGAGGCATTTAGTAAATAAGAAATCTACTTATCAATTACTATAGAACTAAGTTTTGTCAACATATGTTAATCAAAACACAAGTGAAATCTACCAACACTTTTCAACTAAACTGGCTTAGCTTCTGTATTCACAACACACAACAGATCAGAATTTCAGATCTGATGCTACAAAGGCGGAGAAGTGCTTCTTCAATAGTGACAGTGACAGGTGCAATACTAAATAACTTAAAATAGATTTTTCCAAAGATTATACCACTGTGAAGAGCTTATCTATGTATTTCCCGCTGCAGATGTCAGTCTTCAGTTTGCAAATCTGCAGATTTAGGCACTTTTCTTGGCTTAGAAATAACATTGCTATGTCTGAATGCACAAAGATGCTACCTAGAAGAGAGACCTGTATTAGGCTGAAAGGTTCAGACTAAGTATTAACTTAAGTTTCCTGATCAGTAAAATGTGTTCTGAATGACAGAGTGCTACACGCACTATGAGTCAGGCATCAAAACATTATTCTTTATAGGTCAGTTATTCCTGGTGTCTTGTAATCTCCACGTTTATTTAGATTGCCTTTAAAACGACAAGATACACTAGCACTTCAAATTCATGACCTTTTATGTGCAATTACTATCAAACATGTTTTTAAGGCTGGTATAAACACTGAACAACTAAGACAGGTAAAAGACAGTAAAGCCATATGGAGGATGGGAGGAAAAAAGCAAGAACAGAGGTGAATGGGAAAGGTTTACTCTAAGGACAAGCACTTCCCTAATGCTCATAAGCTCAACGCATTACAACTGTCATTGTTACTCTCTCTGTGCACACAGTGAGAGTTAAGTGACTGACTGGGACAGAACAGGACTATTGAATGGGATTTACAAGGAGACAGCATCAATTAGTCCAGGCCACACTGTCAATTCTAGCCCAGACAAGTTTTTTTTTTTTGTTTCTCCCCCAACCAAATTAAGTGGTATTTTAATACCTTTACTTACTCAGCAGTCAAGTCAAATTTTAACCTTTATTTAAAAAAAACCAAGCAAATAACAACAAAACAACACAAAACCATCTCCCCTTTCCAACATCCCTTAGATCTTCACTCTGTGTCTATTGCATTAGTAACAAGCCTCTACCCACAACACAAATTAAGTACATCTGACCTCTCAAGGAACAGGTACATGTTATTTCCTCCACCCCTCATAGGCAGAACAGTTGAACTCCTTCATGATTGTCACAACATAGAGCCACCTGCTTCTCCACCACATGTGCAGCAGCAGACTGTTACTGGTTCTTCATAGGCAACTCCTGGCTACATAGGAATAAAGTTACCATGGTACAAATATCCATGATTTACTGTGCCTATGTAATATATACACACAAAACCACATTGAAGTGGAACAGACATGTTGGAGACTGCTTTGTGCCCTTCCCAAACACGGAGTCCAAGCATACAGCCCACGTATGAGCAGAGAAACTCATTTAGAGGGCTTCACAAAATATTCTATTAACACTAGACATCCTACCTTTCCCTCTCACCACCTAGTACCATGTAACCTACCAGAGGTTGCAAATGAGATTTTTGTACTTTGCATGAATTCAGTCATGTCCGTTCTGTGCAAGGACTATTTTATCTACATTGCCGTTAATGAGTGTATTTATAAAAGATTATTTAGCACATCGTATCCTGAAAAATGTCAACTCAACACTGCATACATTCTCAGAGAACAAAATTCATAGCCGCCTAACATGTTGTGCCTCTAAATTAACAATTACAGGCTCAGTTTCATACTGCTTACCATATTAAATAGTTTGATCATTCTATATGACTCCTGCATTTTTTTCCCCATGCTGAAAATAAATAGTAACTGATGAACAGAAAGCAAAATGAACATCTATATGGTACTTAAGACCACATCTAAGCCCCTTTAGGGGGGCTTAGATTTCCTTTAGGTTTATCAACATGACATGACTGAAATCTGGAAAGAAAAGTCTTCAAGACTAATACTTCAGAGCTTTTAATAACAACAGCTTGAAGACACTTAAAAGGTTTTTCAAATATTTTTATTTTGTATCTTTGGATGTTTTTGCAGCACACTTTTGATAACTAACTACTCAAGTACATGGTATTGTATGGCTTTTTCCTTAAACGGGTTTTATTCCTTTCCCAATTGCTAAGTTAAAGGGAACTACCCTATGAAGCACTTTTAGCTTTCCACCAGACAATGTATTCCTATTCCCTCCATCTAATCAGTATTATGACAGAGGTTTGACCAAGTAGAGTCAGTTGAGTAAACCAAAGTACACGATCCATCCCTGGAAATGTATACTGCTGCCAAAAGCTTGCTTAGGACCTCAAATTGCAATTCCACTTGTGCAGACAGTGCCATCTGCTAAAGTGGTGGTCTGACTTCCTTCAAATTTTTAGCAACCAAGACTGTCTAACATTCTCATGTAATGTGAATAGATAATTCATTTCTAACAAATGTGAAAGAGCAAAGTATTGAAACAAATGAGAGAGTATATTTCTCATTTAGCATTTAGCTCTCTGACCATGTGAAGAGAAGTTACACCACAGCCCAAAACATACATGCACTCACTCACCCTGTTAACTGTGGGAATAAACCACAAAAACAAAACAAACATCCAGTATAAACACAGAAGTGAACTGTACACACACTCCTGACCACAGTGCAAGACAGTCTGGGATAAGAGACTCTCTCCAGCAAATTTATTGCTAAATCTTCCCCTTCTCTATTAACTGAAAAAAGTGCCTCATATCCAGAGTTCTCCTGAGCAGAGGCCAAGGAAGAGGTCAAACTTACATTGCTGAGAGACAGGACTACGATATTAATGAGAAGACTAACATTGCAAAACATTCAATTTTTTTTTTTCCAGAAAATTATACCAGGCAAATAAAAGTTTCATCAAAATAAGATGTCAGACATCTTGCTGCTTTAATTTTTCAAATTACAGAGTTAAACCAACCACTGGATACAATATTTAAAAATAATCAGGTTACTAAATCATCCACAGGGACCTTCTTCACCTGCTGAAATGAATCAATAGTGAACAAGTTGAGGGCTTGGTTTTGATAGGCTCTCATTTAGCAACAGGAATATCCATTAATGTTTTTCCTGTTACTTCTAGATGTCTTCAGAATTTCATGCTATCCTGCCATACAATAATGAAACTATTATATTGTGACTGGACTAGCCATGCAACTTACCCATAATGTTAGCACAAAATTATAGCTAATAGATACTTTGCAGTATACTTTAATCAGTAACATATACTAAGAACACTTCAGAGCTTCTCTACCCTCACTAACTTCTCCAGATTGTACCAATGCTAAGGTTTTGTCTTTATTTCTAGGACATTCTGTAAGCCACCCTTCAACTACCTAAAAGTCAGCTAACACTCCCAAAGACAAGATTTAACAGGTACCACCTACCAGTTCAAGGTCTTTCTACAGTAAAAATACAGACGCTATGGAAAACCAAGCCAAGCATAAGGGTTAGTGCATTAACTGGAACAATTTCCTCCAATAACGCCCTACAGATCATCAGAAAACGTCACCACTTTCTGTTCCAGCCCAAGACACGCCAACTTTGTTTTCAATATTTAGCCACCATCAGGAAAATTTCTAAACATCTTCTCATGACAAGACACCTCAGAGGAAAGAAGTCTCATTCAGAGCAAGGCTGAAAGAACAAACATGCAGCTGAAAGTTGTTACTCTTATCCTACAGCTTCTGTGAAATTTTTTTTTAGACAGAGGCACTTTGTAAACATGCACGTTTCACTAACTTCAGTTTTGGTAGCTTGTTCTTTCCCCTCATACCAACTGCAAGAAAATAAAGTCTTGCCTATTGACTTGAAGTTTGTTGAAGTTCTAACTTAATGAAACACATTAGCTGCCCAAGATGGACTGTGAATATTAAGCTACCTTTATTTCTAACATTTTAACAGTCTCATATAGTACTCTGCCTACTTTAAGACCACAGTACCTTCATCAGAAAGCAGAGCTAGTGCACTAGTATTAGCTATTACTTTCTTCTAACATAAAAATAAATAAATAAATAAATAGCAAGAGAAGGGCAAACAAGGCCATCATGTTTGGCGAAGAACACACGATAATTAAAAAAAAGTTGAGAAGCAGAGTGCATAAGTTTATCTATACGCATCTGAAGGATCCAATAGTTTTGCAGAAATAATCCACTTAAAGGATTCCAGTAACCATACAAAATACAAAAATTCTGCTGGGCTCAAACTCAAATTGGCTCTTACCTGCAGCCTTACTACTAAACTTTCCAATAAAACCCCTCTGTTTTAACATTCAGCTCTTTTCTGAGATATATCTAAGTTACTGAATTGTAAATACGATAAATCAGATCACATTAGTGTAAAATCTTCTTCCTGAAGTCAGTTCCTATTTTCTGACAGTCCTTTCAGAATTCTTTCTTGTACTTTAAGTAGTGAGAAAAATCAAACATCAAAAAGGCGCACAGGATATGCCCTGCTAAAATACTAATAAAGGACTGGAGGTGCGGAGGTCTAGATTTACCACAGTTAAAAGCTAAATTTCTTACGCAAAAACATAAAGGCACAGGGGGAACCAGGAATAAAATTTTATCATCTGTGTTTCAAGAAACTTAGAACAAAACTAGAGAACTTAAAAACACAAGATAACGGGACATTACAAACAACTAAATCCTGGGAAATGCCTTTGGAAGAAAAAACTTCACATACTATCTAGACAGACTAACATGGGGAATGATAATGGCACAGACAAGTTATGTCAAGTGTTTCCATACCTACGCCGAAACCAGTGTGTTGGGTGAGACTCATTACAGATCAGTAGAATTTGATAAAGCAACTCGCACCCTTCTTCCCTTTCCAAAACTAGTTCTGCATCTTTAGCCCACAATAATTATATTTTCTAACAGCACAGCCTTGCAGAAAACCCTCAAATTTTGAAAAGTAAAATCTGGAAACAGAAGCCTATGCAGAATTCAGCTTTTCCATGCTAACACCCTCCTAGCAGTCATGCTTTGAGTTGGACATCCAATTAGTGAAGAATCTGAAGACTCGCATTTCTTTACCAAGAGGGCAGTCAAACACTGGAAGAGGCTTCCTAGAGAGAGGAGGCTGATGTCCCAAGCCTGTCAGTGTTTAAGAAGCATTTGGACAACGCCCTTAGTAACACGCTTTAACTTGGTCAGCCCTGAAATTAGTTGACTAGTTGGACTGGATGATCATTGTAGGTGCCTTCCAACTGAGAGTCTAGCCTATTCTGTCTATTCTACTACAGTCCTTCAAACCGTAACAGAAAAGGGACAGTAGTATGAAATGTATATATAGAGCAGCCTTTGCTACAAACCTCTCTCCTCAAATGTAAGCTTAGTAAGTCTTCCAGGCACACTACAAGATCTCTAATTAATTTCTAAGAAGGAACAACCTTGAAGTCATGAAATTGCTACAAAGGTATGAATGTAAAAGGATGTTGGAAAGTAATACTTTCCAATAACACCCTCTTGAAAGCTTTCAATTCAATTTCAATTTCTTAACTACTGATTAAATACAAAGGAAACAAATCTTTAAGAGTGGTACTTAAACCTTAAGAGGATAGTTTCCTCTCTCACTCAAACTATCTGTGCTTGAAGAGACTGACAGATCAGGAAGTTTTCAAACTTTTATTCCATCCTCAATTCGTGCAATTCACCTTCACCTATTTTTTAACCAGAAAGACCCTCCTAGGACGGGGTTAGTTTTTGAATGTACATACAGTTGAATAATGGAAATACACATACACCTGCTGGAAGGGAAAGCAGAGCATATCTAAAGGCTCATTAAACATGAAGAGGATATATAAAAAAGCAGCAGCCAGCATTTCTATTCTGATGCACTAGTCATTTGATCCATCCTTGATATTAAAGCTGAGTTTTCCTCTTACAAATAGAAAGAGGAAATGAAGAACAAGTGGGAAAAGAACAAGTAACTTATTGCATATACCTAAGGTCAGCAAATTACAGTATTCTGTTCTAGCAGAGCAGACTCCCACACAAATACACACACACACACTCCTTTAAAACAAAGACTTGAAAAAGTAATGTATTAACTTACATTCGAAACTCACATCAACTACTCTTTACAAATTGATAGTGAAATAATTGCATGTACATTTCTGAGAAACAGGATAATGCAATTATGGCACAATTATTGAGACAGGAACAAGTAAAGTGGTCTACTCAAAGAAAACATCAGCAGATTTATAGGGCCTACCACATTGTACTTGTTTTCTACCTAAAACAAATTAATATTAGGGAGGTTCCTGTGAACAAATTAAAGTTTCACTGGAATAAAATATAGGATGTTAGCTATTAAAATTAAAAGAAAAATATAGTCCCATCACCCTGATCCTCAAATATTAAGGTTACTGAATTATTGCCCCTTCCCATTACTGATGTTATTAGTATTTTACTGTATACAATTAACACCCAATTCTTCGCTGAAATCCATTATATGATAGACCAAATCTGAAACAGTCTGAAAGATAACCTTATGGTGCTCCTCAAGACGGGCTGTGAAAATTCCCAGAAGGTAGTCTTTTTATTACAAGCCTCGCATTGACTTGCAGTTTACCCTGACATAAGCTCCTCTCCCTTAACTCCAAAACCCTGCCAGTTGTATTTCTTCTTGCGCTATTAAGAATACTGCTAATTAAGTTAGCTTTGAGCTCCTCTCTCCTAGCCTTAATGCAAATAATTTCAGAGAGATTTTTAATCTCTTCCAATGGCTAATCATCCTCATTGTAAATAAAAGAGTACTAAATAAGTCTAAACTTTTTAATCCTAAGTCTGAACACGAACAATTGGTATCACTGTAGTTAACTCTGCTACACATAAAGCCACTGCTGTTTTCATGTCTTCTCTTTGTGCAACTACTTGGGAAATAAAAAAAAAAAAGTTTAAAATTAATCTGAGTAGACATACAAACAAATCCTTTGAGACTGGTCTACATTTAGCTTTTGAGGAACAGCTTTTTTAGAAGGAACTAAATGGCTTTTATATATGCACATGACTCATATAGACAATAAACAAATTACAAAAAGAACATCCTCCACCTAGAATACAAGTGTCCTAACTTGAAATTCTTTCAAAGTGTGCTTGCTGATCCATATCCTCCATCATTTCAAAACAGAATTTTGTCCTCCTGGAGAAGCCTGACCTGTATAATGCACTGATCATCAACTACCTCTTCTCATTATTTTCTGAAGCTGTAAGTATTTTCAACACTACTTTTGGGCATGACATATACACCTTGGCCATTACTACATGTTTAACTGACACTGTATACAGAACTAACATCCCATTATCACACCACTTTCATGGCAGTCTTCTGCTCACAACTTCAAGTTAGGGCCTGACCTCTCTGTGGTGTAACAGGCAATCTATCATGATTCCTAAACTTTCACACAGAACTGCTAGCTCCCAGGATGCAGTCAAATCAACTGACTGTAGTCTAAACTACTTGTTCCTGGATGAACGTGGTAAGTTTTGCCTCTTCTGATTTCAAATCGGGATGGGAAACCTCACCCCAGCCTCAAATAAATTCTACCAATCTGTAACAGATGTCTATGCCACCACTATCCCTCTGACTTCAAAAGGAAAAAACACTACTGGAACAGCTGTGTTTCACACCACAGAATTAAACAGTTTCTTTAGGTAGTCAGAATCATGCATATACTGCTGACTATAGAAGCTACTTCTCACCATCAGCCAGACTTCCTAACTTGCATGAACATTCAGGTGCACAGAATACCTTCCAACACTGAACACAACAGAACAGAAAGCTTTGGTGTAACCAAACGTAAAATATCCAGTAAGCTACTATTACTAAATAGTTGGGAGCTGGGCACAGAGAGAGAGACCAGGGGAAATGAAAACAAACACTTTTCATCACATGAATATTTCGCTATGGTACGGGAGTTTTCCCACACTTGAAATTCTGCTGTTTGTGGTGAGCTACCACATTTTTTTTCCTCTCAAAATCATCTGGTTAAGGATCTCGGATCTTCTTCACACAGGTATATCTGATATAAGTTACTAAGCTCAATACCAAACTAAAAGGTAAAATCAAGACCTTATACGAGCTCACAGAAAAATCTCTTACAGCTCTGAATGAGGTTTGTAGCCTGTTGCTTTAGAAAAAAAAAAAAAAAAATGCAACAAACCCATCTTTCTCTATTCCCCTCTTATCAAACATGTATGCTCTTAGAAATCTAATCTATGACTTAAGTGTGTTTAAAATTAAGCAGAAAAATATTAGACTGGTATATTAAATTAATGTCTCCTACTATGAGTAAACAGAAAAGCTGGACAAAGGGCAATATGACATAAACAGGAAGCAATACTCTTCCAGTACACAGGACTCCTGAATCAGAGAGTACGCAAAAAAACCCCTGTCTCTGCTCTCCCCATTTACCTCAATATCCTTCAATGTTTCAGCTCTCAGTCTAAGAAGAGACCACTAAAGGAGTTCAGTTCATCTGGTTTAAGATTATACGTTACTTCTACAACTGGGGAGGCACACAGATTCTCTTCTGCTAGTAAGCTAAAAACTTTGTAAGGACTTTCCTGACTCTACATCAAAGAAAAAAAAAAATAAATTCAGATTTGAAACTGATGATTCAGTTACAGCACCTACTATAATTTTACACTCACGTAATTCTGACTGCCCCTACAAGATCCTGAAACACTTAGTATCAGTAAATTGTGCATCAGCAAGGTAGTGGTTATTTGGTAGTGGTTCTTTTAAAAGTACTTACACACCATGTCCACAGTTGTTTAATTAGCAAAACCCACATACTTTTATGGAAGTACACACAGAATGTTATTTCTTTTGTTTATTACACTCTTCCCAGCTCAAAAAGCTATATAACCTTTAGTGAAATTTAAGTTTGTCATTTAAGATCATCCACACAGACTTGTTACACCTCACCTATACGTTTACTTCACATATTTTTAAATTCATCACAGCTTAGATGGTGACATTTGGTCCTTTCTTGTACATTCCTCACCACCTTTTTTCAACGATAAAAAACCAGCTGTTTCAGTAGCAAGAGAATCTGGGTATGGTAGCTTCCCAGTGCCTCCAGCATGGATTTGGGAAGAGAAAGGCACATTTTGTAAGCAGGTATTGTGCTTGGAAGAGATTTATGGTAGCTGTGCCCACGGCAGTTTTATGGAGAGGACTGAGCCTACCCAAACTGGGTAAATGGGAACTTAACCAAGTAATGCTTTGCTAGATTAGGACATATCCTAGTAGAGAATACCTTTAAAGTGTTCCGGAGCACTTGAATTGATATTAAGTTCTCCCCATCAGGTCTTCTATAGCATTTACAAAACATTGACAGGTCATGCTGATATTAAGGGAAAAAAAAAAAAAAAATTACATCTAATAATGGACTATTACCAAATGAGCTTTTCTTAAAAATCCTTAAAGCCAGGGCAGGTAAGATAACTACAACTATGAACTTAAAGAGATCAAAAGCACATTTTAAACTATTTCAACAGTTTGCTCAAACACCAAGTAACACAGTATGACAGTATTTACTGTGACAATTGCACATACTGACTTAATTCCACCTTCTGTGCAACCTGTTAGTTGCATCATAACACATACATAAAGGAAAATAGTAAGAACTGAATGAACAGCTGCACATGTTATGATTTCAGATGCTGGTTGCTTAATTTTTCTATCTGCTACTAGCAATATCAAATAAAATTTGAAAGTAAGCTCAAATTTTAAACCCTGAACCATAAGAACAGAACTCCGCGTAACGCATCAGTCTGGCAGAAACCCACTAGGACAAGAAAGCTGCTACTCAAGAGTTAATATGAGGGTAGAGATTAACCACCAGATTACGATCTTAGAAGAAGGAGTTAAGAGTAATACAATAAAAGAACAGGACTTTTTACTGCACGATAATCCCTCACCTGCCTCAACACGGCTCAACACAGGGGCTCTGAGCAACCTGATCTAGTTGAACACGTCCCTGCTCACTGCAAGGGGGTTGGACTAGACAACCTTTAAAGGTCCTTTCCAACCCAAACTATTCTATTATTCTAACACCAAGGACAGAGACACTGGCATTTAGAAAAGTTCGCCTGATGGGAAATGTGCATCTAACTTATACAAACTTGAACATGCACAAGACTAAATGGAAATGTAACATCCAAAACTTTAGTGTGACCATAGAAATACTAGCATTTACATCAGAATAACAAACTCTCTCAAGAAAAAAAAAAACGAAATAAGAAACCTCAAAGACATGATAATTCCCATACCCATAGGACTCCTGCTAACTCTGGAAATATCACCAACACAGCCATATGTTCAAAAAGCTTCAGTCTGTCTTGTTTTTTCCCTAAAACATTTTATCTCAAATAACTAAAGTTTACCTCTGCTCTGTTTTTCCAGCTGTCTCCTTTCAGTCTAGAATCTGAATTTCCAATTAAAGAAAAGCAACACCCCCACAGAAATTAACACCTTAAAAAAAAAAAAGCGCCTTCATAAACGGTAAACAAATCCAATTCCTCTACTTCTTTATTCAGGCAGTTATGAATTAAAATGGACGTGTTAGCCAAATATGCATTATTATACTATTAACAGTAGTCTGTTGTCTGGTTCTCAAAATTACAGCAGTAAGGATGTGCTTTGCTCAAAATCAGGATTTTGAGTTAATACAGGGGATGTTTGCATAAGACGTGTTATTACATTTTGAAACCTTTTAAGAGATGCGTATGTATCCTGATAGTTTTTAGTTTCTTACATCTAGCAACAGACTTGGCAACAGCCACAATGTGTTTACCCTAGAAACTTGGGACCTAAACCAACTGTCAGAACACAGGATCAGTTGATAATTTCAACTACCACTGCCTGTGTCCCAAAGATCTTTTTCCTAGTCTCTTACCTCCAAAGAAAACCACTAACTGAAATTATGACTTACTAAACAGAAAGGTATCCTCTATTTGAAACATAATTAACATTACTTTAAGGCTCTTAGTTGTTACTTCTTTTTAAAGTTACTGTATCCTCTTATCAGTTGCATACTCTAGAACTCAGATCAACTTCGCAAGGTTGTTTCTCATTCAGAAGACTCTTACAGAACATCACTGCTCAACTGAAGTTTCCAGTTGTAATAATGAAGATGTACTATTTTCTGTATTTATTATTTGTAGGAACAGGATGGGAGAAAGATAAGATGAAAGTGATTCCTTTCTGTGCATCAAAACACTAATTAGTCATTTAAATATCTTGTGACTTGATGCTCGAATATTAAATCTCTTTGATTGCATTTTTCCCTAGGGAAAGTTATTTAGTCAAGAGAAGAGCTCTTAACTCCAAATATGTGTTCATTTAAGATTACATTTATGCAAAATTCAAGGCAATGTTAGAATTCTATTTATAAAATAGTTATAAATGTCTGTTTACACTAGTTGAAGCTGCCCCCTCCCCCCAGATTCTTATGGACACTTTGCCATCTGTTTCTAAAAAATAGGTAATATAAAATATTATTTTTGTAAGTATTAGGAAAAAAAATCCTCTAACTCAGCTACTACATAACACAAACAACTCCAAACTTTCTTAAGTCCTGCATGGCATGAAGTCTGGGAAACAGAACGTAGTAAGGTATTAAACCTGGGAGGTTTGCCATAACTGTAGTTAACTACCATGTCTCTTTGTTGTCAACACCAACATAAAAATGAAGATAAATCTACCGGTGGTGACAAGATAGAAGGAAGAAATTTAGCAAGTCTGTAGAAACAAGAAGGGGGAAGAGTTTAACATCAACTATTTTATGTAAGAAGATTCAAAAAGGATTCAGGAAGAATCTTGTTTACTGATGGCAAACAAATTTATCTTGGGGGTGCATGTTTCTGTGTGTACACACATTAAAAAAAAAAAAAAAAAAAAAAAAAAAAAAAAATTAAATA
>WHYT01016522.1:0-43592 GCA_009806455.1 Tetrax tetrax
AAAAAAAAAAAAAAAAAAAAAAAAGTAGGACAGCTGTGCTTTTATACAAGAACTTGCTATTTCTTTTATGACATTTATTTCAAATCATGCAAACCCTTCAGAGCAGCTGTAATGCCCAGTGGAGTTCTCCAACTGAAATGTCTCATCGTCAGTGTAAGAAACAAAGATAATATCGTTTGAATGCTGGCTGCAACAGCGTAGGCTGCTCTCGAGGCTGATTTTCCCTGCTCCAAATGGGAACGATGGCTCCAGACAGACTCTACCAGAACAGGCTGACAAGCAGATGTCTCATTTGTGAGGAAATGGCCAGTATCTCAGCTTTTTCCCCTCCATTTGTTTCTTCCTAGAAAGAAAAAACCCAAAACAGTTGCATAAAGATGCTGCGATTTCAAAGCAAATTTTAAAACATTTCTGATTTGCAAATGGCATTTCAGCGTTTTCACGAGAATAAAATGCTGCTATGATGCTGTGTTTAAATATTTCATTCCAGCTCCCTGAACAAACTTAAAATCTTATTATAAGTCGTTTTGACATAAAAGCGCGCTACTCCGTGGTGCCCGTAGCTTAGACATCTCCGGCTTCAAGCGCAGCTGCAGGAGCCCTCCCTGCTCGTGCCTGATCAAAGGCAAACCATGCTGCCACCCGCGAGCCGCCGCTCGTCCCCGACACCCAGCCCAGGAGAAAAAACAGATCCTGAGCCTCCTGAGTGCTTCTTCCCTCGGGGCGATGCCGTCTTATGAAAACTGCGCGTTGCTGCCGTAACCCTGCTGCGAAAAGGTTGAGCGAGTTTAGCAAACAAAAATACTTCGCCTCGGTTGAAATCCTGCTGAAAGGAAACATCAGCCAGCACCGGCTGTTCAATTAAACAGTTTGTCGTGCAGCCTTTGGAGAGGAAAATGCTGAGAAAAAGGGATTTCAGGGAACATATGTATTGTGTGCAGTGCCCGTGCGCTGCCACTCCCTGGCGTGCGACGCGTGCGTTGCCCTCCAGTTTGGAGGATGGCTCATGGCTGCGTGGGACTGTGCTGGGACAACTGCCAGGATGTACGTGGGGCCACGGGGCGGGGGGGATACATTTCGGTTAATCCCACTTCTAGTGGGAGCAAGGAGCCGTTGTCTCCCTCCTAGAGGCTTGAGCACATCTTTTTTTTGGGAGATGCTGGGGTTTTTGGGCTCTTCTCTGCTTCAGTGCTGATATTTAACCACAAAATACCCATTGCCTCGGCTGACGGGAGGGGTGCTGCTTTACCCTTCAGCGCTGGCGCTCCCCCATGGGAGCCGGCCCGTCGCGTCCCACTCTGGAACTGAACTGGTGATGCTGGTCGTGCACCGGGACTCCTAGCTTCTTGTGTTTATTCCCTCGCTCCTTGTGGTTGCGTGTGGTTAACTGGGATCTGCAATGCCACCGACCTGGTGGCAGGTCTTCCAGGGTCTCTGAGGACCTGTTTTGGGACTCTGAGCATCCTGACCCCATCCCCTGACCGCGGGAGCCCATGCCTCTGCTCAGTGAGATGCTTGGGTGTTTCTTCTGGTGTCCCTGCCCTTCATTAACACCCTGGTCCATGGGGGGGGGGGTGCAGAACCGAAGTGGTGGCTGTGGGTGTCGCAGCGCAGGACACATTATAGGACACGCTGTAGGAGAGGACAGGGTGATTTGCTGTCTCACCCCACGGCTCCATCCAGCCTAACAGAGACCCCTCTGCGCACGAGCGTGTTTTGCAGCTCCGGTGTTCTTGCTGAGTAGCTTTGACGGCTCTTGATGCACGCGGGTGAGGCCCCATCCAGCACGCAGGGAGGGTACAAGCAAGTGGAAGTCAGGGCTTGTGTTTGCCACTGATAAATGTATTAGTCTTTAAAGCGGAATTTAAACGACGACGCTTTTTCAGGCACCTCAGCGCTCCGTTATTTTGCAGGCCTTGTAAGGGAATGTGATTTTGCCTTTTAACTGGAGTGTATCTTATGCTAAGCAGTAAGATTAAGTGTAGGGATCCAAAAGAAGTTGCTGAATGGCAGAATTGCCTTTATAAATAACATTAATAATTTATCCGATCCAGGGGTTTTTTGGGTAAATGAAATACCTGCCTCTGTATAAAGCCCACTGAATAGGAATACATCTTGGCTTTTATGAGGCTTGGATTAAAGAAGGGAAATGCTAAGGGGCTTATCTTCGCTTCAATTTGCAGCCCTTCCGGCTAATGGCAAACTCATTTAAGAAGCTCCTGTGTTTGTGCCAGCTCTGCCTTTATTCTCCGCGCCGGAGCTTGGCTGCATTTCTCGCCGCAGCGCTGGAGAGAGCGGAGAGGAAGCAGTTTGTTTTCTTGACCTCAGATTACCAGACAAAAACTAGTGAGAATAATTTTCCTTGGAGTCCTTCCTATTACAGGTTGCTTAAAGTGTCCACGCTGCGGCTGCCGGGGAGCTGGCGGTCCGGGGACCCCGCGTGTGAAAGAGGAGAGGGCTGGTAGCCGAACGGGGAGGAATCAAAAAAGCATCTGTCGTCTTTCTTCTGGGACGCCTGCGTCCTCCTGCACGGACAGTCGTGAAATGGCAAAATTCATCCTCCGCAAAGCCCGCGCGCTGTCGCTTCTCCGCTCTTCTTTTATGCGGGTAAAAATCAATTGCTTCAAAGTTCACTGAGGGCGAAGGCAACATTTGCTTTCCATTCAGAGCAAAGCAGGTATCTTCGAGAGCAAATGCTCTCAGAAGGGAGAATAGCAAAAATCAGCGGAAAAATTCTCTGAATAATTTGGACTTGGAAAGGAAAAAGCAATTTGCTCCTAGTTATTCCACAGACAAAAGTATGAATAAAAAAATCATGAGCTATTTACCCTGCCTGGACTGTTTGCATGAGTTTTATGCTCTTCCAGTTTTGCTTCACCAATCCCCAAAGCCCTTATCACTGGATCCTCAAGGCACTTAAAGAAAGCATGGGGCATTTTTTTTGGTTTGGGTTTTTTTTTTTTTTTTTTTTTTGCATGCTGGATCAGCAGGGCCCAAAAGCCAAGAAAACAAAAGGGGTCCTAAATCTGAACCATGCTGATGCTTGCATGTGCACTGACCTGGATTAGAGACCCAAACTCCGGCCAGCCAACTCTACCGGTACAGAAATTTTGTCCAAAAAAGTATTACAAGCTCCGGTGCTTTGCATTCAGATTGTGAGGCTGTGGCAAGGGCCACGGTGAGTATTTAAAATCTGCTTTAGCAAAACCTGATGCACGTTGTTTGCTGTCCTGTTACCCACATCTGCTGCTTTCGGTGGCCCAGCCAGACGACTGGCGCTGCTCAAAGTGCCAGAGACCATGCTGCTGCCATGGGGAGAGGAGAAATAAAGGAAGATGGAGACCTCGTAAGCTTTATCAAAAGCTACCAAAAAGTCAGGAGATTTGGGGATTACGCTGTGTAATTACATTACCTCAAGAAGAAAGTTTACTGAAAATTTCCTGTTTTGTGTTGCCAGCGCTTTTCAGCCATTAGTAACACATCGCTTCTCATTGTCTTTTCCCGAGGCACAGATGGGCTAATTTTCAGCTACCTGATAATTACACATTGTTTGAAACTGTATCTAAAGCTTCTGTTCCTGCCTTTCTCCAGCAGCCATTCTTACAGCTCACAAAGTCCCTCGACTGGGGCTTGCAAGGTCCCCCGTCCATCAGTTTGTCCATCCGGCCGGCCAGGACGTGGAACGGCGAAGGCTCCGCGCTCACACGCAGGCTGCTTGCACAGATTTGTGCCGTTTCCGAAGCAGGTAGCTCCACCAAATTCATCTTCTTGGCTCTACGCCAGCACCTGGAGTTAATATGGGATAACGCTGCATCAAAATGTTTCAGCTGAAATACTCATGGGGATGCTGATGTCGTGTGGAAGTTACGGATGAACCAACGCAAGAGGCTAGAAATCACCATAACAAAGATTCAGTCCTGGTTTTCCTTGAGCAAGGACCTGTCCTTGGGCAAAGCTGTGGACTGCCGAACTGGAAAGAGGCATCCCATCCTAGAATCATAGAATCATGGAATGGTTTGGGTGGGAAGGGACCTTTAAAGCCCACCCAGTCCAACCCACCTGCAAGGAGCAGGGACATCTCTAACCAGCCTCATCCAAACTGGCCTTATTGGCTGTATGGAGAGTAGCCCCTCCTCTAGAGCCATGGTGGAAGCTGGAGAAACCTCCTTCTCCCTTGATCCCTCCTCATTCGGAGTGGTTATGCTGCCGTTTGAGGTCTGGTTGTTTTCAGAGGGTGTTTTCTCAGCTTGGCTGAGGCTGTCCCGTGGGAAAATGCAAACGGCTTCGCTCATGTGTTTTCTGCTTCCCCACCATCAAGTATGCCTGTTGCCTTATCAAAGAAGGAAATTAAATTGGGTTGACATGACTGGTTCTTTACAAACCCGTGTTCTTTGATTTTATTCATCATTTTACATCTTACAAGTTGCTCATTTAACAGTTTCTTCCAGCCTCTTTCAGGCAATTGAGATTAAGATGATGATTTTTTTTTTTTAAGTATCCTCTTTAAAGAGAGGTGCTTCTCTCATCTCCAGAGACCTTGATGCCTTCATAAATTTAGAAGATAACCACCAAGGGTTCAAGATTCTTGAGAGCATTTCATCAGATCCTCTCCTTTTGAATACATTTGACATATCCAAATGGCTTTGAACGTCTTTCCTTCTGCTGGCCTTCTCCACAGCTCCTTTCAACGCCTGCTCACCCTTTTTTATAGAGACTGGAACAAGGGAGATGGGGCAAACCCCTGCTTCGAATGCTCAGTCCGTTCTCCCTCTGCTGACGTACACCCCTGCACATCCCGCTGTTCTCGTTTTACATCTGATCTATTTCCAGACCCTTGCTGGTTGCCTCCAAAACGTTTTGTGCGCAGACTTAGCCTCTCTCACGCTGTAAACCTGTACGATTCCTCTGTCCTCCCCCAAGGCATGTGCCTGTTTCAGCTTTGCATACAGTTTCTTCCCGACTTCCAGACCCTGCTGCTGCCTTGATGCCGTCGAATTATGCTGCTTATCTGCTTTCACGGGGGAGCAGTTTGCTGTTGTGCGCCGTCTTTGGTCTCTTCTGGGAACTGCCAGTTCTCAGACATTTCCTTACCGCGTATTTCCATCCAAGAGAGCTTCTTCACTGCTTCCCTGATCTCTGTCAGATGCTCATTATTTTGTTATTTCTATTCTTCCGTCTTACTGTGCTGGTGGGAAGAGGCACTCGGGTTATACATAGCTTCTCCTGTTCCCAAATCCCTTGGGATGTAAGTTAAGGACCAGCCTGATAAGGCTGCAAAACCCACAAGGAAAGCTCCTAAAATCCACCTGGCAGTGATCCCAGGTGGGACTGTCTGGGCGTTGCTGCGGGGAGGTTGTTGCTTGGGGAAAAAGACCCAGAATTGGCCAATTGATCCGTGTTGGATGGTATGTGGGAAGCAGGGCTCTGCAGCAGGACCCCTTCCAGACCTTGGCATCTCCTGGAGTAATTTCTGATGTTCTCCATGCACATGGGGATGGGATGAAAAAAAAAAAACAGCTCTGCTCACGCCTTTAATCTTCAGGCGGCGTTTGCACCCTCAGCTCATGGGGACCACAGTGTTACCCACCTCCCCATCTCTGGTTCTGGGTGCATTTACCCGACATTGACCGTGCCCGCCTGAGCGTCTTCTTGTTTCTCCCATGGCCACTTCCAGTCAAGTGCCACTGGAAAGGTGGCTCCGGTGGGGGGGAATTTCGGGCACTTTCCGGGACATTTCGCATTCAGATCCTGGATGGTTCTGAGTGCAATTTTGTTTCAGGTTTTACAAATGCTCTTCAGCTTGTTCGCTCGCCTCAAGTAATGAAGCGGTGAGATAAAAGACAGGGCCACAGAAGGTTGTTAAAAAATTACTTGCAAATTAACGTGAGGACAAGGTGTATGAGTTAATATCGTATAAAGACCCTTGAAAGCGGCATACACGCGTGCACCCTGCGAGCACTGACATTCGCAGGCAGAGCTACACTGGTAAACCGAGCCCAAGGGGCTTGATTAACAGGAAATTTTCAGAATGCCAATTAGAGCAAAGTTTACCGAACAAATTGTTTGCACTTGTACCCTAGAACCATCATGAATTTTAATTCAGCACGGATTTATGTGGCTGAAACAATAATTAAAGATACATGAACGCCTCGCGTTCAGGAGACTCCCCCATGGCTACGCTGTAGTTTCGGGTGGGGAGTGGGATGAAGAGCTCATTTGGGCAGGGTCTGCTCTGGCTTGGGAGGACATGGGATGCAGGAGGCTTTTCCCCATGGAGCAGTTTCCTGAGTACTGAGCTCACCAATTTGTGCAGCGTTTAGTCTTTGACTTATTTTCTCTTTTTTTTTTTTTTTTTTTCCTTTCTTCATTTCTGTAACCTGACCAAGAATGATCCATGGGGTGTTTTGTCAATAAATGCTGGCTTGTCTTTTCCAGCCTTCCACTTCTGGTGACTGTGAGACGTTACATCAGATCCTTGGGTCTCCCAAGACTGGAGCCGTACCCTGCGCTCTCCCTGCAGCCTGGGAGGGGACGTGGGGATCCCCTCTCTCCTTATCCCTGCTCCTCCTCGGCCAGTCCCGGGTTCGGATGTAGGGGAGCAGCCTTGAGTGCCACCATTACGCAGGGAGCAGCTTTGCTGGAGGAGAAAGCGGTGCTACCATGTGGCATCAGCAAAAAGTCACAATCACGCAGTGCGATGTATATGTATGCCTTCATTTGAATTCTTCTCTCCCTCTCCTTGTGCTGGTAAATAAATTACACGTATTTTTAGGAGAAGTTATTTTCTGTCACTGCGCTTTTAAATGTCAAGCTCCTGTCTTCAAGATACTTTAAGGTCAGTCAGGCTTCAAGGGAGAAATATGCAGGTGGGGAAGAAAAGCCACGGTCGGGCTGTGGTCCAGCCTGAACTGGTGTTGTGGTCTAAATGACGGGCAAACATCAGCATCCCGCGCTCAGGCAGCACCCGGGGGCATTGCCCTCCCTGCGCCTCAGCGATTGCCCTCGGTTATGGAATAACGAAAGACCTTGACAAAAAACCCAGTGGCTGAAAATGATCTGGCCCGTTAGTTCAGGAGCGCTGATGAATAATGCATACATCCAAAGGTCGGTTTACAAATGATTAATTAACCTTAAGAGAGGTTATCCTCATTGGCAACATGCGTTGTCCCAAACAGCTTAATCATTTCTGCACGGGATGGTGTGCGTGAAACACAATTATTTCAGAAAAGTTTTGAGGAATCACGGAGCAAGCGCCCGGCGCTGCTCTCGGCAGAGGCGGGCAGACGCTGGGCACGGGGCACTGCCGTGGGCTCTCTGGGCTTTGCTGTGCCGCGCGTGGCGTACGACGGGCTTGAGCATCGCTGACCGGACCCCGGTGCCTGCTCGTGTGCGTGCCGGGGTGTGGCTGGGATGGCGCAGAAACTGCACCCTTGCTCCGGTAAACAGCTCGGGCGTTTCTTTTCCCTGCTCTGATGTCAGAGCCTGGCTCTCCTGCCAAGGAGAGCAGGTCCCGGAGCCTCCTGCTGCGGCTGATGGTGGCTGCGCTCGGTGGGGATGTTGCCTGGGCAAACAGCCCTGCAGTCCAAGGGCTTTTTGCATTTCTTATCAGCGATTTGTTATCTGCGTCTATTAATAGCGTGCTCCTAAAAAGCACTTCCACTGTCTGGAGTAATTTCTGGCTGATACCTGGATGCCTTCAGCAAGCAGCTTCTCTGCTTGCTCATCGTCTGCTGCTGGGGACCCGGGCTGGTCCCCTGCTCCAGGGAGAGCTTAACCCCTCTGCCCCCTGATTCAGGCTTCAAGAGAGCCTCCAGCTCCAGGCAGGATCACTTTTTTTTATTTTATTTTGGCAGGGGCATCTTGGCTGAAGGCTGGCCCCCGTCAGTACCTCTTGCAGGACAAGGGTCATAGAATCATAGAATGGTTTGGGTTGGAAGGGACCTTCAAAGCCCACCCAGTCCAACCCCCCTGCAAGAAGCAGGGACATCTCCAACCAGATCAGGTTGCTCAGAGCCCCGGCCAACCTGGCCTGGGATGTTTCCAGGGATGGGGCATCCACTGCCCCTCTGGGCGACCTGGGCCAGTGCTCCACCACCCTCAGTGTAAAATTTTTTTCCTAATATCTGATCTAAATCTACCTCCCTCTGTTTTGAAACCATTACCCCTAGTCTACACCAGAAGAAGGCTGCTGTTCCTCCAGCTCCTTCTTCCTCCTACCTACTCCTTCCCCTCCAAAACCAAGCAGGACATGGAGCTCACCAAGGTCTTCTCTTATGAAGAACAATTTGCCTCTCCCCCTCACAAAGCTTCTACACTGGATGCAGCTGAGTTGGTTTCTCACCTTTTTTGAATCCGTAAAGTGGCAAAAGCAGCACGCACTCACACCTGAGTACCCCATGTCCTGAAATGCGTGAGGTTTCTGAAGCATTTCACCTCAAATTCAGCATTTCTGAGAGTAGAAGGATCAGCCTTAGCAGAGAAAGAGAATCTGGGGAGAAAAAGACAAAAATGCACATCCTAAGCAGTTGGTTTGTGCTTCCTCCAGCAGGACCAAACCCCAGAAGGGTAGAGGTGTGTCTGCGGTACAACTTTGGTGGGGTGTGAAGCCCTCAGCTGAGTTCAGTGACCATACAAACATCTACTCGCCTGGATGCCTTTAGGAGACTGGCTGCTGAGGGTCCCCATGCTCATCGATCCAACTGAGAAATGATGGGGAGCCCACACAAAGCTTGGTGCCACCAGTAAGCTGGTGGACCAGCAAGTTTTTCCCACCCATCTTCCACATCTCCTTGCTGCCACATCCACAAAAAAAAAAAATAAATCACTCCTGACCTGCTGGAAACGGGAGCAGTGGGGTGATGGAGACCATCCAAGTGATGCCAGACAAGCAGCGCCCACCGTCTGCTCTGCCTGGTGCTTCTGCAACTCAGGCACCTCCTGGGGCTACAGCTTTAATGCACATGTTTATGCATTTTTATGGGCTTTTTAGAAGCGTGAAAATGATTTATAACATTTCATATTACATTTTTAAAATCCTTTAAAATTCAAACAAATCTTTTCCCTGCTTTGCCCAGTTTTAAGGCATCTCTCTTGTTCAGCTCTTGCAGAAAAATATAGATGGTGGAAACTCCTAAAATCTGCAACCATTGGATACAAAATTGATATTTTTCCCAGTTAAGTACTATAACAGAGCGAACATACATGTTTAATTTGAAAATGTTGATTCCAAATGGATTTTTCTTTAAAAAAAAACTTCCCCCAAGCAAGTCAATATTTGTAATCAAATTGAAATTTCCTCTGGGATTTATTTATTTTCATGAGGTTTAATTTTTTTTGCAAGGGAAAATTCTAGGCAGAAAGGTTTTAGTTGCTTTAAACCAGTTTTAGGGAGGGGGCTGGGAAATCCCACTCAGGCTGCAGCCCAGTTGCCTTTGATGAGGGTGATCTGATGGAAGAGTTTAACCTGACTCTTTCCTCTTTGAAGAGGGCAAGGAACGAGCAGAAAGGAAGAGGAGAAATTGGAAAGAAGGCATTCAAAACCAGTTCTCCCCCCATTCCCCTTTATATTCTTGGAAACACAGCACATGGGATGGGATTCACCTCTGGCAACATCAGACATCAAAGGGAGACATCCGAGCGGGCTATTTTTGGCTCCTACGCAGCCGGAGGGGACACACAGTGCTTTGAGGTGGTGCGTAGCTCACCTACCCTTATCCAACATCTACTGCAGAAGGAGATGAGTTGTGCCATTGCCTTCATCTGCCACGACCTGACGAGGTGCTGACGGTGACAGATCCGCACCCTCTGTAGACCGATGAGTCCGTCCATGCTGCCTGACCTGCTGTTAATTTACGTACGGAGCAGGAGCATGCCCAGGGGTACCGCAGCCCCTCTGTGGGTGACACAATGTGGCCCCCGAGGAGGAGCAGGCACCTTGACAGGGCTCCAAGCCAGCCCTCCAAACCTCATGAGAAGAGGACGCATGGGTCTTCCAGCATCTAGAGGGAAGCCCTTCAGAGAAAATCATCATAGCTCAACCTAAAGATGATTTTCATACAGAATTTGTGTCCATTTTAGAGCAACAGTTGGGGTTAATGATGTGCATAATTTACATTATTACGCCTTTTATTTTTATATGATGATAAATTGCCTACCTTCATTTTTCTTCCTATTGTGATGCGCTGGGAACACCGGATAGTGCTAGGAAAAAAACAATATAATGCTGCACTGCCAGTCTCAGACACAGAACCAGCACACCCGTGCTGCAGACAGTCACAGATGCACCGCACCGTGTCAGATTATTAGCTCCCAGGCAACTGCCAACATGCAGGTTTATTGGAAACGAAAACAAGGTAATTCAAGATTTATTTTCTCTTCAAGAAAGTGCCAGGAGGCAGGAGCCAGCCCCCAGCATCTCCCGTAAAACACTCGACACGTGGTAACTTGCTGCTCCTCAGCCTGCGCCCATGGACTGGGGATTTTTGAGGGGCCTCTTCCAAAGGAGGAGAATTTTCCTCCTCGTCCCCACACTGTACCCTGGAGATCGACAGACTCTGGTTTCGCTGTGCCCAGAGGGAGATAAGCACACCCCACGCTGTCCTGGCTGCCGCGCGGTTCCTGGGGGATCTTGGGTGGCTCCTAATCACGCATCCTCAAAGCTCCAGAAACATTCCCTGGTTATTTTCCAACTCGATGTATTCATTACCTTCAGAATATTGCTGTCTTTGCCCCTTTTCTAATGGACTAGGGCGATCTGATGGCCAAACAAAACTCCTTATGGACAGATATCTGCCATGCCCCCATTTTGGGGCTCTGTCCAAACACAATTCATGCCTGGGCACAGACACAGGCAGATATTACGGTGTTCTGGTTTTGTTTAGTGAGGGGGGGCCTAAGGTGGCAGCTTCTGTAGGAAACTGCTAGAAGTTTTTTCGCCTTTGTTCAGTGGACTCGGCCAGGCCTAGGGTGGACCTGCTGCTGTCCAGGGCTGAGCCGATTGGTAGCAGAATGTTCCGTGATAATGCCTCTGCGATAACGGATTTAAGAAGGGGAAAACAGAAAAGAAAAAAAAAGGACATGGAGAAGACGTGAAGCAGTTGAGCGGGGGCAGAGAGGGGAGGCGCGAGCCCTGTGGGCCTTGCACCCCTCACCCTCTGGCTCCCGCCGGGCAGCGACTGGGCCCAACTCGGCCCGGCCCGGCTGAGAGAAGTGGAGAGGAGATGAGATGGATGATGTGAAGAGATCCTGAGAGGCGTCTGCCAGCTGGTTGTGAAGAATTTCTCTTGTGAGGAACGGCTGCAGACACGAAGATCAGTGAAGAAGGAGGGGGAGGAGTAATGCGGCTCCTGGCCAAGATCCCCCCGCAGCCCGGGGAGCCCACGGAGGAGCAGAGATCCCCCCGCAGCCCGGGGAGGACCCCACGCCGGGGCAGGCGGGTGCCTGGAGGAGACTGTGGCCCGTGGAGGCCCCGCTGGGGCAGCCGTTCTGGAGGGGCTGCACCCCGTGGAAGAGATGACCCACGCCGGAGCAGTTTCACAAAGGACTGTGGCCCGTGGGAGGGACCCCACGATGGAGCAGGGGAGGGATGTGAGGAGTTCTTCCCCCGACGTAGCGGCGTAAAACAACGCGTGATGAACTGACCGCAACCCCCATTCCCTCTTCCCTCCTTTGCTGCTGGGTGGGGAAGGTGGTAGAAATAATGTTAAGCCCAGGAAGAGGGAGAGGTGGGGGGAGGTTATTTCATTCTCTGTCTCATTCTCCTGCTCGTTTTAGAAATAAATGAATAATTTTCCCCAAGTTGAGTCTGTTTTGCCCGTGACTGTAACTTTAAGGATTTTCTCCTTGTCCTTATCTCAAACCTCGAGCTGTTTTTCTTATATCATCTCCCCCTCTCGGAAGGTGGGGGAGTGAGAGAGAGACTGCGTAGTCTGGTCCCGATCGGGGCTGAACTACGACGTACGGGCAGAGAATGGCCCCACTGAAAACATTTAGGAACTGGGAGGAAAAATTATTGGAATAATTTGAGTGATTAATTCAGAGTTGTTGAAGATCATTTAAAAAGATGCCGTAAATATGTTCAAAAAAGCCCCGCTTATTAAAAAACCAACAAAAAAATGCATCTTGATTGGATGAAAGGTGAAAGATGCTAAAAAAACAAATAACAAAACCTATATAATAAATGGGATAAGAGCAAGCTGACAGTAACGATTGTTCAGAGAGCAAGGGATGCAAGCCGCGCCTGACGATAACCTGTGAAGTGAGAGGAGCGTTGATGGAGATGGAGAGGGGGCTCCTCAGCCCAGGTGTTTGGGTTCACAGCTGCGAAGAGAGAGCATGGCAGGGCCGCTTCGGAGCGGTCTGGGTTGGTAATTTTAAACAGAGGCTTGTCGTCATGTTTTGGACTGCACTGAACTGTTTATGAAATATGCCTGCTTCCCCCAAGATGCATATTTTTCTTTTAATTTGAAAACCAAATCTTGAAAACCTAACTCTTCTGAAGAAAACACAACATCACTTCTGTCCCTAGCTTCTGATCAATCTTTTTAAGCTCTGCTGTCAGTCTTAAGGACACAGAAAGAAGATCTTGTGGGGTTTTCATATCTTCCAGAGGGCTGACCCCACTGGCAGGACCCAAAACCTGATGCGTTCAGCATGCTCCGGTTGGACGTACTGCCCACGGACGGTTGGTTTGAAACAAGTCCGGCATTTCCCAGGGCAAGCACGTGGCAAGACCACTGTGGGTGCTGGAAGGCATCCACGCACCCCTGCTGAAACATCCTAACCCCGACCCTCCTCCAGGAGCTTTGGCCACTGTACAGGCACAGATCAGGCAGTAGTAGGACAGATTGCTACTGCAAGCCAAGAGGTCTGTACTCAAAATGGATTTTTTTCCTGCTGGGTTTATATAGTTTTGCTCCATGTGAATCTTGGATCCAGGTTCTCCAGCCTGGAAGCCAGAGAAGCTGGAAAAAGCTTGATGTCTGACTCGGAGCCTTGGGGCAGCGTGATGGTAAAGATCCCCCCATCACGCACCCGGGCACCTGGGAAGCCTCAGACTGCTGCTGGTGTTGGCACAGAAACCGAGAAGATATTTACTTCCAGGAGCAGATGCAAACAATTGGCCAAAATCAAACAAAACATGACCTCTGATGAACTGGAGCCTTAACACTTCCAAACAACCCTGCACTCAATATTGGCAACGTAATGGCTTACTTTTGAGATGCGAGGGCTGGAGGAGACATGAAACATGAAGCTCTCGGAGTTAGAATCACGGAATGGTTTGGGTGGGAAGGGACCTTCAAAGCCCACCCAGTCCAACCCCCCTGCCAGGAGCAGGGACATCTCCAACCAGATCAGGTTGCTCAGAGCCCCGGCCAACCTGGCCTGGAATGTTTCCAGGGATGGGGCATCCACCACCTCTCTGGGCAACCTGGGACAATGCCCCACAGCCCTCAGTATAAAACATTTTTTTCCTAATATCTGATGTGAATCTACCTCCCTCTATTTTGAAACCATGACCCCTCGTCCTGTCACACCAGGCCCTGCTGAAGTCTCTCCCCACCTTTCCTGCAGCCCCCTTTGGGCACTGGAAGACCACTATCAGGCCTCCCCGGAGCCTCCTCTTCTCCAGGCTGAGCAGCCCCAGCTCTCTCAGCCTGGCCTCACAGGTGTTTCATTACCATCATTTCTACCATAATTACTGCGATTGATGACAAGCCAGCACTTCCCCCCAGGTCCCTGAGCCGGGCTCAGGAGAGCCTGCCTGCACCTTTTCCCCAAGGAAAGGCACAAAACCCGAGAGCTGGGTATTTTTAGAGCACCCGACTTCTTCAATTACAGAAAATACAGCAGCAGGCAGAATAGGACCTAGTGAGTGGGTCCATTTTTTCACAAGCCCAGGCAGCCTCGCTGGCCACCAGAAATTCCCCTTTCTTCCTTTTGAAGTGGGGCAAAGACCCTCATGGAACAAAACCCATGCTAGAAATAATAGGTGGAAAAAAAAAAATTCTGAGTTTGATTATAACCACAAGGAAGGAAAACTCAAGCTTATCTGCCACACACAATCCCTCCCAATCACATTAATACCCCAGACCACAGTCCTCTCTGGAAGCAGGATAAATATCTCAACAGCGCGTTACCTTATTACCCAGATCACTTCAGGCTTTTTGGAACCAGTCTGTAGAAGAGGCAAATCCATTAAAAATTTGATTTCTTTTATTTCTCTGCAGCTGCGTCTAACTTCAGCCCCTTCTCTGCTAAACTTTGGCTAAAGGAAATTCACCCTTTGGTTTTTTTTTTTTCCCAGCAAGATTTTTCCTACCTTTTTGAGCTATGTCCCTCCTACTCTCCTCAAGTGTCCTGGAGTCACCAAGGCAGAAGACCCAGCTGCAGCAAGTAGGTATGGCTCCACAACCTCTTTCTGGCTCCCATGGTCTGTGGGATGCTGCAGGTCACACTGGACTAAAGCTCCTTCTGCCAGAATCTGAGCCTCTGGGGACAGCTCATCTCCCCATGAGGTTTATCCAGATCTCTCCATCCGGAGAGATCCCTCCAAAAATTGGTATGGTCCCACAAATGGGCAGCACAGGTGGAGGCAGTTAGGGCTGTATCCTGCACTTTAGTTTTCCCAAAAATTTGAAGCCGGGGACCGTCACCGCTGCCGTGCCCCCTACAAACCTTCAGTACCTCGCTTTCGAGGCGTTTAGACACCGTAACCTGCTGCTTAGGAGGAAGGAGGACACTGAGACTGGACACGGCTGTAGCATACGGGGA
The DNA here is from genome assembly GCA_009806455.1 of Tetrax tetrax. Classification (NCBI taxonomy): domain Eukaryota; kingdom Metazoa; phylum Chordata; class Aves; order Otidiformes; family Otididae; genus Tetrax; species Tetrax tetrax. The sequence goes on from WHYT01016522.1 coordinate 14,773, forward strand.
GCCATATGCTGTACCAGGAGAGGAGCATACGGCGATTAGCAGAGGGGCTGACCCCAGGCAGACACGTCCGGGGCCACGGCCGAGGCTGCCAAAGACCTGGATCCTGCTCCCATCGCTGCAAACCGCAGTTCAGCGCAGCCCTTCTCAGCCCCGAGGGCCAGCGATGGAGGCGAAATCCACGTACAGCCCATCCCTTGCACATAAGATGCCCTAAATTTCCAGCTGTAGGGGAGGACCAAACCATCCAGCCGTTGGTTTAGGATGTAGCAGCACAGTAATTTTTTTTTTTGGTTTTGATTCCCTTCACTGCTTCTCTGGCAGCACATGTCTACGTCTGTGGGTCTGTTTGTGAACTGCATTACCGGCACAGCTGGAGTTAATGTGGGCTTCTGAGAGCAGGAAGGCGGATCGTGTTCATATATATACACACACATAAAAAAATACGTATTTTTAAAGCCAGGAAATTCTCGTTGCATCCCTGGGGCTTAGCTCCCCGCGGCTGGTGTGGCCTGGTTGGGTGGGTTGCAGGATGCCGTGTGAGGACCGGGGCTGGGAAAGCAGCGGCGCTGGGGCTCAGAGCCAAGGGAAACGCTCTCTGCAGCAGCGAGTGACGCACGGGGATGGGTTTTTGCAACCCTCGGGCTCCCTGTGTCCGTGTCCAGCCTGCGAGTCACCCCCACAGCGCGTTGGGGATAAAACCCCCTGTGCGTGTAACCGGTCCCTCAGAGCCTGCCCTCCTGGAGGTGATGGCCACTGAGATGCTCTCACCTTGGGGGTCCTACCACCCATCCAGCACCACGCAGCCGCGTCAAGCCCTCCCCGATGCAGCTGCTCGGTGATACAGCAGCCAGCACGCTGAGGGCTGCCGTCATGAAGGGAGCCTGTAATCCCCCCAGTCCAGAGATGCCCTTTCTCTTGAGCATGCAAGAGCCCACACAGCACTACGTAGGGCCTTGCTGCTTTTTCCATGCTGGTTTTAGCTGAGGAGCTGAAAAAACCCATCCAAGAGTCCCTCAATGCCACCACAGGAGACACAGAACTTGAAATTCCCCAGAGCTGGAGGGGTGCATGCGCTGCACCCACCTCCTCCGGCTTACCTTAGCATCCCGCTGTCCCCAGCCAGCTGAGCAGCTCTCCAGTGCCTGCCCAGAGAAGGAAAACAGCTGATGGCATCTCCCCAAAACCTGCCACCACCCCTTTCTGTGCCCAGGAGGGTGGCAACACCAGAGGCTGGGGCAGCACGGCTCCTCCAGCTTCCCTTGCCAACGATTCTGGCTCCTGCAGTCCCCTCAGATCCAGAGGTGTGGAAAAACCTGCAAGATGACAGAGAGCTCTCTTATCCCTGCCGTAATTAGTCCCTTTGGAATTCAATTAACAAGCTCCCCGCTGCAACTATCAAGCGGCCATCAGTTAGGCAAACAGGTGTACAAGCCAGGCCAGGTCCTTGCGAATGCAATATAAATATTTTCACATGTCCAAGGGGAACCTGTCCTTCCACACCCTTTGCAGCTCACTTGAAAGCGTTGCCCCACTGGTGGGAATTTAAGGGCTCTGCTGATGACCAGAAGCACCTTTGCCCTCCCTGCTCCCCTTTCCCAGCTGGAGAGCATCTACCCTGCCCAAGCAGTGCCAGGGAAAAGTATCATCCCTGGTAGGACCGCAGCATCACGGGGCTGACCCGTGCCAGGTGTGAATGCATCGTCAACTCTGCGGTCCCCGTGTGCCAGCGTGGTGCTGGGCATGTAGACAGGCATCCCATGGGATCCTGGTGGCACTGCTGTGCCCATCTCTGGGGTGTGCGATTGGGTTCAGATGTGCACCGGTGACAGTGAATAACAACCATTGCTGCAGGGGCCAGAAAACTTCCCGCTTTTATGGTTTTCTGGCTTTTTCTACAAGCTTGGCCAGGCTGGAAGTGAAGAAACTGATGTTTTCTGAGCTGTTCTCCTGGGCTTTGGAAGCAGGAAGATGAGAGCTCAATTCAGCCCACTTATTTCCAAATGCCAGCGGAGCAGGGTTTGAAACAGGGCTTTAGCATGGGGAGGATTTCATGCATGCCCCCCTCCAGGGGTGACTTTGGGGCTGGGGAAGTGGGGTGCTGAATACCTGGAGGGACGCTGGGCGCTTTGCCTGCACCTGCTAGAGAAGCGCTGGGATGTGACACCCTGCAGTACAGCTGGCTGAGGAGCGGGGCCTCGCAGAAAGGTCCACGAACCTCCTCCGCACCACCAAACCCACCTCTCTGCCTTCAGAGCTTTGTGCATGATGTGGGTCGCGAGGAGAAGCTGCAAAAATGAGCAGCTCCTGGGAAATCCATTTAATCAGCACCCATCCCAGCCGCTACGCTCCCCGGGGACAAGACAAAGGGCGCATGGTGCTGTGCGGTTCCTTACGAAACACCCGTCTCAATGACTCCCCAGCCAGACTTGCTTCAAGAGCAGCAGCCCCTCATCGCTAATCCATCCCCTCCAGTGCCGTGGACCCGACCGCCCTGCCTACGTGCGGAGGCAAGCAGACGGCGCAGCTGCGGTTTGAATTCGGGGCTGCAGCTCAGGGTGAGGGTGATAAAATGCACCGCTCTCCTGGCTCCAGTGCAGGAAAACACATTGCAAGATATTTCAACTCAATAAACTCAATTCAAAATGAAACCCATTATGGCAAAGAAGGAAAAAAAAAAAATCTCTAATGTTTGTACTGCATCAAAATGAATGATGTCACGTGTCTGGACTGCCTCGGAAAGCACTGAATTGCCAGAAGATGGTGAATGTTTTCAATATTAACTGAGAGGAACCAGAAGGAAGATGCTAAAACCTAGAGAAACTTCCCGGCTAGTGCTCCTGTTGATGCATTTTTCTTTGAGGACTGTGCTCTGCTTTGTTCTAAAGGTGCCCATAGGACACTGGGGACATGATAATGGGTGCCGGTGGCCACTCGAGATCAACGCATGGATGTTACCACCCTCTCTACGCTTTGGGCAGGTCTTCTCCTAGCCCAGCAGCATGTGCCGAAGCTTTGACTGCAGCCCCTGCGTCCCAGCTCCGATCTCTCCATAACTCACCTGGGATGAACCTGCGGCTGGGCATGGGCTTGGGCTCACCTGTGACCTTGGTGTAGACGTAGCCAAGAGCCCGCTGGCTCTGTGTGACCTCAATTACTGAATTTCACCCCAAACCCATGGGCAGTGGGAGGGGAGGACGCTGTGCTCCTGGCTTAAAGCTCCCCGCCGTGCCCTCGCACAGCGGTGGGTTTGCCCTTGGGGTTGTTTGATGTCCCTCCAGCTCTTCCCACTGCTGTTCAGCGTTAGGAGCCAGGACACCACTGTGCAAAGCCCTGCTGAGCTACGGGACAGCTGGCAATGCCCAAATCCACGGGTTGTGGGGTACGGATGCCAGCAAGCCCCAGCGGGTATTAATTCCTTCTGGAGCAGCGCAGGGGCCCTTCCAGGCCAGTTCACACCCAGTTAGGCTGAGATTCGACAAAGCATAGAGAACATGTGCTACTTATGGTAGCTTGACTGCGACTAGTCACGTTGGAAGTGGTCACGGGAAAGTCTGGGCTTGCTCGGGCAGAAACAGAGCAGCAGCAAAACACTCCTTCCCATCCAAAAAATCATTTGTACAAAGCAAAGCCTCCCCAGCCCGGCCAAATGAGAGAAGAAATGACAAAGTCAAGGGAAGAAACCAAATCACCTGATTTTTGGCTTTTGTTTGCTCGTGTTTCCCAGTAGAGGTGGAATGCATGATTTTCCTGGTTAAACATCAAATTCACTTGTATTGCTTCAAGATTTCTGATAAAGTAAGGGTCACAGTGACCCTGCAACTATTTGGTGATATTCTGCTTGAATGGTGGTGATTTAACTGAGAGCAAACCCCCGAAGGTCCAAAATAATCCCTCATCTCACACATCACGACTCAAGCCTTCCACATCACCTCCTGCCTGCTGAGACTCAACCAACCAAAATGCCTCAAAACTTTTTCCAGAATAACAAGAGCAATAAACTTCTGCATCAAAGGCAAACTCCAGGCTCCCAAGATGCTTCTGGAAACATGCTTTTTTTTTTCCCCCAACTTATATTGTATGTTTAATGCCGAGGGGAAACGAACAGAGGGTAGTTGATAGCGTAGAGCCAGCCTAAGGGTACAGGGGAGTAGGGGTGTACGGAGCGACGGGAGAAGCCGTACGGGGACAGTGGCACCCCCAAGCCGGTGTCCCAGGGGTTGGTGATGCACCACAGCCCCATTTTTCACTCTCTTCTCACAATACCAACTTTACGCCGTCATTCTTTTAAAATATTTAGTCATTTTCTCCACAAATTTAGAAACAAATTGGCTGGTGTTGCAGATGGAATCTAGTTTAAAAATTAATTGAAAGCATTTAAAAATTAATAATTATTTCAGTTAATTAAGGTTGCAGCTTAACATTTTAAAAATTGTTAACAATTTGGTAGCTGCTACGCCGTCGCTGTTGGAATAGAAAATGACGGGGACCGAGAGGTGGAAATAGGTCATCTTCATTGTTTCACAGAGCAGGTTTTTGGGCTCTTCTGCATTATTATCGACGGCATTACTGCACCTATCAAAAAAGGGATCTGTAACAGTGTAATTTTGCTATAATTTCTTTTGTTCCAGATAATTTAAAATGCTTTCTTGTTGTCCATAACACATTTGGATATGGATTTTTGTTTTTTAATGGATGCTTTTACTTCTCATATCTGTTGTTCTTTATTTCATAGCTTCTGATTTTTTATCATAACCATAATCTTCCTCCCTTTCCCGATTCGTTACTTACCTGTAGCTCAGCTTGCTCTTCTTGCTTTCTTTCTTGGCCAGGATTTGTTGGATCTTTTTCTTGTGATCATCATAAATACGTCCGTCAAGAAGGAACCGAAACAAAAAGCATTTATTTCTCTGAGAATTTGAAAAATTTCAGTTTTTCAGTGAATTGGTGAAAAGAGCTATAAAAAAGTGCTGCGTGTGTGAGAATTGGCTGGCAGATTTTGCTAAGGGCTTCTGCCTGGTTACTGCTTCCGAATGGGACGGTTGGTCCCTGGGCCCTCCCTCTCTTGCAGGAGCTGCTGTGCTCCCTGGCCTGGTCTCAGCACCAAAACCCACCGTAGTTTCCTAGATCATGATCTACAGTGGTTATAAATTCATAAACCTGAATATACCTTATCCTGCAGAGGTGGACGCAGAACAAGTTGACCCCGCATCTCCCTGCCCAGAGCATCCCACGCAGCAAACGGTGGCTGAAACGCTGTGGGGTGAGGATGAGTGGGTAAAATTAGAGCGTGCGTTTCCTCATGTCCCACAGACCAGAAGGACACACCAGCAACTTTGCCCTGGTTCCGCGGTCCGTATCTGCTCTGCCGCGCCAGCAGCCTGTCTTTGCCATCGCCAGCCGCAGCGTACACCGAGGCTGCTCCCCTCTGCCGTTTGATTTGTTTACATTGATTTTAGAATAATGGCTTTTCATGAAATAAATTTCGATTGAGAAAATAAATTATTTTCTCATTTGGGTGCAGGCAGGCGGTCGCTGCGGCGGGTGCGCGCTCCCCAGCCCCGTCAGCGATGATTCCCCATTACGAGCACGTCACTGGCGGGGCTCGGGCGGTGCAAGAATTTCCATTCGAATGCGAAGTATTCAAAACTTTATGTATTTCACTTTTCATGCAGAAAATCTGCCCATTACTACTGGGCACAAGAGGAAATTTTGTTAGGTTGTTTACCCTTGAACAAACGATGGTTTAGCCGTTTTCAGGACAGGAGAATGAAAAATTACGCCGCTGCTGTTACGCACCGCTGCTCCGTGGCCGATGGTTTAAACCTGAACGTACAGAACTGCAGTCTGTAAGCAAAATATACCTTTTTTTTTTTTTTTCAGTAGAAATCTGCTTTGAGTCCTGCTTCATTTTAGAAATGTGCTTTGAAGCTGTGCCCTGTTGTTTTCTTTTTCCTGCCTGTGTTTGATGACCTGCCAGCCTTCAGCTGGCACCGAGCACGACTCCGCACAGGCTCAGATGGGAAGCTGCCGCGTGGCCCTCATCCCAGCGACGCTGCCTTCCTCCGATGCAGTTACACCGATGCGTGTCTGCTCGCAGGACTGGAGCTTTCCTGGAGCGTAAGATGAAGTTTAAAAATAGTCTTCCTCAAAGGCTGTTCAAGAAATTAAGCCATCATCCAGATTCTCTCCTTACAATAAGGGAAAGTAAGCACGATGTACAATGGGAAATTTCCTTAGAGAAGCGGCTGAATGTTCCCGACCGTACGGAAGATCTTATATTTCAACCCGAAATCCCATCTCCTGTGTTAAAGACAGACGCTTCAGTTTCCAGTCTGGACTAGATATGCAGAACATGTTCTTATAGATCGCCCTTCATCCTCCTCCGAGCTCAAATTAGGGCTTGGCCCAGGTCATCCATTTCAGGAGTTTCCTGATGTATTCCTACATGAAGCTTAAAAACCAGAAACAAAATTAAGAAAAGCAAACCACCCCCCTCAAGGAGATGTTTCAAGGCCAATAAGGCCCAAACCATTTCCCTATATCTCCCAGCAGATGCTCTCCCTTACATTGTTCAGTGTTCCTGCAGCCCATCCAAACAACTACAACTACACCCTGTGGGGAAGAAGTTTAGTGATACAGAATATGAAAAAAAGCATTTTCTTCTTGCCTGCTTTGAATGTCCTAATCCGTAGTTTGATGTTTCTATTTTTTTTTTTTGTGCTGCAGGGAACCATGAATAATCTCTCCTGTGCTGCTCCTCACCGCATAGCCCATCACTCACAGCTCTTCCAAGATGAAGAGTTTCAGTCTGTGTAATCTCTCCACCCGCAGAGCTGATCCCCAGCCCTCATCTTTCCCATCTCTGTCTGCATCTTTCCTTGTTTCTAAGGGTTTTTTTTTTTCCTGTCTTTTTTTTTCCCTCCAGTGGAGGGAACAGTTTTGCAAACAGTATTTAAGCAGCAGGTGAATTATTGATCTGCACAACGATGAATTGATCTCTTCTGTTTTGCTTAACACTTTTTCCCTAAAAATTTCCACACTCAATTTACTTTTTAGGCTACCACAGATCACTGAGGTGATGTTTTTGTAACACTACCTACAACGTGAGTATGCAAGCAAAAAGTTACCTTTCCTGAGCAGTAACAGCTCACTTAAGGCTTGTGACCAGTTCCAGTACAGATGGGCTGTTTCACCCGTGCACATGATTTTGAACGTCTTGCTACTGAATTTTACTCCTCTTTTACTGTCCAGTTGCTCAGTATTGAGAGATCCTTCCTGAAAAGCTTTTCACTATCGACTCTAGGTATTGAAATGTTGTCAGCAACTTGGTTCCCTAACTGTTTTCTTTTCCTTCTCCAGGTCATCTCCTGATCTGGAGATGATGCTCCGCCACAGGTCCCTGGATGCCCCTCTTGACACTTGTATTCCACTGCAAAACCTGCTGATTTATTCCTAATTTGTGTTCCATACTCTTATGCATTTATTAGACAGTGCTTTAATTTCTTTAAGATGCTCTGATGAAGACAATTTTCCAAAGCTTTTGCCAAACGCACCTCCTGCTCTACAAGTTCACCGGCTGTCCAAGGGCAGTGGTGCAGGAATTCACCCCCACTCACCAACTCATCCCCACTATTTCATATTTATTCTTGTGCTTACTGACATCTTTGTTGTGTTCTTCTGACTGTTTGCCCAGCACAGAGATCAGCCGGGCAGTCTCCTGGATTGCTGCTGAGACCCTTTTAAATGTCATCGCATTTACCACCTTCTGCTGCTTTGGTACCACGGTTATTTTAAGCAGTCCTTTGCGCACCGCTCCTAAATGGCTGCTTCATACGAAATATCCTTTGGGCTCTGGGGTGAATGCCATCTTCTCCTTTTGATACTCCTAATTTCCCCCTTTTGTGCCCCAACATCTCCCAATGACGGTTGATGGGGACAGGTCCCCCATGGTGGGAAGAGCCCCGGGGGGCTCCACAGCTGCTGAGAGGTTTGAAAAAGAGGGTCTATTTATTAGATTTTTACACCTTAGAAAGCTGATCAGAAAAAAAAAAAAAAGGTTGTCTCCATTGTCATAGTTTTACGCTTAATTTGTCATCTTGCACTCTTTTAAAAAATCTTCCTCATTTGAACACGACTTCTACCTCTTGAAGGATACTATTTTGCCTCTGACAGGCTCCTTTAGTCAGTTCTTTAATAAGAACAGCTAATTTTTTGCCCTTTTAGAGTCTCTTTTTATAATTGTATAGATTTTCTCTCATCACCTAATAGAAGGTCTTTAAACAATGTCTATGTCCCCTGGAAAAGTTTTACCCTTTTGGCGGCTGCTTCTAATTTCTTTTTAACAAATCTCTCCACTTTTATGCAGATAGGCTTTTTGAAATGAAGTCACAATGAACTTTTTCGGTTTTATTTTTAATTTCCTACAATGTTACTGAGTTTAAGTACCTTTTGGGCACTTTTACAAAGGGACTCTTCAATAATCATGTTTTAAATTAGCGCTGTGGCCTGCTCAGGATTAAATCTAGCATTGCTTCTCCTAGATGTCCTGAGCAGGAGCTATTGTCTATGCTGTCTCCAGAAATCTATCTATTTCTGTCTGGGAGTATTTGAAGTCCAGTATTTGAATACCCCGGTACTGGGCTGGTTTCCACCCCCTTGGACCCCATCTTCCTGATGGCTATTATCTTTAAGAGTCATCTAGTTGGGTGGGTGATGATGTCACCTCACCTTTTACCTTGGCATTGAATTTAAACCCACAGGGGGTGTCTTATTTTCTAAATTTTATTGTTCATTGTCTTATTCTGCAGTAATTAATATCCAGCCCACTCCTCCACTTGCCCCGTTGGTGCAAATGCTTTCTGTCCTGGTCTGAGGTGCCTATTGCGCCAACGCTCTCACAGTTTGGGGTCTGTGAGCACCATGAAGGTCACCCTATCCCTTTCATTTTCACAGAAAACCCATGGGCTGGGATAAAACCTCAGTAGTATTTCACACTGACCTTTTTAGTCGGACAAAAGGGACATCCAGGATATTCTTTTCCCAAAACAAAGGTCTGGGAGAGTTGTCCACTTCAGCTGGAACTGTTGCTCCTAAGGACAGGCATGTCCATGATGCTACAGCTTTACCTGGATTTATATGTGATGCCAAATAAATCTATGTGAGAAAAGAAAACAAAATAATATGTTTCACTTTATCAATGGAGAGCTTATATTACTAATTACAAAGTTTAACGGGCTGCCAACCCCATCCTGAACCTCACAGCTCTTCCTGAACAAGAAGGCTACTTTGACATTTGCGGTGTTTCACTTCAGCTCTTTAAGTTGTGTCCCAGCCCTGAGAACTGAGTTGGCACACGTTGAAGACCTCTCTCCCAGCAGGCCCCGGACCATGGCTCAGTCATCTAGCTCATCTGTACAATGCCAAATGGTATGACATGTGCCTGGCTGCGTCCTGGAGAGCTTTGTCCCCAGCGCATGTAACTGGGCCAGATCCAGACCATCTCCCATGCTCGTTAAGCTGACCCACATCACTTTCTTTCCAAGCTCTCCTGTCTCTGCATCCCCACAGCCTACTGCCCAGCTGTCCTGCTCCTGTCCCACCATCACTCCTCCCATCACATACCGGTCACTGAGGTGTGAAGGTCCCCCTGACCACCACCTCTGTCCCTTCTTACTGATCCTTGCCTAGCCTGGGAGCTCTTGTGGGCAGATGCACATCGATCCCTCTGCTCCTGGCACATCCAGTATGCCAAAAGCCCCAAGTGTGTTCAGACCTCCCTGTTTTCCTGACTCTTCCCCCAGCATTTCCAAGAGAAATCTCTCCCTCTCCCAGTTTGCAGTGGGATGGGAGCTGGGGGAAGGTGGCAGGGACCTCGTTAAGACATCTGGTGCTTTCCCTCCACCTCCAACTCATACCAAGCCCTCCACTGATGTTAACGGTGCAATGAATCTTCCCACTGATACAAGCGCCAGCCTCTTGTCCAATTACACACCACCTTTCCAGACGGCAGCACTGCAAAGGGCAGGATGGAAACGGATGGATCCCTGCGCACCTTTGCCTTCGGAGCATGCGCTACCCCAGCCTGTCCCGGAACAGTGGCTATGGGCCAGCTAAACGGTCTGAGGAGGTCACACCTCTCTTTAGGATGTCCATCGAGTTGTCCTGGTGGAGGGCCAGGTCTCTCCTCTCCTCCAGCCAGCTCCTCAGAAGGTTCCTGGGCTGGAACCTCTTTTGCAGCAACCTGAGCTTGCGCAGATGCCTGCCTGCCGCTCCCCGCCGGCAGCCCCCGGGTGCCACTGGCCAGCCAAGTGGTGCCACGTTTCGGGTCTCCCGAGTCACCTGAGATCTGGGGCTGTGGCCGAGCACCGCAGAGGAGACACGCATCCCAACCTGGTGATTTTGCTGGGAGCTGGCTCCCAGAGCTCATCCCACTGCACTGGGCAGCTTGAGAGCCCAAGCCGCTCACCAGACTGCTTTGTATTTTTGTTTAAATAAGTGTTTTTCCAGATAAGCGAGATGCTAAAAAGCAATTAAAAGCCTCAGGTTATGGCTGAGTAGAAACAATAATTTAAAATTGTCCAAACATGTTTTTGACAATTTCTAAATTAAAAACCAGATCCCTCCTTGCCACTTCTCAGTTCACTAAATTTAAACCAGGGCTCCCATTTTAAGGGAATACTTAAAAAAAAACAACAAACAACAAGGAACTTTGTAAAGGATGTTAACTGTTTTTTTCAGGTTTCTTTTTGGATTGCAATTTGCCATCGTACTTCATGATCAGAAACATTATCTGCAAAGGTTGCTGTGGTCCCTCACATCCCACCTGCCGCAGCAGAGCCAGGAGCACGTGACGACAAGAGGGAAAATCCAAGTACCTTTCCGTCTCCCATGTTTTCAGCTGAAAACAGGGTTACTTCCTGGTCTCGTCATTTCCTTTCCCCCCATTTTTTATCACAGCTAAAAACTGCCAGGAGCACTCAACAAGGGAGGAAGCCCAGCAGCAGAAACTGGGTGGCACAGGCAGCAGGCGAGGACAGCCGGCCGGATCCGCCGCTTATCCTGCCTGGCTCTGCCTGAAAACATTTGTAAAGCAAGTTGGCTCTCCATTAAGATGGTGGGGAAAGCCTTGTTCTTCCAGAAAAAAAAAAAAAAGAATTTGTTCTGGCAAAGTCTGAACTAGGTACACTCAGCTTTAAACTGAAAAGCAGCGTGGCTGGCATCACAGGGAGCAGGGTGGCTGCACAGGCTCCACTGGTTTCTCACATTTTCTACTCATTTTGTGTGATCTCTTAGCAAACTGGGAGCAAGCCACACTGCCTCATTTAAAAAAAAAACAAAAAACATGCAAATCCTCAACACTACCCCTAATTAAATCCAGGCTCACAAGAACCAGCAAGATTCCCTCCAGGTGAACGTGGACAACATTTCCCAAGCTTTTCCACTTTCCCTGTTAAAACACACAGCCTGCTCCTTCAGTCGCAGCTGTCACAGTTTCCTTTCTTCCCTGTTCATGCCATGAGCATCGTTTCTCTTCCTCTGCCTCCAGGCGTAACTGCTGCCAGGCGCGGCTCCCGTTGGACGGCGTACCTGGTTGTTGCTGTGCAGTGACGCGCGTGTCTCGCCGTACAGCCACGGCCGCCTGTTTGCTTGTCTCCGTGCAATCTTCTCCCGGAGGATTCTGCACAGGCTTTAGGGATAAGCCAGATTTTCTTCTGATTAAAGATTTCTGGAAGATTAAAGATACACAGCCAGGCCCCAAGTCAAAGCTGCAAAGCAAAGATCATTCTGCAACTTTTTCGGTTTGCAATTTGATTTTTTTTTTTTCCAATCTGTTCTCCTGCATTTTTAAACATGTAGATCGGAAAAGACAATCGTCTACCACAGAGCATCACAGTGCCCCTGCTCGACAGGACTGAAAATGGAGAACCGGAGTCTGGTCCCTATTCCTCCCATCTCAGTGTTTTGGCATAGCCAGTCCAGCTCTGCTGGATAAGTCTCCCACTCCTACACACCTACTCGATATGGGTTTGTTCTCGTCTGCCTCACTTTCTGTTTTCCTCCCGTTCCCAGCACTTGTCTCCATCCCGCACACACAAACCTCCCCGTCCTTCTCCGTGTCCTCTTCCCCAGCCTGGATGACAGCAAAGGCCCCTCTGCCTCCCCAAAAATATTTTTTTCCCCTGAGGCCATGGGCAAAACATTCTCTTCTCATGCACCAGAAGTAGTTACAAGGGAGGGGACACATGAATCATCTCCAAAGCATAGCGGAGGAACACAGAGTGGTTCCTGTGAGAGCCAGGGACGTCTCTCCAGCGCAGCCTCCCAGTTGCTGGGATCAAATCCTTGCACGTGAGCACGGTCCAGGGCGCCCAACTCCACTGGGCTTGTCCCCCTCCTCCCCATCTTGCTTGCGCCCACCGAGCATGGGACCATCTAGTAGCATCTTCACAGAGCCTGGCCTGTGTCATCGTCCCCAAAGAGGGTTCTTCAGGAAAAAAAAAAAAGGATGTGCCCAGTAAAACTTTTGCAGTGCCTGTTTCTGTTTCTCTCAAACACACCCATCAAAGCCAGCAGACACTTTGGGACCTGAGCGCAGGGGAAGCACCCGTGGGAGCTCCCGGTGGCATCGCCTGGCCATGGATTGTCCTGCCCTGCTGCCACTGTGCTCATCAGTTGGTCTCTGGAGCAGGCAAGTGCCTACAGCCCTGAGAAAAATCTGCTGGATTTCTTCTGTGGAGAGCATCCCCAAAAGACTTTTTGAGGAAAAAGGGCCAGTTTTGTTTGACTACACGTTAGGACAGTTTCTTTTCTTCTGCAATGAAGAGAGCTCAAAGCGATCAAGTCAAACAGAGTAGAAATAGAGTTATGAGTAGAAATAGTTATGAGTAGAAATAAAAAAAAGGGTTTATGAACATCTTCCTCACCCACCATGTCCTTGCTGGCTAGTCCTTCCTCCCAGACCTGCATCCAGCTGACAATTAATGGCAGCACCACAGCATCAGCCCCCCCGGGCTGTTTGTCCTTCCATCGCCTCCTGCTTCCCTCACAGCCTCTTCGCCCTGGCTGCAGACTCCCAGCTCCCTGCTTGGCTCTTCCTCACCACCTCCTCCTCCTCCTGCACCTGGGAGGCTGGTTCCAGTCTGGACTGGCTTGTCCCAAGGGAAGGAGCCAGGTATTCTGGCTCCCTTCGGAGACATCTGCCCAACTCTGATGCTTTTAGTAGGGAAACTTGACACACACACACACATGCCAAGAGCGCATGCAGATCAAACAGATGCTGTCTGTCACAGAGCTTAAAGCCTAATTACGGAAGATTACAGAAACTATTTATAAATATTTATATCCATTTAAATATATTTATAAACGTATCAGGATTGGATAAAAGTGTATATTGTTATTTTAGCTTAAGACATAGCCAAGTATCATTTTTACAATGCTCATACAATAATCATGTATTTGTATTAAGCTTCTTTTTGATTAACGTGGACAGCAGCTGTTAACATCTGAGCTGCTGCACTAGCGAGCGGAGGAGAATGGGTGGGTAGATGCTGAGACGTCTAGAGGCAACAGAGCAGAGCAGGGTGGAAAACTCTTCTTCTTAGGGAGAAACCCTCCTGATTCACCGAGGATACTGGAAAGCTATAGCTAGGTTATGTATCCTCTCTTTCATCATTAATCTGCTGATTTGTTGTGGCAGCAGCCGGCCTGCCGTGCCCCATCGTTCGCTTGCGTGGGGCAGGAACCATCTCCCGCAGCACAGTTCCCAGTGCCGCTCCCAGTGTCCCCTACCTGTGCAGCAAGCATAAAACCTAAAAATCACGATTTTGCGGTGCCTAGGGGACACCGAGGGTGAGGGATGGAGGTGCGGGGGAAGCAGTGGAGTGGTGGCAGACACAAGAGAAGCTTGGTGGGCGCTGGAGGACGGGCAGCTTGGAGCAGCAGCAGGGATGCTCAGCACGCGAGCTGCTCCCGCGGCCTCAACTCGGGGCTCCCACAGCCGGTCCCCATCCAGAGGAGGGGTCCCATGGGCTGTGCCAGGCACCGAGCAGAAGAGATGCTGCCTGCCCATCCCTGCATCCTTCCCAGCACTTTTTTTTTTTTTTTCTTCCCCCCCTCCCTCAGGAGAAGACAAAGCAGGAAACCGTTTCCGTGCTCCTGGCAGGGCGGTTTTGAGCAGGACAATCCCTTTGGTCAGGCATCAAATACCGGCGTGTGAGCCATCTGCTTCTTTGACTGAAACACCCAGAGAAAAGCTGCTGGATTGGAAAAAGGATATTAATCTGAAAAGCGTACAACAAAGCAACTGCAGGATGTTTCCCCCCCGAGCCAGAGCGAGCGAGGGAAAGCTGATTACCATGACACACAGGAGCCCTGATCTAATATTCCACTTCAAGATTTGCAAATAATGTGGCCCATTAACATTCATTAGCTCTTTAAATAATACCTGCCAGACCTTCCAGGCAAGGAGGAAAGGCCCCTGCGCCCAGAAATCAATCACATAACAGCCTCTAATTGTGCATTTTCCACATCTACGCAAAGTTTCAATAAAAACAAGCCAGGACAGAAGAGCAAAACCAAAGCTGTCATTGCTGTGTACAGAGACACCCTTTCTGCTCCCGGCTGCAGCAGGAGGATCTTTGCTAATTAGCAGGCTTCTCTCCGACAGCTCGCCCGAGTTCAACGGGCGCTGGGGGAGGCTCTCTGCAGGAATGCGTCAAGCCAGCCTTTCACCACCCAAAATAGCTCCTGTCCTCTGGCTCATCAGGGCAGCCTGCAGAGATAAGTGCCATGGAAAGAGAGGCTGGTGTCATGCCCATCACACCCCAGGAAGCTGAGACTCACATGAGCTTTGGGAATCCCAGATGAATACCCAGACACGGAAAGTTTTTAGGGGGCGTCCTGCAGCCCCAGCTAAAGCAATACCCTAAGAGGAGGTGGAAAACTGATGCTTTGAGATCAGGCTGTGATGCTACCTGCAAATTCATTGCTCTCTATACCACCTGCACTTTCTGCCCTCCCAGTCCCCCTTCTGAAAGGAGGGATTCTCTGCTGAAGGCAAAGCGGGATTAAGGCAAGGAGCCACCCCACCCTTTGGTCATTATTGGTCTTGGATGCCCAAATGAACTAGCACCTTCCCAACACTTGTGATAAATCAAGTTTCCTAGCTGTTAACTGCAGAACTGCTCATCTGGAAATTGACCCAGCCAAGACTGTCTGTATGTAGACTCTTCCGGGGGACCTTGTTGTCCTGTCACCACTGCTGCTGCATCCCAGGCAGACCAGAGGGTCCACCAGCATGAACACAGAGGTCATGGGCACCAGTAAAACCACAGTGCTACTTTTATCCTTGGGCTGTGCCTGTGTTGCGCAGAGGACTCCCAAGCCAAAAGCATGGAGACATGTCCTTGCAGAATTATGAGTGATGGAAATTACGGACTGAAGATCCCTTGGAGCCGTAAGGCAGATCAACCAAGGTTTGCTGTTGGAAGAAGGCTGTATGTGAAGGTTGCTAGGTGTAGAGAAGCTATGCCGCTAGCACCTTCTCTTCAATTAATTTATACTGACGGATGCAGTTCATTGTGTCACCTACCTGACTACTAGCGTGATCTGGCTCCCTCTTCTCTACAGCTCTGACATGGGTTTGAGCCTGTTATCTGTGTGGACACACTAAGTTTAAAAGAAATCAACCTACCAAAGAGTGAATAGCTTCTTGGTGAGATAAAAAGTTATGGTCTAACCCTTGTGTGCAG
The DNA here is from genome assembly GCA_009806455.1 of Tetrax tetrax. Lineage (NCBI taxonomy): Eukaryota > Metazoa > Chordata > Aves > Otidiformes > Otididae > Tetrax > Tetrax tetrax. Next base: position 30,522 of record WHYT01016522.1, read on the forward strand.
CAGTTCTGATCAAAATGGTGAGGCGGGTCAGTGCTGTGGTAGACATGATGGCCTTCTGGGTTAGTTGTCATCATCACCCAACTTCAGCACACTGTTCCGTGCTGCTAGGACTCCATAAGCAACTGTTAGGCACTATAAAGCTCAAAATAGCTGTCCATACAAGCACATTCTAGATTTTGTCTGGTGTATTTCAGTGCTAAAAAAAAAAAGAGCTGCAACACCAGAGAAGTAGATCCCTTTGCACAAGGCCACAAGCAAGCCTAGAGGTGTTGAGGGGTCTGTAGCACATCTTGATATTCCTTAGAAAATGACTATGTTGTCATAGATGTTACAGTCAAAGCAAAAACACTGTTTGGGAAAGGCACACTTTCCTCGAGAAAAACAATGTGGCAGGGAGACAGCTGTTATAATTGCATTTAATCAGCCCCAAATTAGTTTGAGTAGTTAATAACTGTCTGGTGTAACTGGCCAGGTCAAAGAAGGGCAGCAAAAGAAAAGTGGTAGGTACTGCGAAGTGTCTGCAGGATGAGTGAGAGCTGTGTTCCCCAAACAACAATATTCCTGAGCAAAGAGAGGACTGAAGAAACTCCTTCAAAGTGTGAAGGTGAAGTACAGAGACAAATGGGGGACAAACTTTTCAAATGTGCAAATGATAACTGCAATGGAGAAGCGCACAGGAAAAAGAAATAGCTTTGCTTAAGTGCCTCTCTCTGTCGATATTGCAAAGAAATGCAAGAGCAAAATGAGTTTATGAGCATACTTAAGGGGCAGTGATCTGATGAAGAAGAGAAATACAGAATTAATGTTCTCTCCTGGATTTCTTCACAAATTTACCAAACAAGGTTTTGCCAGATAGCTCCACAGTCCTGAAAAAAAGTAAAGAAAAAAAGATAATTTCCAGTTGCAGAGTGGAGCAGTGGATGTTACCATGACAGGGTGATGGGCAAACAGGTGGTGATCACCACTGCTCATGTAGAAAAGAGATCGTCTTTGGACTAGTCCTTCCTCAACCCTAGTGTCAGCTCTGCTCCCCTTCAGCCTAGGCCCCCCAACCCATGTGATAACAATTCTCACCTCAGACCTGCTCTACATTACTGCTGAAAGCGCCCACTAATCCTCCCTGCTATCTCTCACCAGCTCCTATCTAATTTATCCTACCAGCTACCACAAACTTATTTAATCTAAAGCTCCTGTGAAAAGAAAAAGAAATAAATCTGTTTTATGCTGTGTACTCTCCATTCCCTCGTCCAAGACCTGTGTGAACATGGATAAAATCACTATTTAATAGTGCTGGTCAAGCCCTGCTGCTTGTTCAGAAACCTTGCTTCCAGCCTGTTTGGATCAGCTATTAAAAGTTTGTATGAAACTTCTGAATGTGTTTTTGTAGAACGCGAGGGAAGGATTAAAGTGCTTGGCACACAGGAACAGCCCAAGAGTGGTCTGCATCGATCTTGTACCTGGGAACTGAGAGCTGCATGTGAGAAATACGGAGATCGGGATTCACCCAACAAGACGTTGGGGAGTCCATCAGAGGATGATGGAGGTGAAGCCAAAGGCGCTGGGGACATTGATGGAGATGAAGCCAAAGGCATGGGGGATGTGACTCAGCTCTTCCCAAAGCAGAGGGGGGTTGGGTGGACATCCCTAAGTGCACCCACATCTTTCAGCTGCCAAGAAGACCAGGGCAGCATCATCACAAGGTGAGCTGCTGCCCAAAGGCTTGCCCTTGCTGCAGGTTCTTCCTGGGTGCAGGAGCACGTGGTGGGACCAGGGCGAGAACAGACACTGGCTTAAGACAGCCAGTAGAGACACAGTTGTGGAGAACAGACACTGGCTTAAGACAGCCCTGGGGTCTCTCTCTAGAGGTGAGAAAAACTCAGCCTGGATAAATTTCAGGAAGGATAAATTTATCCTAGAACAAGTACTTGAGTGGTTTTCAGCTTTTTTTTCCCCCACAGGTTTTTTTTTTTTCCTATTCCTTTTGCAGTACCTTGAATCACCAGCCTCTAATTATTGCCTGCAGTTAGAAACATGCACTTCTCCCTGGAAAAGGTCCATTATTTTTTACCCAAAATCGAGGGCAGTTAGCAGATGCTTGGGTAGTGCGAACACTTGGAATATATTATTAAAACAAGCTCTCACCCCTCTGCTTTGAAATAGCTGCTAAGACTGCGTTCTGTAACACTTCTCAGGCTTTCTGAAAGGTTTTGTGATCCCAAGCAGATAGCAACCCTTAGTCTGAAGAACATTAGTCTGTGATTTAATGGGCCTTTCTCATACTAAAATCAGGGAGTCAATGAAAATTTCTGTGTAGTGCATAGCTATCGCTGAACTCTTGCAGCCCTCTAGAGCAGGAGTGGAAGAGCAGAGATGTAAGGGAGCCCTTTCTGATTTCACAGTTATCTCCTATCAATGGAGCATGGTCCCCAGGGAGCACCGGCTAACTCCGGAAACTCAAAATCGAGGGGCAGAAGAACTTCAGACAAAAGCTGGTTCCCACAGTGTCCTTGCACCTTTAAAATCTCAGCACCTATCCCATTTAGAAGATAGAACACGGACTAGATTAAGCCATCTGACAAAAATCATCCTGATACAATTTCAGTATTAAAAAAAAAATCCGTGTGTTACAGTTGTCCATAAATAAAAAGTTACCATGAAAAAGTTATTTTGAAACCAAAAGCCATCTTCATGGCTTTCCTTGATTAAATCCTTGTAGCATCTAAAGAGCCCTACTCCAGTTTAAAGCTTCATTTTTGACAAAACAGCATTTTGATAGAAGATAACTTTTAAAAGCTACCTGGCTTTATAATTTGGTAACTTACAAAAGTGCAGAAAGATAAAGTATATATATATATTAGAGAAAATAATATAAACAACCTATTAAATGTAAGCAATATCATGTTAAACTGAACTACAATTTATTTTATAATATTAACAAAAGGAACACTATACAAAGCAGCACTGGGCTCACCTTGGCCCAAAAGCTGGTTTTGGCTCCTTTTGGTGGCCGTCACCATTGATCGGTGTTGCCCAACTTGTTTCAGCTTCACTCTGCCAATGCTGCATGAAGATGCAGCCAGCCTCGGTGGTAATTGCACAACGAGCAACTCACATTAATTAAGGCTGAGAGGGGCTTTTATGCAACTTGCAAGCTTTAGCAGTGACAAGACAACAGGCTGCGTTAAGAGAAGGTACCAAGGTAACACCAAGCGGCCACCCTGAGCTCACCCTGAAGGGTTTGAGATGCCGTTGACCCCATTTGACACCCAGACTCATTTTCTGCTCCCAGAAGGACCAATCCTGCTAGTCTTAGGAACAGAAGGGTGAGCATAACCTGAGACAGATACCAGCAGGGTTTTTATGACTATGGTATTAATGATGTTATTCCATATTAATTCAGAGTGGTAGTATTATTGTAGCTGGGATGATAACTGTTTGTAATATTTTGATTAGACTGTTAAGCCTGTAATTAGACTAACAATAAATCCGTGGCTCCACAGAGGAGGTGTTCCCATTTTACCTGGAATGACAATTTGGGTTGAACAGGCCGACGAGGCAGGGCGAAGGGGCAATGGGGCAGAGGCAGCTCCCGGCTCCCCGCCATCAGCTCGGGGAGAGAATCATCGGGGGACCTTGTTACGGCTTTGAAATGGAGATCTCTGGCTGGCACCGGCGCCTGAACACGCTAGAGAAGGATGTCTGAGGACAGCTCGGGATGGCCTCCCAGTTAGCAGGTCATTGGGTCGACACCTTGCACAAATCGTTATTGGTCAGCGCCTCAATTAACAGGCATCCCAGGATAACTTGTAGCTGTACAATTAATCAGAGGTCAGAGATGGCCGAGGCTGTCTTACCCAGACTGGTAGGACTCATCTCCCCTTACATTCCCAGAAACAGAGCAGCCAAAATACAGACTATGCTTTGTTCCCATCCTGGGAAGGGCCAAGAAAAGACTTGCTCTGGGTGGACATCTAATTTTTACCCATTTGATTGCTTTCTGATTAGCAAGTGCCAGCTTTGCCAAGAACAGGACCAAGAGGCATTGCCCATAAGAGACTGAATAAAGCACATGGGCTTTGCTCGGCACTCCTGTCCCCAAAGCGCAAAGCATCCCCACTAGAGCTGGGGGTGGGGGGCAGCAGCCGTCAGTCCATCTGGTAATGCCTCAAATCGCATCCAAGACGAGCGTTGCATTGACTTTGTTTCTCTGCAATCCTATTTAGGGAACCGGCTCCTAAGATGTGGAGTACCAACAATGTGACTTTCATATCCCTGTGAGAGAAAAGTACTTGAACGCACTCTTAGTTTATCTTGAGAAACCAGTCATTGCGTCTGCGAGCGGGAGCTGGAGAACTCACTTTCATGCTGGTTCCAATTGATAAGCCCCAAACTGAGCCTGATCATTGTGTCTTGTTTACCCAAGTGACAAGACGACTCTTTGTGTCCAAATACTTCTCGGAAAGCACGTACCTTCGTTAAAGCCTTGCAAGGGGCTTCAGTTTTTAATGTTCTCCTGGATTCCCACCGCTGTGCAGGAGCAACGTCCTGCTTGCAAAGAACAATCTGTGAGCACGAAGCCTGGTAGCAATCATCCTCAGTTTGCCTGGTTTTATTTTAGTTGTTGCTGGCTCAGCACACACGTTGTTCTCAGTGGCAAAAACCTGCTTTCACAGAAAGCCGCTGCCGGTCTCAACACAGCCGTCATGGTGTGAAAAAGCAGAACCACCACAATGTGGCCAAGAGGTCCTGGTCCTCCATGGGTTATCCCACAAAGATACACAGCTTGTAAGCCTATACAGGACTGGTGAGGGCTCTGCACTCTTCCAGAAGTCATCTGCCCCACCAGATTGCAGATACAGCTTACACTGGTAATGCAACTGTAGGACGACTTGGATTAACATATTTAATTCATTACGCTTAATCTGTTTAAACAGCTAGAGTGAAAGTTATTTTATACGTTGCAAGCATGATCAGGTGGCCTGTGTTTTATTTGCTGTAATTTTTTTTTCTTAATTCTATTTTGTCTAATAAAGTGCTTTAATTTACTCTAATTTACATATTTACTGTAGCTAAAGAACAGAGGTAAAGAGAGCTACAAGAAACTTTGAATAGATAATTGGTTAATTAAAACAACTTAACTGGTATGTGGTTTATAACATATTGTTCTTACAGAAGCAACAATATGGTGAACTGCTCTGGTAGGTAATTCCAAGTTCCAGCTGCCTTGTATGAGTGTATACTATAACAGAGCTGGTAATTATGAAATTCCTCAGATAATTAGGATCCCTTTCTCAAAAATATCTGAACTGCTATGTATTAAATCCTTACCCAGTCTTGTGCCCCGTCTGCTAAAGACAATTTTTAGTTGTCTTGGGAATTTACCCCTTGCACACCCACCTACCCTCTGCTGTCACCTGTATGGAGCATCTTGAGCCAGGACAACATGTCCACAGCTGTCTCCCCTTCCTGAAGAAGTTTGGACCAGGTGGAATACCATGGAAGGAGGGCAAACCACTGCTGAGCCTGCTCCAGGTGGAAGGTACTGGAGAGGAGAGGACAGGTGGTGTCCAGGTTTGTCTGGTGGAGCTGGGAACCCACAATTGAGGTGGCGTCAGAGAGCCCATGGTGAGGAACAGGGACCAAAGGGCCAGCCCTGGGAGAAAGCAGCATGTTCTGTCTGACCAGTTTACTTCTAATCACTTCCAGTGAGTTTTCTGATGTTTAGGTTGGGTCTTCTTCAGGCCCTAGCAGTAAGGTGGAGGTCTGGGCAGATCTACCTCAAAGCCCTGGGAAGCTCAGGGTCCATGAGCTCAGCTTGTGGCTGGGCAGCTGGGGTGGGCAGAGGTCTCCTGTTTGCAGCTGTCAGTACAGCAGTGCCTTGGGCCACGCTACTGATTTGTGTAATCTGGCCGTGACCTCCAGATGAGCTGGCCTGACAGGTGCCCAGGAAAGCATCCTGCTTCGACTTGGCTTCTGCAGGAGGAAGGGTGTGATTGAGCTGGAGAGGAAGATACCGAAATTTTAGCTTCCTGATGTGTCTGTGCTCCCTATAAATCCTACTGCGGTCATTTTAACAGCAGCTCAGGCACCGAGCTCTCACATAGATACCTGCAGTTAGGTGTCCTAAATGTAAATTGAAGCCCACCTGCGATGGAAAAGGGAGTGGGACTGCACCTCTCCACCCAGATGGAGAGACCAGACATCAGACAAGTGCTCTCTGGAGGAAGCAAAATGAGACTAAAAGCTCTGCTCAAAACAAATCGAAAAAAAAGAAACAACAGGGAACTCTGGTTTAGTTCTCAGTTCCAGGTGATTTAAGTAATTGGAAAATCATAGTTGTGAAACAACTCTTTGCAGAGCATCATAATCAGCCACACAACTCAGCGGGGCTTAAGTGCAGCAGAGTGGCTCTAAAGACCCCGTGAGGAATGTGCTGTTCCGGGGGAGATGTGCCATTTTGAGATGGCATCTCCAGGAACAGTGGTTCCCTCAGAAAAATATGAAGCCTTCAGGGCTGTAAGGATGCAGAGACCTCAGCCAGCTTGCTGACAGATGCTGTTGTTCTGAGACGTAGCTGTTGCAAGAGTACAAACTGTAAACAATGTGCAACTTTTTCCCCCCCGCAAAGAAAACTCTAAGCATGTGAAAGATCTTCTCTTCCAGTCCAGGGGACCTGATTTAGGAAAGCACTGTGGACTTTGGGAAGGGAGGTGAGTGCTCAGATAGCTGAAGTCAAGCACACGCCGCACTCAAGTGACACCAACATAAAGGCTGCGTCTTCCAAGTGATGTATTCGGATCACGTGCGCTCCCCTTCACATTATTAAGTTTGACTCAGTGCTTTGAAGTCTGCTCTGAGCTATCCATAATCTCCCACCAAATAATCATAAAAGCCCTGCCGGCCTTAAAACATACATCTCTGACAATAGCAATAAACCTACTTATTACTATTGTGACCACTGAAGAAAAGACCGCACAACGCCATCATCTCATCATCCAGATTTACTCGTAAAGCAAGCCCTTCCTAGCATTTGCTAAAAAGGATGAGATAAAAATGTTGCTCTTAAGATCTGCTGATCATGTGTGTGGGCATTTAAATATCAGAGACAGTTACCGCCGTAAAGACCGGGAGAGGAAGACAGACATAAAATGAGATTAAGACAGAAGGATGTAAGCCACCGTAAAAGTAACTCAATAAACGAGGCGCTGAGCTCCAGCCTGCACATCCACAAGCATCTCACCACTGTAAACCCAGGGATACACAAGGGTCAGGTCAAAAAGCCTAAGGAAGGGAAGATGTTTCTTGAGCAGACGCGGGTTTTGCCAAAATGCCCTGGATGGTGTAATATGGATGTGGGCACCTCCTTCAAAAGCTTTAGGACGAGCAAGTGTCTGCTATCTCTGGTGCTCGCTAGAGCAAGACAGCTACTGCCCCAGAAGTTCTGAAGCAATAAATATATTGACGGAATAACGATAACGTGTTTGCAGTGGAAAATTGCCTATATTCAGGCAGTGTCATGCTATAATTCCGCAACAATAACAGGCGGTCTCAGAAATGGGAAGAGGAACAGATTCGGAGAGAGATTTTCAGCTTTTAAAGAAAATTAAACAAAATGGAAATCACTAGCAGTACATGCACTAAAACAGAATTGCACAAAAGATAGAAGAACAGCGTATTCTCTGCTGGGGTATCTTACATATTTAAGAACACAAATGTCTGTAGGACCAAACAAGCTTTATGGCCTTAGCTCCTCTCCACTGATACATAAAAATCAAGAGACTTGCAGAAAGAGAGTTAATTCACCATTGCATATGCAGAGAGAATAGCTATAATAAAAATGAATGTGTTCCTTGGCTAGTATTTATTTTTCAAATGTTCCCACTAAAATCCTGGGTACAATGGTAGCAGAAGTGCAAGAGGACATTTCAGACTTTTATGGGTAAAAGAATAAATTATAAGAGACAGAGAGCAGTGGAAATTAAAAAAAAAAGGCAAAAAGTATATGATTGAGGCTAGACTAAGTGAGCTTTTCTGGTGTTACATATTATAACACCAGTTTTAGGAGCTTCCCCCCTTCTACACAGGTTATCTCTGGAGCTCGTAATACGTCTGCAGGTGGAACGGGCTCTTGCGGATGCTCTCAGAGCAGTGGATGTCAGTGAATATGGTTGAGTGGGAAGACTCAGATCCCATGCCTCAACCCACGGTCCCTCACTTCATGGAGAAGATGAACACGCTGATGTACAAAAATATTTTTAATCTTAAAATCAGGGAGAGTTCTGAAACAGAATAACCTACCAGACTATGGACTTAAAAAAATTACCTGTTTATTGGCTAGCAAATAGCCTTTAATATATACGTACATATAAATTTCATTTGTTCACTTCCTTCCCTAAAAAAGTTTGTGCCCAAAATGCTTCCCGTGAGTTTATCCGGGGTAATAATATTGATGTGATATGATACGAGTGGCCTATCACACTTCAGGCCCTACCGACTGCAGAGGGAGACAGCTTGGGTTTTAAAAGGGAGAGATGGGGAGCCCCTGGCACCGGCAGAAATGAAGCATGGAAAGGAAGGTGCAGACACATTTACGAGAGTGTATTTGGGATGTTAAGAGTGACTCTTCAGCATCAAAGCTGTCCTACTTCCAGAGTCTTACCGTATTTGCCGAAGCACAAATCAGGGAAGAGGACTTCAGCACAAATCACATTCCACTGGAAGACTTGCTAATAAATAAATTACACCTCACTTCTAGAAACAATTTCCCATGATCAATAATGAATAAAAAAAATCAAGTCCAAAGCAGCGTTATGACAGTGTGACACACAAGTGAGTGACAACAAGGATTTTGCTTCAGTAGCAAAATCAGTGCCTGATAAAACATTGCGTTTCCCCAAGACTCAAAGCACCCTGCAAAATAGGAAGGAAATCCAACACCCACAACAAGGAACGTGGAGCTCTGGTTGCTGGACCAGCCACATTTCGTGAGACCTTGCTGTCCTGCTCGTCTCTGAGCACTCGCGTACTGCCGGGGCGCAAGTAACCACAGGATTCATGGTCCTTACGAGCTGTCACTTCACGTAAAGAGGGCATCATACAACTCTAGACCAGATATCATTTTCACAGCTAAAACCAAAAATCACATCAGCAAACTTTTTTTTTCGTGACCACAGTTTACAGTTTCAGTGACTCAGCCACAAGCAGAAGAATAAAGTGCAAATCCATCCAGACAGGGACTTACTTAAAAGCCTTGTGAGAACCCATTTCACATAATTGAGGACACTTGCGCACCAACTATCTGAGAAAAACAACACATTTCAAAAAAAAAAAACCAAAACCAAAAACCAAACCACAAAGAAATGGAGTATAGTTGGAAACTGTCTCAAGAATAGTTGATGTGATGCCAAACCCCCACAACTTCAAAAAGGAGCTGCGCTGTGTTAACAGCATTCCCGATGGATGCTCAGCATGTGGAGGGCTCGGGAGAAGGGCACATGCCCATCTGCTCTCAACCTCAGTTTGCACCCACGGGCCAGCTTTGGCTTCTAGCCATCCTGATGAAAATCTGAAAATTAAGCTAGATGCTATCACATAGCGTGCTATGCTTAGGCTGTACATAATCCTGTGGTCTTGGGGATCAAGAAGAATTACTATTTCTGCCACTTGATGCCTAACTTGGGTTTTGGGTTTTTTTTTTTTTTTTCTTCTGGAGCATCAGCAAGCAGCCACAGGTAAAGGTGGATTTGCCATGGGAAGATGCGTCTCACTCCCAAGCCCAGGATTAACCTGATTGCCAGGTTTGGGATCAAGGAGGAAGCTTTCCTTAAATCAAAGATCATAGGGAAGCCTTTACATTTTTCACCTTCTTCCATAAGATGGCATTACACCATCAAAGGCCACCTGGACATTTTTATTGGACAAATACCCCGTTGCTGCAGGAACCCATGACACTGACAGCAGTCACAGTCCCTCCTGCTTTCTACTTCTGACACATTGCTTTTTGTAGTATTTGGCATTTTAGACCTGGAGTTAAGTACATTAAAGGCCGTTGGAGGATTATCCGTGGCTTTGGAAGCTCCAGGATGTTCCTCTGAACCCCTGGATTTAGTTTCTATTTCAGAGTTGCCTGAGCTTGCAGTGGCTGCTTGCCATCCTCCTGTTTCGCCGGCTATGCGACACCGCACACGATTGAGAGAGGTGCCCAAAAAATCGCTCCAGTGGTTATCTGTACTGATTTACTGCCATTTACTGGGGACACTCAGAAAAGCCTGCTGAGTGGTCATAATACACTGTTAAAATATTATATTCTCAATTAATTATTATCTGTATCTTTTACCAGCTACCCTGCTATTTTATGTTGGATCGGCGTTCAGCAAAATAACTTCATCAACTTTGTTCTGTTCTTTGTTTTGGCCCGTAGTTCCCTTCTCTGCGTTCTCTGAAGTGTTCTCAGTATTCCGCATTATCACAGTACATCTTATTAAGCCACGAGTTCCCCAGGAGTTTCTCCAAAACACTTGGAAGCCCATTGCACAGCATCTCTAATTTAAATGCGTTTGACTCAATAATACAATTTAATAACCACCACAGTTACTGTTTAGAATGAAAAATATCTCATTAGCTCTGTAAACTTGCAATATGCCATCTCGGTTTTGGGTTTTTTTTTTTTTTTAATTACCAAGCAGAGACACTTTTGAACATTTTTGACTTTTCAGTAGTGCTGCCATCAATTTTATCATGCCCACTCCGCAGCGGGCCTTATACCTGCATCGGGTTCCTTTTAATTCCCAATATCAGATTTCTTTTCGCCTTAACAGATTTTTATTTTCTTCTTTTGTTCTTTGCTTCCCTAACTACATACTTTCAAATGACACAATAGCTCAGCTTAAAAGGTAAAACTCGGATAATTGGTGTTACGTTAATTATTCTCTCTCCCTTTCTTTATATAGGTGCGTGCGCTAACAGCCACTGCCTGTCACCCACGCTCAGAGAAGCATCATTACCTGTAGCGTGTAACAATATTATATATGTACATATATCATTCATACATATTTGCTGTCAAGACACCGGCAGCCATCCAGCTGCCAATTTTATCAATATAAACAGAGAAATTGGAGAGGGGGTGGCCAGTGATTCTGGTGTCGACGCAGATGCACAGACCAGGCTGTCATTCCTTTTTAAGTCGGGTTTTTGCCTTGCTCTAACCCCCAAAGAAATTTGGTTTTGTTAATTTATTTTGCAGAGCAGAATCACGGATCTTTGGTACCTCACTGAGCAGGCAAAACAAACCTCTGTGGGAACCAGCACATTCCTCTGTTTTCCTTTTCCACCACTTTTGCTCAGCACTAACATTGCAGTGAGAAAGCAACACGACATCCCCCCCACCCAGGTCCCCCTCTCCCTCCCAGGCCATGCCCGTTCCTCCTGTGGCAACATGGGGTCTGGATCACCCCCAGGCTGGTGCCCACTTGTCCCCACACCATCCTTCTGGTGTAACTCCAACACATCCCACCCAACTATGACCCCAAGGTGGGCTTCACCTTACCAGGAGAAGATGCACTGTGATCAGAGGTTGCCCTCTACCAAAGATAGAAAAAGGGCTGCTTTCAGACCAAGCAGCTCTTAGGGTCAAGGACAGCTTTTAAAGGCTGAAGTGGGTCACAGCTGAGGGCACTCAACGGATCAGCCTCACCAGCTGGTCCCCAGAATTTGGGCTTTCCCAGCAGCCATGGGAAGGGGGGGGGGAAATACTTGTGGTATTTGCTCTGCCCCAAGCCTCTGAGCCTGCCTGCCCTTGTGTCAGTCCAACACAGAGGGGGAAGGCAGGACTCGTCTGCAGGGGATGGTAGGGGCTGCTGCTGCCTTGTTGGCCAGGTTGGAGAGGAGCAGGTGGGTTTGCACAGAGGAGCTGTGCTGGCAGGCTTCAGAAAAGCAAGAGCATCTTCTGGGGTGGGTAAGGGCTCCTCTGCGTTCATCCAAGCACGTTGAGGCACCAATTTAATAAATGCCGACTTTATTTGGGTGAGCTCCCCAGTGATGCTCTCCCTCCTGCCCTGCTCCATCAGCCTCCCCTGCCCCAGTCCCGCAGCGGGAATGGAGCGGCGCAGTGCGGGGAGCCCTGCTGCTGGTCGGAGAGGGATGGAGGCAGGAGCAGGGATGCTCATAGAAAGACCAGACGGTAGCCTGGAGGCTTGGCCAAACTGGAGAGCGGTTCTCCCCCTCCCCAGTGCCTCCCCCACCTCTCTCCCCGCGCTCCCTCCCCTGCCCTCCGGTTCTACGGCTATAATCAAATCATAACTTTTATTAAATTTGAGATTACTTTTTAATGGAATCAATTTCTTGCGCAGTGCTTTTCCCTTCTGCCCCGCGGCTCAGCCACGCTCTGCACTTTTGTGGTTTTACCCTGGCTTTTATCTCTGCTGCTGCCCTAATGATGAACGCCGGCTGCATAGACAAGCAGCCACAACCCTGCCCTGCCCTACGGACAAGACGCGTGGTTCGCCGTGGGGACAACGCTCGCCCCTTGGACTGGTGTCACCGGTGCAGACCTCCTTGCTGTGGGGGTGGCAGGATTTGTCCCACCTTGCAGCTGGCAGCACGGATGGCGTTACCACCTCTGGGTTCAAGGAATTTTCCCTCCTGAGGGAAGGGAGCCCTCGCCTTTCACCTCAGCTTTATTGCTGCATTGGAAACCCTGTGCCAGATCCGGTTACGCTGGAGCTTGGACAGGCTGAAGGCACTTGAGAGGGGTTCCCATCCTCTTTGTCATGCCCTGCTGGAAGTCAAGGATCCAATCCAACCCGCCCATGGAGCCTGCCCCGGCTCTGTGAGGACATCTGCTCTGGGACAGACCCACGGGCAGGCTCTCTCCATGCTGCCAGACGATCCACATGGATACCACCATGCACAACAGCCTTCATGGTTTTTCAGTTTCTCAATAACTATATTGCCCCAAACGGCTTCAACTTTGCAGCTTTATGTAACTTTCCACTCATCCTCCCTGCCTCCCCTTCTGCTTTTCTCTTTCTTCCTGCAACACCTACGGATTGTATTATATCCTCTGATGCAAAA
>WHYT01016522.1:55520-86895 GCA_009806455.1 Tetrax tetrax
AATGGAATCAATTTCTTGCGCAGTGCTTTTCCCTTCTGCCCCGCGGCTCAGCCACGCTCTGCACTTTTGTGGTTTTACCCTGGCTTTTATCTCTGCTGCTGCCCTAATGATGAACGCCGGCTGCATAGACAAGCAGCCACAACCCTGCCCTGCCCTACGGACAAGACGCGTGGTTCGCCGTGGGGACAACGCTCGCCCCTTGGACTGGTGTCACCGGTGCAGACCTCCTTGCTGTGGGGGTGGCAGGATTTGTCCCACCTTGCAGCTGGCAGCACGGATGGCGTTACCACCTCTGGGTTCAAGGAATTTTCCCTCCTGAGGGAAGGGAGCCCTCGCCTTTCACCTCAGCTTTATTGCTGCATTGGAAACCCTGTGCCAGATCCGGTTACGCTGGAGCTTGGACAGGCTGAAGGCACTTGAGAGGGGTTCCCATCCTCTTTGTCATGCCCTGCTGGAAGTCAAGGATCCAACCCAACCCGCCCATGGAGCCTGCCCCGGCTCTGTGAGGACATCTGCTCCGGGACAGACCCACGGGCAGGCTCTCTCCATGCTGCCAGACGATCCACATGGATACCACCATGCACAACAGCCTTCATGGTTTTTCAGTTTCTCAATAACTACATTGCCCCAAACGGCTTCAACTTTGCAGCTTTATGTAACTTTCCACTCATCCTCCCTGCCTCCCCTTCTGCTTTTCTCTTTCTTCCTGCAACACCTACGGATTGTATTATATCCTCTGATGCAAAAGGGCCCATTCTGCTTTTGCTTGTAACCGTATAATGACAACAAGAAAAATAACAGTGACAGTTTTCATTTGGTCCTCCTCCTGCTGATGTTCCCGAAAAGGCACTTAAGATCCTAACTCCGGATCTCATGTAGGAATGTTCTGGGTCTCGCAGCGTTCTGTATTTTCTGAGTCCTTCCTTAGGAACAACAGGTCAGGCACCTTCTGGTTGTTTCAAAACCCGGCTCTAGTCCAGGCACCTTTCTCACAAAAACTTTCTCTCAGTTTGTGACACCTGGAGTTTTGAAAAGATGGATTTTGTTCCGGTCTGAAGGCATGCAGAGCTCGGACTGGTGGGCTTTGTGCTGTCTGTTATGTAGTTCCATTGAATTTCTCTGGGAATTTAAATTTAATTCCTCCAAAACGAATACAGATGCGTTATCTGGAGTGATTTTTTTCAGAGGAAGCTGGAGCAGCGGGTACTGAGCACAGGGATGTGCAGAGATGCCCTAAGGCTGTGTTACCCCCAAATTTCCCAGCCTGGGCCACTCGGCACCCAGCATTTAGCAGTCACGGCGCATCATGGGGTACAGACCTCACTGGCGATTAGTTATTCAAGACAACCACAAAAAAATTCTCTAACCCGACCTTTTGCTTCCGTCACCCTGTTTGATGTTTGTGTCACACCGTGAGCATCCTAAGTACTTGTCCTGAACACAATGCCTGCCGCTGTGTTCGTATCACCATGTACCTGCTCTCCTCCTGGAGACATGAAGCTGAGATCTGCTGTTTGATTTGGTCAGAAAGAAAAATATCAGCTTTTTCCTCCAAGTCCGGCACTCTCTTTAAGTTTAAGAAAGAGGATAAGAGTCCAATTAATTTGGTTTTCACTGTCGCCGCCTCCTTGAATGCACTAAAATATCTTCCATGGTTGAGCACCCATGTGCCCAGAAGTGGGTACCTTGTAATTAAAGCATCTCTGTAAGCGTTCACAGCATTTAACTATTTCTGAAACAGTACCAAGTGCCTCTCTTCATTCAGAATCTGAAGGAGATTCTATATTGTTCTTTGCATCCTCCCTAAGATGGGAATCCAGAGCTCTTTCTTCAAAGTGGAGAAATGCCGTGACAACAAGATGAGAAGCTCTAAGTTTGTAGTTATTCAGGTAACTTTCCTCTTTCTCCTTCTTTCAAAGTCTTATTTTATTTTTCAGCCAAGTCCATTATGTGTGTATCTGTGCCTGTGAACAAAAGGATGTTATTCTTTGAGATTTGCTTGAAACACTCTTCCATGGTCATTTGTGCAAGCATAAAAATAGATTCAGTCCCGAAGCATGAGGCACACCACCAAAAGCGCTGTATGTATTTTTATATATATGAATAGATATTTGTGTGTTTGTGTGTGTAGTCTTTTATGGACTACATTCCCTTTCTTGGCTATGCACACGGGGTTTATTCCTGCAAAGGACGAAGTTTTTTCCAGTCTCACACAAATCTCCAGGACTGAGGGAACTGCAGTTCTGCCGCAACGCTGCCTGTAATTAATAAATCATCTATAGAGCAGAGAGTAACAAGGCCACTTTGAGGTCCAACAGGAGACTTCCAAGTATAGAAGTCTTTAAAATTTTTTTTAAAACAGCCCATTTTGGTGTCCCCTATGTTTCTGTTGCCAGAACCTACGAGGAAGCCCAAATGTTGTCAATAGGAGCCCTCCTGCAGGTTTGGCAGGCGAGAGGGGAGCTGGGCACGGCTCAGGGGTGGACGTGTCCCCTTTCCCGAGTACGAGGAAGGTTGGGTTTGGTGGTATCACCATGCCTTTTTCCATGCTCTGTCGGAGCAGCCAGGCCAGTGAAAGCAGCATTTCAAACACCGACTTTCTGTTTGTTTTTTCAGGCTCAGGTTGAAGTCAGTAATTAGCTCTTTCTGTTGCAGTCCTCAGTCAAGCACATAATACTGCCCACTTCTATCCAGTTTTATTAAGGAAAATTCAATCAGAAGTTCATTTCCCACAAAACCAACATTGTCATCATATGGATGGTCGCCCACCTTGGTGACCTGCACAACCTTTTCCGCTGCCCTAATCTTTTCCTGGCATCTCATGCCTGCATCCCTGCCTACCAACCTCTGCCTGACAAACAACTTTCCTGCCCTACGCCCAGGCTCGATCAGAAATACACGTTTAATTATGCAAATGTTACCTTCCTGGGGTAATGGCTCCTGTTTTCAGGTGTGCCCCTGGCTGCTCCCACTCCTCCTGGGACCTGACTGGCACAGTGGTCCCAGCTCCTCCTGGGCCGGGATGTGCTTGGGAAGGTGGTGGGCACCCTTCTGCACCCTTGCTGCTGTCCCAGGGTGCACGGTGACCCGGGGAATATCTCACCAAGCAGCCTCTGGGCTGCTTATTTCCTACCGAATGAAGAACACAAGTGCTGTCCCGTAGTCTTTTAGGGAAGCACACTCATCAGAGACACTTTCAAGAGGACAGCGACTGGCACAGTGGTCCCAGCTCCTCCTGGGCCGGGATGTGCTTGGGAAGGTGGTGGGCACCCTTCTGCACCCTTGCTGCTGTCCCAGGGTGCACGGTGACCCGGGGAATATCTCACCAAGCAGCCTCTGGGCTGCTTATTTCCTACCGAATGAAGAACACAAGTGCTGTCCCGTAGTCTTTTAGGGAAGCACACTCATCAGAGACACTTTCAAGAGGACAGCCTGTCCTTCCTTTACAGCTGTCATAGCGTAACACCTCAATCTGCAGACAAACATTATACAAATGTCTCTTTTACAACCATAGTTTGTCTTCTGCTTTGTTAGGACGTTGGCATTAAACATCCTTGCAGTCTCTGAGATTCACATCTTTTCCATCAGAGACATGAGATTGTTTTCATGATTTCATTTCTGTAGTTTTTAGCAGCCTGGTCTTGCTGCTCAGAAGACCCCATTGGTGGCCCGGATCTACATATCCAAGGATTTTCCAGGCTGCTCTGTCTGCTTCCCAATAGTCCATGAGCCATCCACACCTCCACTGAAACTGCATCTGGGAGAGAAGAGAGAAAAATAATTGCAAAATAAGACTGAATGGAGTCAACGGTTGGTCCTAGGTATCACGCTGCCTTTGTGCCCTTACTGTTGTCCCAGTTCACTTCTCCTTAGCTGACCTGAGCTCTGCTTGCAGGTTTCTCCAGGACTCAAAGGTGCAGGGGTGAGAATGACGTTCCCAACATCTGTTGGTCTGCTCAGGAAAGACCGCAGACCATGGGAAAGTGTTCGTCTATTTCAAACAGTAAATGCACATAGTACACTCTGCGTAGCAATAAATTTTAAAGTTTTCTTAAATGTGAAGCTGCTCTGCTAAAAATCCTTGAATTTTGGTCTAACAACCCTTGTGTCCTGCTGTGTATTGCTGTTTTCCATGGATGCTCACAGGATGTGGATTTTTATGTGGCTTTCCCAGTTCATTGCTTATGGACCTGCTGTTATGTGGTGGTTCTGCACATGTCCTGTGGCCATTGCCATTTTCCATGTGGATTTCCTACAGCTCTGCTCCAGCCCTGCCTACAGTTGAGTTGTTTCTCCCAGTCTGCCCAGTCCAGACCAGTCACAGCTGTATGTGCTGTGTCCCCATACTGCTCTACTCTTTACCATGCTGATCACCCTCTAGCTCCAGCTCATATCTCTTCCCTGAACCTTCTTCCAAGACATTTGCACCCCCAACCCATCACCAAACAGAAGGGTGAGGACTTCCAGTACTTCCTGGCGTGGAAGGTCTCACTCGGAAGAAGTGTGGCACCTCTTGTCCCATTTTACTCTCTTTGTGAGCAATTCCCTCCCATTCCAGCACAGAGGACAGGAATAACCACAACAATAAATTGACTTTTCAGTGGTTTGTAAGAACTTGCCAATTCCTCTTCCTGTGCCTGAAAACCTCCCCTCTCTACTCACTGTTTGAATTTTAGAATCACAGAAGGGTTTGGGTTGGAAGGGACTGTTAAAGGCCACCCAGTCCAACCCCCCTGCCAGGAGCAGGGACATCTCCAACCACATCAGGTTGCTCAGAGCCCCGGCCAACCTGGCCTGGAATGTTTCCAGGGATGGGGCATCACCACCTTTCTGGGCAACCTCTGCCAGTGTTCTACCACCCTCAGTGTAAAAAGTTTCTTCCTTATGTCTAATTTGAATTGCCTTCTTCCATTTTAAAACCATTACCCCTTGTCCTATCACTTGCTAAAGAGTTTCTCCCCATCTTCTAGCATGTTAAGGTAGGGGAGCTGACCCAAACACCTAGGCTGTCCCTAGCATGGCTTTGCCCCACTGAACACTTGAGTTGCTTGGTCCAAAGGATCATGCTTGGGCAGGAGCGCCTCGCTCTGTGCTCCCGGAATGCCGGGAACACGCATCGCAGAGCAGATCTGATGGTGGGTTGATGTGCGTGTTCTGGATAATGCTTCTCCATCCCCTGATGTAATGTACCTCTAATGCCATTTCCTTGAAATATGAAAAGCAGAGGAAATATATAAGTAAATATAGTGCTTATATAGTAATACGTAAGTAAATATAGTGCTTACTTGGAAGAAAGCACTGGGGGAATACTAAAAGTGAGTTGTTTGGTTTGACAGAGTACAATGCGTACCTGACTTCATTACTCTGTCAGAATATACACCGCTCGAAGGCATTTTGATAATTATTTGTGCGGCTTATTTATTTATTTATTTATTCTCACTTTAAACAAGCCGAGGCGTGCTACGTGGTTTTTAGAGAGACACTCGCAGTACGGTATTTGTGTAGGAAGCTGCAACGGTTTTCTAATGGTTTGTGAAGTGAAAATAGTCGTAAGAACCTGGTCTTTTTTTAAACCTCAGAATGAACATTAGTAATCACTGTTCTACTGAGGAGCATCTTAACACATTCCTGCAAACTCTGCTGAAAACACAGGAAATTTCACCCTCGGAAATATTCTGCAAAAAATAATGGATGAAGTCGAACACACTAAATCAATTTTTTTTTTTTGCATCTTTGGCAGCAAGCGCCTTACTCAGGTTTCTATTAAGCTCTGGAAAGGCTGTTTTGTGTCAAGAAAGAAAAAGCCAGCCCCTTGGATTTTGTTTCATGGATCCTAGCCCTCTAATGAAAAGCCCAGAGAGTAGCAAACCCTCACTGAACTACTGCTTTTCAAAGGGCTCCTTCTGTACACATGGGGTATTTAAAAATTTGGAAATAAAACCAACCCAAAAACATAAAAAAAAAAAGGGTGTAGGCCAAAAATTTGGTTGAAAACTGACAATCTCCCCAGCCCATGGGTGTCTGACAGCCAGCTTGGCCAGGAGGTTGTGGAGCCGTGTCTCTGCAGTGATTTCTCTGCAGACTGTGCGAGCCCGGCACGTGGCGGGCGCTTCCCCACAGCTCTGGGGTGAAAAGCCCTTTCCAGTGTCGGGTGCGACAGGGGTTGTAGGATAGCGATGGAAATTAGCAGGTTTTGGCCCAGGTGACTGTGGATCCTGGATCAGCACAGGATGTCAGGGAATCAGGGCTGACACAGCTTCTGAATCAAAGCAGCAGGATTGCATTTCCCTGGTGCTGAGACAACGAGGAGGCAGTGTGGGATGCAGCAGGAGCTCTCATCTATGGCTGCACCTTTTATTTTAAAAATACCTGTTATTTTCTGCTGTTATTTTGGCTAGTGGAAGCAATTTCTTTAAGGCAGGACAGAACAGAAGGGGATGTACTGGCTGGCAGCACCAAGCTGTGCATGTGCCTGCGTGGCGTGTTTGTGTGCATACACGTATGTGCGTGCGTGTGTGTTTGTGCACGCACGTGGGTGCTGGGAGAGCACCAACAGCCTTTGACACTTGGGTTGGTCATGGGTAACACACAGTGGGACATGGGACCCTGGTGGGGTCCAAGTGCAAAACTCCCTGAATCCACGGGAGGCTACAGATGGGTCCCCGTGGGAGCTGTGGATGCGCCGTCCGCAGCAGCCGGCCCCAGACCATCACTCACGGCTGGGGTACCACTGCTGGGCTGCCAGTACCCACTGACTTTGTGTTCCCACTGGGAGAGGCCAGGTGGTGAAAGCGTTGCCCTCCATCAGCTCCCACGTGCGTCCAGGCTGGTGCACCGTGGGGCGGCAGGGTCCACGCCGGCGCGGCGGCAGCGGGTCTGGCTCCTCCGGCTGTGCTGCTGCGGGGCTCGAGGGCGTGCTGGTATTGCCTGTCAGGGAGATTGGTGGGATCTGAGCTGCCAAACTTCCCAAGTCATTTACAAAGCACTGTTTGCCCACCCCTGCTCGGTGGTGATGGATGGAGTTATTATATCTGCACAATCTTATCCTGCCCCCCAGCAAAACTCGGTGGTGAGCGGAATGTTGCTGGGGAAGGCTAGTGAAGCATACGGAGTGGTGATCACATTTGTCTTGCAAGGAAAGAGAGAATTGCGGGCTGCAATAAGCAGCATTAAATAGCCAAGCGTGCTGGATTACAGCTCGGCAGCTCCCCTCCTGCTGTGGTCTTCCAGCCGGTTTCCATTGCCTTCCCATCAGCTCGGCCATCCCAGAGACCGGGAGCAGTGGCTGGTGCTCTCCTCCCACCTTCCCTCACACCTCTTCTGCATCTCGGGTGGGAAAATCGGCTTGGGCGTTCCTGATTTGCAGCAGAGTCACCCATCCTCACAGGAAGGACCCTCTCCAGGTTGGGTTGGCCAGTGGACACTGTTCGCCGGCTCTTTTCCCTCCACCCCACCGCTGTCCTGCTTTGGGAATGTTGTCTCCGCAGGGAGGACAAGGAGTATGGGCACCTGGTGGAAATGACCTTTCCTACATGCGTACTGTAGCTCTCAGCTGCGTGCCGACCAGATGGAGCTAATTAATGAGTAAGAACTAGTTAATCCTACTAAAGCACTTGGAAACGATGAATCGTCGTTTGCTGAACCATTACACCCAGTATTCCCTCTGCAGCTGTACTTGGGACGGATGTTTCTGGGGTGGAGGAGTCACCCTCAAGTAGCACCAGGGTACAAGTCTGGAGAAGGTCTTGCAGAAACTGGTGTGGACCCCAAAATGATGTGGCCAGAGTTCCATCAGCGTGGGACGGTTTTGGGGGGGATGGGTGCCAGAGGGGGTATTGAACAGCAGCGTGGACACCCTCGCTGGAAAGCAGATGTGCTCTGCATGCCTCTGACCCCACACAGACCCCGAGAGAGCTGTACCCCAGGGGCACGACTGCCAGTGCAGCATCCGCAATCAGGGCGTGCGCCCGTGCTGGGGCCAGCGGAGAGCTGTGGTGGGGGGCTGCCATGATTTGTGGCTCCCAGGGGCTGCGTTTGGGGGGGATGCACCTCCTCCTTCTTGGCGCGGGCTGTGGGAACCGCTGGCCTCCCCGTCCGTTCTCGGGGGCGGCAGCCTGGGCCTCAGCACGCGGGGTCGCAGGTCGGCGCGACGCTCCGCGGAGGAACGCTCAGGGCTCTCCCGAATCCCAATGGAGGGCGAGTGTGGGAAGAGCTGCTGGGAAAGTCACGGCCACGCGTCCCCCCTGGGAGCGGGGAGCAGAGCAGCAGCTAAAGCACAAATCCCTTGGGAACAGCAGTGCAAGGCTTAACTCTGTGCATGCTGCACGAGGCTGGGATCTGCCCCGGCCCGTGCGAGGGGCTCTGCCGTCACCCCCACCCCCAGGAGCATCCTCTCCGTGGAATCACCAGCATCAGCTTTGCCCACTCGTTTAAACCTCCGAGTGATGGCGTGGCCGGTCCCAGGGAGGGGCAGAGGAGGCCCTCACCACTGCGTCGAGGTGGGATCAGAGACTGGAAAACGAACAAGGCGGTTTCTCGTCGTGCAAAACCACCCCAGGCCCCCGCTCCTCTCCCGGCGGAGCTGCAGACTGACAGCCCTGCCAAGGCACTGTCACAGATTTCCTATGCAGTATTAGAGGAGCGGGGAGAGATGTCGGAGAATTTGCATTAAAAAATGGTCACGTTGGCACTTGCTTCTTGCTGAACATTTCTTCTCTTCAAAGAACCACGTATTTTCACAGGAAAAAGGAGTGTAAGGAGCAGACTGTCCCAGGTAGCAGGGCGATGCTTTTGTCCCGAGCAATTTTCATCTTAAGAATAAAAGAACTGCATAAAGGAAAATACTGCTGAGCACACTTGGTTTGCAATTTTCCAGCCTTTAAAGGCTGGTCCCATCACTTTTCTCCCAGCGCGGCTTGTTCTCTGGCCCCTGAGGACACTGTTTCCTTGCCAGATACTAATTTTCAAACCTCAGCTCTTTCAGCCCGTTCCAATAAACATCACAAGAATGTTTCTAAATAGGGAATGTGCTTTTTTTTTTTTTTTTTTTTTTTTTTTTTTCCTTAAGCTTTAAATGGGAAAGTGA
Organism: Tetrax tetrax; assembly: GCA_009806455.1. Classification (NCBI taxonomy): domain Eukaryota; kingdom Metazoa; phylum Chordata; class Aves; order Otidiformes; family Otididae; genus Tetrax; species Tetrax tetrax. The sequence continues at coordinate 64,606 of WHYT01016522.1, forward strand.
AAAGGTGTCTTCTAGTTTCACAGTGACCTTGAATTTAGTGCATTTGAACATCATCAGAAATTCTGGGATATTGGTGTTTTCTCCTAACTGCTGAATGCTTGTGTGTAGCATTTCTGAGTGACCATTTGAGGCTGCAGTGAGGTCAAGTGCAATTAAACTAAAACCAATAACCATATTCGGAACCAAGAAGCAGAGCTGAAATTGTGGCCCTCAAATAATTTGGCCATCAGAAATGAGGAAGATTAAGACTATTCAAAATGCATATGCATTGTACCCGTTTCTATTGTATTTGGTGATTTGGAGTTAAAGAAGTAAATGCCAAAGCCTTGTATTCAGTTTCAGGACTAACATTGGCTTGAGTCAGGTGGCCTGAGTGAAATCATGCAATTGTCAGCTTAGCTTTGTCCGGGCTTTCCAATTTTTTGTTAGCGTAGCCACAGACTTACTGGAAATTGTGACTTTTAGCTGGGGTGTCCCTTCCAGCCAGAACTATTCTGCGATCCTGTGATTCTGTCAAATAAACTTTCCAGTGGGAGCCGCATGCTGACCTATGCAGCTTGTTTCTACCTATGGCCTAGTTGGGTCTTGAAGCTGTTTCCCCAGAGGTGAATGATGATGACATCTGGTTTCTTTTATATCCATACTGGGTATGGCTATGTGATCTGGTGTTGGCAAGTCACGTAGCTAGTCACTTGAGGGTCGTTCTGAACATAGTGAGCACAAGGTCTCTTGAGCAGCAGAAATGTGTTCCTCATTAAAACTCTAGATGAGCATTGTGTTTACTTTCCATTTGTGAAAGTGAGGTATCAGATGGTATTTGTTAATTTTTACAAAAGATGTCTATTTTTCATTCTTTGTGAGGTAATCTCAATCTCCAGTCTCATCAAATGGTGCTCCAAGCTGCAATAACCAGTGGATTAGTGGGACAGGTTTGTTATTTTATTAAAAGTCTGGATGACCATCTGCATGAATGTGAATTATAGTCATGGCTTTTGGTTCTTCAGTGGAATAAGCAATTGTGCCAAGTAATCCTAAACCTCCTTTCTAACTTTGTCTTACTCTACAGAAAAGAAAGTAATAAAAGAAAGTTAATAAAAGCTAGCTCAATAAATGTTAGAGAGTCATAAAGTTCTTCCATTTATGGTGAATGGTCTCCACATAGGGAGATTGCGTGATGTGCAGGTAATGGTGCCAGGATCTCTATGCTGTATTGCTGGAAAGACTCTGATTTCAGTCTTTTATCTAAATGAGTGTTCTGGGCCTTAAGAGATGTAAGAGGGATCTTAATTGCTTCTCTGGTCAATGTCTTTGTGTTAAAAAAATGCAAGCATGTGCAGGATTGCTTGCAATGTTCTTAATGCTGCTTGACTGAGCTGGTTAACAATCTACAGTCAAAAGGCCAGCTCAGCCCAGTTTCAATTATATATATATATTTTTTTTTTTTTATCATCCCTGTTACCTTGTTAACTCTTTTCTCCAAATCCCTCCTTTTCTGCATTCCTCATTCTCTGATCGTACTAGCATTCCCTTGCTATCAAATGACTTGTTTTCTCTTACCCTTTGAATAAGTAATTTTGGCTTCACAAAACAATATTTGCATGCAAACTACAAGGCTAACTCCACTGCCGAAGGTGCTGCAAATTGTAAGGTGAAACCTGCTCTATGTTCAGGAGCTCTGGAGAATGAGGGAGGACTGTAGTGAAACACCAATTTGACTTGGTAATTACAGGTCTTTAGGATTCTTGTAATTCCTGACAGTTTAAACCAGGTGACACAGTAGTGCTGGAGTTTTTTCTGGCGCTCTCTCTTCCCTTTGCCTAGCATGTCCAGGTAGAGAAGCTCACAGTTTGCATCGTTAGCTCTCTGATGCTTCCGAGGATTAGTACGCTGTTCCCTGAACAGCCATCCTGTGATACTAAACTGGTTTCAGTTTGGTGGTAGTATTTGGAAAGTGCATTGTTTTCCACAGTAAGTATGAACATTAAAATGTGCACTCATTCAGTGCAATATCTAAGGTTTTTTTTATCTAAGTGAGAAATTTAGTGTGAACTCGGGTCTGAACCAGTTACTCAGGTTGTTCGTGCTGATCGGGAGCTGACAGGCAGTGCACTTACCTGGTCGTGCTTAAGGACACGTTACCTTCGCTGTACCTCTGGTACTGGGTTTGGCTGCAGTGTCCAGAAGTTGTATGTAGGTTCAGGTTTTTTTTCTCAGATAATCTTTAGAAATAAAACTAACCAGAGGTGTTCCTTTTATCATTTAGTTGCCTATTAACGTGTCTACGGTTCTATCTGGTAATTTGAGACTGTATAGCAATTAAAAAATAAAATAATGTGTACCTAAAGAGCAACAAAATTAATGTGAGATTTAAATTATTAATTTTCCTCCTTGTTCTCCCTCCCTGCATTGTGTGAGATACAGGGAAAGAAACATATGGAGTAGACAAAACTCTTTCTCCCCTCTCTTTCTTCCAATCCACCCTTCATCCCATGTGTAAGGAAAAAAATGTTTTAAAAAATCCCCAAACAATCTGCCTGTTATTTTGTGAACTACTTAGTGGATAAGAATGTTTATATACTTGTGTGTTCATGAATAGGGTCTCTGTGTTTAAAAATTGAGCAAGAGCTAGGTCAAAGCCCTTTTAATAGGATATGGTTAAAAGGGTGTCTTAAATTCAGTCTTTGCACATATTACACTTTTTTTTTATTTCAGTGCATGCCAGTTTTATTTCAGGCTCATGTTGTCAAAGCCACGTTCAAGACTTGTAAATTTTAAAGAATGGGTCCTATCAGCTATGATGACTGCTGAGGAATGTGTATTGCGTTCTCACAAGTCTCAGATCAGATCTTTTACTCTGTAATTTTTAATTACTTCTTTCCACTTAGGTTGTGTATCACTGTGAGCAATGGCCCCCTTCTTACGGATATCTTTCAACTCGTTTGAGCTGGGACCTGTGCAGAACCAAGGGGAACAACTGCAGCCTTTCTGTGCTATCAAGATGAAGGAAGCAATGACTACAGGTGAGGCTACAAATGGTGATGCTTTTCTGAGTATGAGTAACTTTTTGAGGAATACGGCAATCCCTTTTAGTCTGTGAATGGTCATGAGTCCTGCTGTTCCTGTCATGCCAAGCACTTCAATGTGAGCTTTTCTTTCAGAACGAGAGAAATAACAATTACTTTTATCTATCCTTGCCTTAAAACAAGACTTCTTTATTAGGGTTTTCTTGTCCTTCATCCAGAGTGCTCAGCACTTGGTAGGGTGAAGTCTAAGATGTCTAGTTTCTTACTTCACCACCAACACACAACTATTCACAAAATATGTGGTGAAGCAGGTGAAATGTCACTTTTGCATAGGTTAAGGTGAGTTTGAATTTTTTGATAACAAAGGTTTGTAAGTGTTTAATAAAGCAGTTTTCTTTGCAGTTCTGCAAGTGACAGACAGCACTTGCAGAGGCTCTGCAGCAGAGTGGTGTGCTGGAGTGCCGTGAAGAGGGATATGAGCTGCAGCAGGTTTGAGAGAAACATCCTGAAGCATAGAGTAGCAAATGATCTGTATTGACTTGGAGTATGGATATTAATGAGAAGTGTAGGTTGTTGTTGTAGTAACTGAGGCATTTTGGCAGAGTTATTTGCTTGGAATGACTTGCACCCAAGGTCTTGTTAGCACCTCCCTGTTCAGCAGGCCCTCAGCTGAACATAACAACTGATCCAAGCAGATATTAATTGACACATGGAAGTAAGGAGAATCCTGTGAATGGACTGAAATAGTTCTTTTCCTCTCTAAGAAACCTACAAAGGGTATTACTAACTGTTCTGTAAACCACTTCTGCAAACCCTAAATTATTGCCAAGGGTTCTGCAAATGGGTGCCATTTCTCATATTCCCAAGGAAGCCTCCTGAAGCGTGCCTTTTTTTGATGGAGGAGTTTGGCTTTAGCAATCTGAAAAACAGGCTAGTGTAAAAGCCTTGCTGTGCAGACTGCCTGCTTTTCATTCTCCCTTGCCTTTTATCTGTCCTAATAGTCTCTGTGTCTTGCTTGAGCTTTCCCTGTATATATTCACCATAATATTTCCAAATTCTTCCATAGTTAAGAAGACCCAGTACAGGGCTCTGGAAGTAGGTTTGCAGTGCTAAGAATTTGAGGTTTTCTTTCTGCAGAGTTTCCCAAACTTAAGATAAAAGCTTTTGACTGAGTAGAGGAGGAACGCTCAAGTTTGCTTTGAAATGGAGGAGGTCCTCAGGTGGCTGTTTCTGAGCATTTCAGAATGCCCTTTGGCACGCAGGCTTAGGTCTGCTTGTCAAAGTTGTAATTTATAATGCTGTTGTTGGCAGGCATTCGCTAATCAAGTTCCCTACTCTTGTTTGGATAGCTCAGCGCAATTGAGTGGAGTGCATCGAGCAAGTATTAATGAATGAACACAAACTTTGCCTTGAGTTTCTAGGAAGTATCTAAGTCTTCCTTCATCAAAGTGAATGTAAATTCTATTGGTAATTTTAAGAGGCACACCACACTGTAGCTTCTCGGGGAAGGCTCCAACTATTTAATGTGTTTTGCTATTGCCTTGATAACATAAGAACAGATTACACACTTAAGGGCAGAATGGATCATTCAGAGCTGGAGAGGCACTTAGACAGCACTTTTATTGCAGCAAATTATATTGTTAAATAGCAGAAATTGTGCAGAATGTACAAAATTACATTCAGTTACCTGAGCACAAATGGGGAATAATCAGAGAATAAAAACTGAGGAGGTGGCATCGTGTGCCAGAGTCACAGTGAAGAGGTGGATGTTCAAGGCCAGGTTGGACAGATCTCTGAGCAACCTGATCTGGTTGGAGATGTCCCTGCTCCTTGCAGGGGGGTTGGACTGGATGGCCTTTAAGGGCCCCTTCCAACCCAAACCATTCTGTGATTCTATGTGGTTGCATCCATTCATTTTGGATATGTTCATGGGACTACTAAGAGACTCAGATCTAGAAATATGGTAAAGCTTATTATAACTCATGCAATCACCAGCTGTTTTCTGTGCCTGAGGTAAGCTAATTTCTTCCTGTCCTTAACTGGTAGCCTGAGAGACTGAAGCTCTATGTAAGGAAAAAATCCATCTAATAAGAATAGTGAAGCACTGTAAAACTCCTAAGGAAGAAGTCTGTGGAGACACTCTTATGGAAACTGGGTAAATGTTACAGAAAAATTAAGGTAGTTTTTGAGGTTCTTTCAGCCTTTTCGTTATTCTTTAACTACACATGGTCTGTATGTGCTGGAGAGGACAGATAAGGCCTTGTAATATCCTTTAAAAAGTAACTATTGTGGCAGAGAGAGTACAATGTCAAGGAGAGTGACTTATGAATAGAGATGAAATGTTGGGATAGCTTGGAAGTAGATTAATGAAATGTAGAGCTTTTCATCTCTCAGCCACCAATTTCAATTTAAACTAGGTCAGTCTAAGATATATCTTAATTTATCTTATAGCAGCAAGTATTCGCTATGATCAGACGACATGTCATGGAGATTGATACCAGAAAGCAGCCATGCAAATATTCCCTGTCAAGTTGTGACTGACTAAACCAGCTTCTGAATTCCAGAACGGGCTTTGTCCCTCCTGGTTTCTCTGCCTGCATGTTAACACCTTCATTGCCTTTGCACACCCTGTTTGTCAGGGTGAGCTTTGCCTTCCAAGTCATGAATGTTTGAACTGAATATTTAATCTTTATCCCAACCACAATACAAGAAGTAGTAAGTCTGCTTTTGTTTTCAGAAATTCTATCTTTTGTTTTATTTTGTTGACTTTAAGTACTAGATCCACATTATTTGATTTTACAGTTTCTATCCTTTTTTTTTTTTTTTGTGGCTTCCAGAGAGAGGAAAAACTCTAGTTCAGAAGAAACCCACCATGTATCCAGAATGGAAATCCACTTTTGACGCCCACATTTACGAAGGACGGGTGATTCAGATTGTTCTCATGAGAGCAGCAGAAGAGCCGTTATCTGAAGTGACTGTCGGTGTGTCAGTCCTGGCAGAGCGGTGCAAGAAAGGCAACGGCAAAGCAGAATTCTGGGTAAGGAAGAAGGTTCATTTCCTTAAACTTGCTGACCCGGGTATGTTTCTTTCAAGCTGAACAGATGCCTTATGCCTTTTAAACAATGTGTGTTTGATCCCTTTAGCATGTGTGGCAGGGCTTGTAAGGCAATTATTTTATCATTTTTGAAGGAGATAATATATGATCAAAGTTCAAGAAATTGACAAGAAAATCCGTGGCATTACTGTTAGAAACGATGGCATATATCACACGGAGTGCCTGGTTTATAAAGGCTAGCAGTTTTTGTAGCAAATAGCAGGCATTTAAATTGGATCTGGTCATTGTAATTCACCCCAAGAAAAAGAAAGGTGAAGTTTATTCCAAGGAGTTTCCACTTAGAAACTCTGATTTTATTTATTTTTACAATAAATTTTAGTTGTACTGATGCTGCTATAATGGGGGTCCTTTAAACCCCATTTTTGTTTTACTGGTAGCTTTTCTTGCCCCTATCTCAAGTGGTTGCTTGTACATGAAGTCAAGGGGTATGGCATCTTGCTGAGAGTTGTTTGCTTCTGTGTCATACTGAGTACAGTTCTGAGTATCTATCTCAGAAATGTAACAGAAAAGGTAAAGTTAAGGTTTAATGTAGCTTTAAATGTAGAAATACCCATTTTAACTTCAAAATAATTTATATGAATGAATTTTGATTAGCATTGTAAACAACAAATAAACAGAAAATTTAAAATATAAAATATTTTTTTTGTACGTCTAGAGAGGGGGGAAGGTGACACAGGGAGGAACAAAACCCTGAGCCCAGTTTTCTGAAATGCTGAAAGTGTTTTCTTCATTTAGTTGATGTGTTGCAAATAATTTTTAATGAACGAAGGATTCAATGATGAGATCTTTATAAAAATCTTATTCTCTAGCTTCTTTTTTCAACTTTCAGACCCAACTGAAGTTGAGATCCTGGTCCAACAAAAAAGGTTGTGAGGCATTATTGTCCCAGAGAACTCCATAAAATCTTGAAGCAACTCTAATTAGTATCCTGAATATTCAACATTTCTCCAAATGCAGAAGTGAGATTGAGAGGACTATCAGGATAATTTGTGTGAGAGCTGTTGAGCTAGGTGGATAGGTGCTATAAATAGTCCTACCCATTACCCAGTTGCACGTAAAGCTGTACTTCAAACAGCTTGCCCAGAAACTACATGTACGTGCTAGTACAGGAACTGCCCATCTCTCTATTTGGAGTACAGTTAGTGCTAAACATGAGCAGGTGTCCTTAAAATCTCACATACGGTCTTGTGTTCAAAGCCTTCTGGACTAGAGTTTTGGCTGAACTTGCCCAGAACATGAACCCTGCAGGAGACCTTTGCACTGAGTAGGCTAAAGCAAGATGAGCATCTCATTTCTCACAAAATTGGCAACGCTGGTCCTTCCTTCGTAAGGATTGCATATATGAACTCTCTTCTAGATCTATGAATGCTTTTCCTGAATGCTGGATATGAAGAGGAGGGAGTATCCAGTTGTTGCTTAGCTTAGTACCGGAGTACTTTTTTTAAGAAAACCTCCTATTCGTTCTGAAGTCCATTCTTGCTCTAAATGGCCAGATTTTGTTCTGGGTATGTGCAAATTGAACTATCTCACCAAGAAGATCTCAGAAAAAAAACCTTTCTTAGAGGCGTACTTGATATTGAAGCAGCTTACAGATTTTGCTGGGTCAGTAGGATCTCACAGGTTTGTATTCAGCTGTTACATTCTGAAAGCATACTTTTTTTTTTTTTTTTCTTCACACCTTAACCTGAATTCTGAGAAGAGCAGTTAAAACTAAGAGTGATCAGTTTTAGTGCTCCGTTTTAGGCAAATCAGTGGTCTGAAATCTGCTTTTTATCCATGGAACAGGTACTACATAGATTTCATCAGCATTAAACTTCCTCTGTGCAGCCTCTGTCGTGATTTGAACAATCACACCCAGCAGAGAGAGGCCAGTTCACTTACCGTAGCCTGTAAGGTTATTTTTGGGTATGGAGAGGCATCCTGCCAGCAGTAGCTGGAACTGATGTCTTTGCCTTCTGTAAGCTGTATTGGGCAAATGTTTTGAGTGTCAAGCATTGCCTTAAAGATGAAAACTTAGTCATTATCCCCGTAGGATAACGGGACTTGGAGGGTATGTTCACGCGTGTACCTAATGTAATTGGTTTTGTTGGGTTTTGGGTTTTTTTTCCCCTCCGAAGTTGTATGTACTGTTAACCCAGGGTTATGTTGCTCTCTGTTGAAGTGAAGACTGAATCAGACTCTTTCATGCTTAATAGCTTCTTACGAAGGCAGCAGTTTAAGAATTAGCAGCTACTTTCTGAGTGCAGGAACTGACTTCAATTATTGGCTTAAGGGGCGTTTGTTTTGCTGGTCTGTAGAATTTGCCACAGAAACCATGTGTAAGGGTTTGAGGGGGAAAGTAAAACAAATTTTGATGATACCACTGCTTCTGATTGCAGGCAACAGTACTTGATATCTCTCTGGTTTGTAGTCTCAATAAACATAAAGAATTGTATAGACTTTTTCTTTTAAAACTGGGTTCCTGTGCAAATTGAGTTTACTGATAGTAGAAACAGAAGCCAACAGACCTCTCTACAGAAGCAGGAATGGGACATGCAAAAACAATGTGAGCTTTGACTGCAGGGAGCTTTTGGGTAGACATCAAAGCAATGCAGCACACTAGTAAAAGCAAGCGGATAAAAGCCCTTGGTTCAGCTGCAGCAGTGAGATATGGAAGAGGGGTGTAATCCAGTAGTTGTTGAATGTTGTACTTTGATTCCCTAGAAAGAGCTGTTTGAATTCCTGAGAGTTTCAGTCAACCACATACTTCACTGTTGGTATCTTTCTTTCCATAGCTTGACCTACAACCTCAGGGGAAGGTGCTGATGGCTGTGCAGTATTTTTTGGAAGATACAGGTAATGCCAATTGTTTATTTTCTGTCGGTTATGTAAAAAATCAAACTTTTTTTTCGCATTTCTTTTGTGCACCACAGAATGTAGCTCACAAAAATCACCTGGTGTACTAGTGGAATTTTCTGATTTTTATTAATTTGTTTTGTAGGTTTTTCGTTATGTAGTGTCGTGGCTGTGTTTGCTTATTTCTAAATGCCTTTGTGCCCTGTATTGCTGTTGCACTTAGCCAGTTTGGGGCATTTAATACATCTGTCCTCATGTTTTGATGTGACAAAAAAAAAGTATTATCAGTTCTTTTTTAGGTACAAAGAAGTTAAATCTCTTGTTCTAGCTTATGTGGGAATTTTTTTTTTGAGGATTGGGGAACTGAGTTTGAGTTTCCTGGGATTCAGATGTCATATTCACTAAACGTGGAAACTGATTGTAGCAGTGAGTGAATGGTTAAGTGTTGAAACACAAATCTAGTCCATGTTCTGCCATAGCAGTTTAAAAAGTGAACAATGTGTATATGTCAGGAATCTACACGCGCTATTTTGAGAAGAAACTAGGAGATAAGCAAAGACAGCTAATTATGGGAGGAGAAGCTTTAAGTACAGTATAAAAACAAATATTTTGGCAGGGATTTGTGCATCTGTCGAATTCCTTCCTAAAGGAAATTATGTAAACCTCACAACTTGCCTAGCTAGTGTTTAAAACTTTCCCATACCAGAAGTCACGAAACTATCTCTTGGGAATTGAACGGGTCTGCTACATTAGCTTATTGGTCTTACATGGTTTAATACTATGTGTTTGTAAATAAGTGGAAAGAGTAAGCTGTAAGGTTTTTGTTTTGTTATGTTTTTAAGCATTGGTGGGGGTTTTTCCCACAGATACATACAGGGAACACAGCTCTGTTCTCATAGAACAAGTTGATGGTGAAGGTAGCACACATTTTGTACCATATGTGCAATCTGTGTGGCAGTTACTAGACAAGTATTAAAGACAGAATGTGATAGGCAGTACATGACACTTCAGAGATGGCATTTTATCTTTGCAATGACAAAAAAAAACAGCCTATAAGCTTGCTATTTTAGTATCCTTTATGAAGAGTTGGTTTTTTGAAACAAAATTTCAAAAAATTGTTTGACAGTGAAGAGCCTCTAAGTAAGAGCATTTCTCTGAAGATCAAGAGCTCTCTTTCTGCACCAGTAATATTCTGGTTTGCATTCAAACTGTTGTGAGCCATTATATTAGAAAACCTTTCTCTTGGTCTTCATCATGGCTTTCCTGTGCGAGGCAGTTTGACGGGGTAGTGGTATTATGAAAATCTATTTAATGAGACATACAGAAATCCACTTACCCAGGAAACTTTAAAGTTTCTAAACCAAAACGGTACAAAACCAACTTCAGTGTTCTCAGTTGCTTATTTGATGAGGCTAAAGCATATTTCCTCCTCTCCAGAGACATGAGGAACAGTAAAGATGACATAAGTGAAAGCCTTCCATAATTTGCTGTTAGTAGGAAGGTAATATACTTCTGTGCTCTAGGTACTAAATAATTGTGCATTGTTATTGATCAGAATAATTTAAAAATAGATACAATGTTCTTGGAATTCTTTACATTGCCTTTATTAGGGATTGCAGATCGTAGTGGATGAAGCCTAATTACCAAACAGATCATTTAAGTCATGCAATCATACTGTGATTGGCAAGTTAAGATTCGTGTGTTGATGCTCTTGTTAGACCTTCTGCTTTGCAGCGATTTCCTATTTACCTTCGGCTTTATAGAAAATTCCTCACCGATACCTGTTTGGTAACCGAACCTCAGAGGCAGTGGAAACTGCCTTTCAAGACATTTATACATCTACAGGTTGTGGAGGGAAGTCACTCAATCTGATGTTTGCAGTGATCACCTCAAACATCAATATATTTAAACAATAATCCTCCTCAAAATTATAGACCTCCCTCATGTCGCTGTGTGTATTGCTGAATAGGCAGACACTGAATGACTTTTGGCTCGTTGTTGCTCTGCTGTAAATGTTTTCTCTACTGAAATTAGCAGTTACCAGTGTTAGAGCAGAGAAGTTGGTTGGTGCCTTACAAGGATGTTTGTGTTAACTTCCATCTTCACATTGCTAAAACCCTTAGTTGAAAGCTCAGAGACAGTTTGCATTCCTCCCTATGCACACGCCATTCTGTTTTCTCTCCGACGCACCTTTCTGTATAGAATTCTACAGTAGCTGTGTTTCTAAAATACTAGAAAAGGCTTGTTCTGAAACTGGCATTTCAGTTGTTCCCTGCTTTATTTGAAGGTGTTGCTACCATTAGTGTCTTTGAGTTATAGCTGCTACCTTTTGCAAAGTGCTTGGAGATTTTCAGACAAAAGTGACTAATTCTTTCTGTGGCTTGTGTTGCAAATTAAAGCTGTTGGTTTTCAACCCTTCCTTCTATGTAGCAAATATCCTGCCATCTTTAGAGAAAACGGCTTTTATCCACTTTAAGGGTAGGCAGGTGGTATTGAAGTAAATGGGTTTTTGCGGCATTGTCAGAGGAAAATTTTTCATGGAGTAAATTGGTATTAAAATTTGCTACACTGAGGCATTTCATTTGTATATTCTTCTTGCAGATTAGGGCCTAAGCAGGTAAGTTAGGGCTACGTAGGAGAAGTCTTCCCAGTCTTACTGGGTGGGGTTTTTTTGGTGTTTTTTTTTTTTTCTTTCTAGACCCTGTAAAATGGGGATTACAGAGCCCTGGCTTAGAGCTGTCAAAAACTTTGTCTCGTGGCTTGAACTTAAGTTTGTGCTGGAAATCAGAAGTTTTTCTTCTGGTGTGTGAAACGTGAGAACAGGGTGGTGACTCCCATTTTCATTTCAGAATATTGTTTTCTCTCTGTCCCTCCCTCTCTCATTGTAGCGTTGAAAACTAGGTTAGGATTCTGTAAAGCAGCTTTAGTTTTAATAGGTGGGAGTTGCAATATGTTTAATGCTTTGCTTGATCTTTTTTATTCAAATGTAGTTAATGACCTTAACGAGTAAGGAAACCCGGGATGGTGGAGGTGGCGTGCTGCGCTGCCCGGCATCTCGTGCGGTGGTAGCGGCTTTGGGAGCGTGCTTGTGTCTCGGTTTTGAACTCTGAATTGCTGTGTGCTGGCTTCCGTTTCCTGGAGAAAAGGGTTACTGAATTCTTTCTTTTAAAGTGCTTCTAGATGCACCAGAAGGTGAGCAGTTTGCATGTGAACTTTCGATATCTCAAGTACCTGACCTCTGGAAGAGGATTGTGAACCAGAGCGCTGCAAATATTTTGAATGTGTTTTTCTCTGCGTATATTGAGATGTATGTTGGGGAAGCATGAGATTTTAGTGTTTTTGTGAGGCATGGTGTGAAAAATAATAGTGTAAATAACAGACTTGCTATCCCAGTCTGCATATTATGGGTCTAAATTAAAATCTGCAGCAAGTTTATGGATGAGGTGTGTTGGGGAAGGATTGTCATGTTATTTGTAAATAATGATGAGGGCTGAAAAGCCGGAACTGGGCCTTATCGTTGTAAATGGGGAAGTTGATATGATTTAATTGTTTAATTGAGGAAACACTATTTCTAGAAATTGGGCAGATTTGCTATTCAGTACCATCTGCTTTAATCTGCATCTAGAAGTATGATTGCATGAATTTAACAAAAACATTTTCTGGCTTAATTTTCTTTAAGAAAATCAAAGATCTGCAGATGTAGTAATTCTGTAAACACAAAGTTGGCAGTGTATTTGGTTGCTAAGGTAGCTAATGTGTTGTGAAGAGCAGAGAAAACTAGATGTAGTTTGTGTTCACAAGAAATTTTATTTAGATGCTGTATTTTTAAAGATTGGTGTTGCTATGCATTGAATTTTTTTTTTAAAAAGTACTCTGTACAGCTGAACAGAGTGTGGTAGCACAGCAGCTCTGCAGATGGTGTGAGCACTACAAAGACTGTAGTGTCCAAATTGGATATTTTTTTTTTTTTTTTTTTTTTTTTTTTTTTTTTCCTTTCTCCTCTTGGATTGAAAGGCAGGGTTTGTTAAAACCCTGGTGATTTGTTTTAGCACTCTTCTAAAGGACTATTGACTTCATTAATGCTTCTGGAAGACTAGTTCAGAAGAGACATGCCAAAAGCAGCTGCAGAGCAGTCCACCTCAGCGCTCTGCCAAGCATCAGTCCCAACAGCGGTGGATGCTGCTCCGAGGCCGGGGCAGGACTTTGTCCATTCATTGCAGAGAAGGCAGGAGGACCATGTCCTGTGGGTGTCCCGGTCTCTGTGTGGAACAGAGCAGAACATTCCTGTAGCTTTTCCTACAGCAGAAATGCATACACATTACAGTAGAAATGCATTACATGTAGTACACACACCTTTATAAAAGGTGCTACTAAGAGTTTGTAACACGGAATTTGGCCGCTTGCGCTAAAGCTTGTAGTGTAACTGCTTGGGGCCAAGACAGGCAATTTGAGATTACACGCTGGCTTTGAGAGCAAATAGTATTGGCTTGTAAAATAGCTAATTATTGGTATTGCTACTTAAATGTCAGCAGTGTGAAATCTGCAAGTACTGAGAATGATAGTGAAGGTTAAAAAAAAAAACAGAGAAAGAGAGAAATACATAGCAATATTAATACTGCCTGTAAGTGAAAAGTTGTGACTATCTCAAAACCCAAAATGACTGAGTATAGCAAGTCACAGAAACAAAAAATCTTGGGAAACTTGCTATTTCTGTAAACTCTGCTATTCTCTCTGCTATTTCTTGCTATTTCTGGGGGTTTTGTTTGGTTTGGTTTTTTGTACAGATGATCTGTAAAGCAGTCCTCTCCAGGGCCAGGTTAAAGAGCAGTTCCTTCCAGGAAAGTCTCCTTTGTGAGCAACAAGCTTTGCTTTTCAATGATTGCTCTCTGAGATTAATATTTTTCTTGACCTGAAGGCACACTTAACTTTCAAAGAAAGCCAAGTGCAGGGCAGTAGAACAGCAGAAGGGACACTGAACAGAAGTATTGGTAGGCTCTATAATTTATTACAGAGCTTTAGGCAAACCTCAAGTTGAGCAGCCAGTTAGATCAGAAAGTGTTTTGCCTGTCTGTGTTTGAAGTGAAGTCCTGGTTCTCGGTTTCTCACAGTAGCACTGCTATCTTTCATCTGTTCACACACAGAACTGTGAAATGAGCAAGTTAAATTGAAAAAGGAACTCTGAAAATGGTAAATATTTTTTTTTTTTTTCTATTGTTACTTTTAAAAAATCTAGTAGGGTTATTCTGGAGGTTATTTTCTTTTGTCCTTGAGCTTTTGAGGTTCGATGGAGACAATTTGATGTCTCACCTTGAGGTTTATTACAGTTCAGCAGAGTCTTAGCAATATTGTTTTAGCGAGTGTTTTCCAGACTATGTGTTGCATGTTGTGTTAGTGGCTGTAAGGACTGTTGTGAAATATTCAGAAGGATTGGTGCTGCAATTAAATAGTGCATACCATGGTATGTTTACAGCTGTCAATGCATGGGCATGCCTAATGGTTTCTTAATTAACATACAGCACAGAAGAGTTCTGAGTGCTTTTGTCAGATCAGCTGCAAGTTTTGAGAAAACACCTTAAAATATGTGAACAACGTGTGAGTGATAAATATTAACCACAGCTCTCAATAGAGGAAATAGATCATGCTTAATGGTGTGTGCTGGGTCCAAAATGATTAATTTCAGGTCCTGGCCGCAGAGGTCACCTGGATTCTTGTTGCTGATCCAGCTGTTTTGTACATGGCTGTTTCTGACTGTGTGCCAGCCCAGGACAAGCGTTTCATCTGTGGAAATCCTGGCTTGCTTGGAGGGGGAAGCAAAGGCTTTCCCGTTGTGTTTCTTCCTCCCTACCATCTCCACCCTGCATCCATGCAGTTGCTGGGAAATTCTGTCTGCATCTTTGAAATAAGGCCTTTATTCCCCTGTTGAGTCCATGGTTGAACTTCTTAAAACTTCTGGAGCAATACCCATTGAAGGTAAGGTACACATTAAAGATAACTTGGTGAACACACCAATAATAAACTGGAATGAACTACACCACCATGTCAGAGCTGTCTCAGCTTCAGGTGCACTTGACTTAGAGCTGCTGTCCAAACCTCTCAGCTTCTTCTGAAGCCTACAGAAATGTTTTCAGCTATACTTTGGTATATTGGTTGGTTTTGGCAAAGATATTTAATAAGGCAGCTGGTTGTGAAGACTGTGTGTTCTCACATGAAGATTTTGGAGTTTTGCTGTGCTCAGTGATTCTTCATAGGTAAAAGTATGTTTAAGGAAAGTGTTTTTTTCTTTCTTTTTTTTCCCTCCTTTTTACAAACTAAATTCTTAGTTTATTAGTTTCACTTTCAAATTTTTTTTTTAAGTTTGATGTCAGTGTTCCAGACAGGGAGGAAACAACAGTTTCTCCTATCCATATTCCCATAATCAAGTTTTGTCAGAGAATTTTGCACACAGTATCAGCAATTGGTACAAGTATTTCAGCATGAGGATTCACCTGGAGAATCCTGTTAGCTCCTTGCTAAACACTTGGTTTGCTTGTGTTACGTACTTTAAGGGGGCGTTTGTCCCTTGATCTGCTCTGCTTTGTTGCTGTTACCCTAGAAGGTTTATCACCCTTCTGAAGACACGCTTTTCATGCAGCTAGCAATATGAAGTATTACTGACGCTCAATAACGTTGTTTTCCTTGCATGCACAGTTCAGTTTTGTTTCCCTAAAGCATTTGAGGAGCGGTGGGTGAGGTCGGTGTATTTGCTCAGCAGGGTTAAACAAAGAGATAGCGCTGTTTGCAGACTTGGACAAGCTGAAGTGCAGCAGCTGATGGGAGTTTTTGCTGGGTGAACTCAGTAGCCGGTTTGAACAGCAGAAATCACCCCTGTTCCTGGAGGGGAGGAGGTAACTCAGTGGTGTACGTAGAGCCAGGATGTCACAGTACGTGTTGTGAGCTCTCTTTGGAGGAGGCTGGGTGGGTTTTTCTCTGAACCAGATGGCCAGTTTCTCAGAAAAGTGTATTAATACCTACTAGCAAAACACAGGGACGTTTTTTGATCTTTCTTCTCATTAATGTGCTTAATCTTTCTTTAATCTCTGAGCTGATGTCCTTTCTTTTCTAAGACAGTACATGCTGCCGCAGTCTGGCTGCAGTTGGCTGCGACAGTTCAGGACACTCGAATGATAGGTTGTATTCCAGCTTCAGTGGGCTGTTGGACAAGCAGTGGTGACAGCCAGCTAATAAAAGGACAAAAACCAAGCACAGCTAGCAACAAGAAACACTGGGCTCCTGGGCAGCTTTGCAGTAAGCTCAGGCGTTGTGGTTGGTATGACGTGGCAAAAAAAAAAAAAAATCTCTGCCTATCAGTGTAAAAAGCAAAGCTCCCACTGATACTGATAAAAGGCAGCAGTGCAATGGAGCAAATAAAAATAGATTGTATTGACAATGGGAAAAAACGGTCATCTAGCTTTTTCCTTACTCCCTTGTTGCAGAAACTCCTGCCCTGCCAACAGCAGTCTCCTGTTACTCTAAACATTGCAGCACTTTCAACCTGCAGACCACGTCCACGTTTCTTACAGATTGGGACCCGCAAGCTGCTGGCCAGAGCCGATGTGGTTAGCTCTCCATCACTGATTCAAGCATTTATCTTTTCCTGCTGGAAGGGATTGTCTGTCAACAACTCCTCTCTGTTGACAGGAAACATGTCCTAGGGTTGAATTACCAGTTACCCAGGCTCTCTTTATACACCTTCAAGGGGTTACCTGTCTTACAAACTCCTCCTGTTACTTTCAAAATGTATGAATAAGAGACAAGAGAGGTTGGGACGTGTGGACAGACATAGAATCAGGAGTTGTTATGAGATAGCATAATGGAAATGTCTACTTGAAAATCTCATTTGTCCTCACTGCTTAACGATGCTGGAGGCTGGAAGAAACCCTTCTCGTAGTAGATGGTCCGGTGGTGACTCAGGAGGTCCTGCAGCACTTGACTTGCATTTTTGCAAGGTTCAGGAAGGCACACGGAGCAGCAGCATGAAAAGGCTTCTGCTGAAGAAGACACTCTTGCTTCCAATAAAACTTTTATTTCTCTTGCATATAAATCACATAATGTATAGAAGCCTTGTATTTTTTCAAGAAACCACTGTTGTAATTTCTCTAGCAAGGCTGTACTCCATACCTCCTTCTTCTGAATGAGCAGGAGAGGGACGGTCTTGCAAACAAGGACACGGAGATGCCTTAGGAGAAGCAGTGCATGCATGTCTTCCAGCTTGTTGGACTGAAAGTCTGCAGAATGCAGGTGTAAAATAAGTAGAAACACAAATCTGAAACAGAAAAACAGACTGAACAGTTTGGAGAAGCAACTATTAATCTTTGTAATACTTTAAAGTATTAAAAGTATGTCACCTTGTCTCCCTTTCAGATTGCAAACAGTCACTGAGGGAAGAAGAGGGGACAGTAACTATGAACAGGAGAGGAGCTATCAAGCAAGCCAAAATCCACTACATCAAAAATCATGAATTCATTGCTACCTTCTTTGGGCAACCTACATTTTGCTCTGTCTGCAAAGACTTTGTATGGTAAGAAGGAACATGATGTGTAAATTCATGTGTTGTGAAATGACATTTACTGAGAGTATTGTTATACCAAATTATGTTATACCAAATGGAACTTGAACATTTTTGCCACTGAAATAATTGGCAAAAATTCCATCAGCATCCAGTGAGATCTGCCCTGTGATCAGCAGCAGGTCTTTCACAAGAGAGTGAGATGGGTGGATCTGAGAAAATAATGCCCATGTGAGGTGGCTGATAGCAGAATAAAGACCCATTGAGAGGAAGATGGGTCTTTGACAGTAAAGCCATTTTCACAGTAAGTCAGACCGTGGGGATTTCCCATGTGATTGAAACCTTGTTTTTTTTCTGGGTTTCCCTCTTATTTTGCTGGTCTATCAAAACATACTACCCTGCTTTCTAAACCGTGCCTTCCTAAGAGAGGATTCTGAATAGCAGAAGTTAGACTAGGTTTTTAATGGGAACAAATATTCCCATAGGCAAAGGATTGATTGACATGGTAAAAATTTAAAAAAACCACCTTTTATTCCAGCAAATACATGCTTTTATGATTTCCTTCTGTATCATTTGTTTTTTCAGGGGACTCAACAAGCAGGGATACAAATGTAGGCGTAAGTTGATTTTACTTTTTACTACTCTCCACATTAACCTGTAGATTTAATAGTTACTGTTGAAAAATGTTCTGATAACATGCATGGCGCAGTACGTCATCACTATAGGCAGTAGTAGATATTAAACATCAGTTTTGCACAACAACCTAAGAGTGTCTAATTAGATTCCTACCTGAGTTTTTAGTATCAAGATTTAAAATTAGCTAGTCTTCTCGCAAGCGTGTAATGCATTTGAAAAGTTGTGCTTGTTTCTGAGAGCAGTTTTTATGAAACCTTTTCTGAAATGAATTACAACTATTGATGAGTTTTACAGCTGAATCGAAAAGCATTTTTGCCTTAGCCTAGATCTCTGTGCATTATTGGGAACAGCAGGGGAGGTATCAAAGGGTAAAACTCAAAAGCATAACGTTGTCCTGATATCAGATGTTGGGGGCGTTTCCTAATGGCAGCAGATTTAGCTTCGAAACAGAGGTCATGTAAAAAGAAAATGGGGGGAAGCTGCTTTAAAAAGTCCATCATCTTGATAGAAAAGAAAGGTCTTGGTGTGTATAGTATGCTGGAGAGGAGTGTGGTTTTTACATTATGCTGTAAAATGCGAACACCTCATCCCATGTATTTATTATCTGAAGGAATCCTTTTTTTTCTTGTGCATGTCTTGAAGAATGCAATGCTGCTATTCATAAGAAATGTATTGATAAAATCATTGGGAGGTGCACTGGTACTGCAGCCAACAGCAGGGACACAATGGTAAGAGCTGGAACAATGTCGTTAGAATGTAATTATGTAATTAAACACTCCTGAACTAAAAAAAAAAAATCTTATTTAGAAAATGGCCAAGTCCATTTGGGAGGTGCTTGGCTGTACAACTCAAGTTACTCTCTTCTCTTGAAGATTGTATATAGTGATGAAACTGTAAAGCAAGAAAAGTCGTTACAAGCCCTGCAAGGGGGTGGGTAGTATTTGATGGCCAGATTCTTTCCCTGCTAGAAGAGGGGTGTTAAGAGTGGGGTATTCCAGATAAAATTGTTGTTGCTGTGTAATATCAAAGGTGTTTTCTGTAAGAAGCTGGTCCTGTTTTGGGTAGAGTGCCTCACCCCTCTCCCTGTTCTTAGTTTCAGAAGGAACGTTTCAAAATTGACATGCCTCATCGCTTCAAAGTTTACAACTACATGAGCCCGACCTTCTGCGACCACTGCGGCAGCCTGCTCTGGGGGCTGGTCAAACAAGGACTCAAATGTGAAGGTACGGAGGAGGGGGGTGGGCAGCTGGGACCTCTCCATTAGAAGCTCAGAACAAGGCTTCTGAGCTGCCCAGAGAAACAGCCCTTTTGCTGTAATGCCAGACAGTATTTTCCTGAAGCTTGTATAGCTGTCCTTCCATTTCTTTTAGAATGTGGGATGAACGTGCATCATAAATGCCAGACAAAGGTGGCCAACTTATGTGGAATAAACCAGAAGTTGCTAGCTGAAGCTTTAACTCAAGTTAGCCAGGTAAGCTTTATTGCTATTTGTCAGGTAATTCATTGTTTTCAGAGGATTTTTGAGGTTTTCCTTCATCTCTTCTGTATCACACTTATGGGGAACTCAGTTTGGATTGGAGGAAATGCAAACAGCTTTTTCTTTTTAATACGACCCATAAAGAGACTAATAAATATGTCAATAGCCTAAAGTTGAAATTGGGGGGGGGAAATAAGTCCTACCTAACAAAGAATTTTGTAGAAGGTGTGTAGTTTCCTGAAGTCCAGCTTTGTTCTTCTGGGGTGCCAAGGTTATTCTCTTCCTTTCCGTTCAATTGTTCAAACAGTGGTATCATAACACCGAAGTCTGTTTTTTCCATGCTTCAACTTTAGAACTCCACCTGAACGCTGAAATTAAATAAATAAGGAGAAATATACCAGATATTCTCAATTTTTATTGATTTGATATATACACACAGAAGACTCCTCTGGAATTAATACTGGCCCCATAGTTTATACTGCTCATCTCCTGCTGTAGCATGGCTGTCTCTTGTGATCGACTTCTGACTTGCAAATAAAGATTCAGACACAAGCTCTGAAATAAAACAGGAAAATATATCACAAACAGTGTTTCCTCTGAGCTTGAGTTTTTTTTTCCACAGGATATTTACTTCAAAAACAGTGAAAGCTGTTGCGCCAGCTCTTTCATGACACAGAAATCTCAATCTTTTCGTTACTAAAATTTTATCTCGGGGATCTTCCATACATAAAACTTGTATCCCTGTGCTAAAGACAGATGTGACGTCGGCATGTCCAGTATGACACTGATTCCCAACTCCTCTTTTAAATGAAAGTATGTCCAAGGGAACATTTTCCCACAGTTTTAATTTTTCCTGCTGTGGGTTCAAACTATTATACCTTTAATTTTACCACAACCAGCACCACACAGACTGTTCAGGAATGTCACTGACTTATTTTCTTGCAGTGAAGGAAGCAAAGCAATTGGCTGATCTGGAGCTGTAAGGGATGTGGCTAAATAGTCTATGAACCAGACTTCTTGAGAAAAGATGTGTACTAGGAGTTAATAACAAAAAAAAATAAGTTTATACTGCCATCATGTTACGTTTAACAGCTATTGTTATAACTGTTTCTAAAGTAATAGTGCAAATATCATTTCAAATGTTCCCCTCCTCCTCAGAAATCTTCACGGAGGTCTGATTCTGGATCTGTAGAAAGTGTTGGTATTTATCAAGATTTTGATAAGAAACCTAAAGCTCCAGGAGGAGATGCAACAGGTGAGAAAAGCTATGACATTTGAATTTAGCCATTTACTAACGAGACTACGCAAACTAACAACTTACATAATTATTATTTCTTGCCTTATGTTAGACTTTTTTTTAATAAGTACTGTTAGAAAAAATTGCACATGTATTTCTTTTTACCTTCTTCTGGCCACAGAAATGCTTACATAACTTTTGACAAATACCTGTAGTTTTTAGTTCATGAGCGTACCTGCGTGTCTGCAAAGAGCTTGCTTTACTCGACGGAACTGGAGGATGCCCTGCTAACCAGACACGCGTGTACAACACGCCTCCCTCCTCCTGTAAATAAAATGTCACCCACATCATTAATTACCTTGATTTGCTTACAAACCATTAGAAACCAATGACAAGTGCTATCTATTTTAGATAAGTAGCCAGAATATTACTTGAGATTAAATGGCTCAGATAGTTTTAGTAGTACTTGAATTCGGGTGTCTACAGGTTCAGAGTAAGGTTTTGCTTTGTTTTGTTGTGTGTGGTTTTTTATTTATTTATTTACTGTTGCTAAAGAGTTCTAGCAATGTATAAGTGTTATTTTTGTAACTGCTAACCTATGACAATTTGTGCAAAAATAAATACAACAGTAGAAAAAACTTTTTACCAGATGGAAATCACCAGGCTCAGTGAGAGATAATGGGTGGTTTTGGAGTGGTACAGGATTTTATCTGTTCATCTATACTTTGAACTAATTCTGTTGAAATGCCCAGTAAGAAAATTATTTTGATAATACTTACAATTTATTTACAAGCAACCCTTGTAAAGTGGTTTGGTTTTTTTCTCCAAATTCTGGTCTGTATCTTAGTCATAGGAGAAAGTTAGGGCCTTTGGTTTTTCTAATGCCTAAGTATTGCTTCAACCCAGCATTAGAAACAATTACAGATTCAAGTCAAGTCCAACACTACCAAGCATGCTCATGTATTTAAACTTTGTTATAAACCACAGGAGCTGACCAAAACGTTTAGGTTCACCAGTATTCCAGCAGCAGATGCTTTGAAATAGCACGTCAGTACTTAGCTCTTCGTGGGTGCTCTGAGTCACGCAGGATTTCTGCATATGGTGAACTCTAAAGTCCCTGTTTCAATTGGCAGATAACAGCGAGTACGATAAGCTCTGGGAGGGAAGCACAGCCAAGACAGCGTCACGATTTGCAAGCAGGAGGAAATTCAACATAAACAGCTTTGTTTTCCACAAAGTACTAGGGAAAGGAAGTTTTGGAAAGGTATGTAACAAACTTATGGAGCTAAGGTGACCGCCTCGCTTGATCTCTGCAGTGTGATGGGCTGTTTCCGTTAACCAGAAAGGTCTTACTGCTACAGATGATGTTTTAACAGAAGCGAATAAAGCCATCTTTGTCAAAGACACCAGAAATTCAATGAA
>WHYT01016522.1:115089-139275 GCA_009806455.1 Tetrax tetrax
AACAAAAAAAAAAAACCCCAAAAAACCCACCACCGCAAAGGTCATAAACCATACAAGAACTGGTAAAATCCAAAGGGAGGGAAGCCCATCGCTCCTTGTTTCGAGCACGCTCCAGGAAATGACACCTTAACACCAAGGGCTATAAAGCAAATGCTGATCCTGTCTGAGGGCAGCCACGTCACTGGAAGGACTCTGAGTAACTCCCTGAAGAGCTGGTAACAAAGTTTTCCGAAACGTTTAAATGCATTACAGGATACACTGGCATATTGGTAGACATCACACTGACATCAGATCATGTTTCAGTGATTTTATAACCACATTTATTAGAGTTTACTCTGAAACCAAGTCTCCTCAGTCCAACAAAACGCAGAGCCCCACTAGCACACAGGAGGGGGGACTCAGCACACACTCTCCGACAGCACACACACAACTCCATCAGTCAAAATGTAGCCACTTAAAGTCATTCCCCTCCCCAAACCTGGTTTCTAGGATTTTCAGCCATTTCTTATGAAAGCAGAGATAAGGAAGCAACACCAGATTTTATTTGGGGGTTGAAGTGTGCCAACATCACACATCTACACTAGCGTCAGCCCTCTCCTTTCTCATCAGCGTTCAAGCCCTTGGGCAAATCACCCTCTTCACACAAACACATCGTACCAAGGTTTCTGAGAAGATAACACATGAATGCTGCTGGGACAACTCATCCAAGTCTGGAAATCCCCACACCCACTAGCACACTGACCACCCCACTCTCTAACTTCTCCCTCTGAATAAAAGAAAAGCAGTACTCTGTTTCAGAAATAATCTTCTACAGGTAGCATCCCTCCTGCAGTAAAAGACACAGAGAAGCATCAACATCTAGGAACATAAGGACCTGGCAAAACAAGTCACACTCTGCATGACCAGAAGAGAAAAAATAACAAACAAAAACTTTAAATTCCTTGGGACTGTGGAGATGTCTCCACAGGCAATCCAAGAATATTGGTTAAAATCTTTTAAGCAGAGCATCTGCTGTTGATTCAAAGAAAATTAAATGGAGCATGAAATGGAGCATCAATACGCAGGAATCCAGAGGTACGGGAAATTAGTTCACAAGCAGCAAGAACTAGAGAGCTACAACATGAAACAAGGAAACAAGGTGGTCAAAACAAGGCAGAAGACAGCTTATTCCGGTCGATGAGAGGTATCGGATGAAAGCAGCCTCTTGGCAACCAAGACAGACCCAGGAGGGAATGCTGTTGTGCAATCAAGGTAGCTGAAAGCAAAGAGGGCTTCAATTTGAGTAGAAGTGAAGGACAAAACGCTGCAGAAATGGAGCACAGTGAACTGTCGCGCTGAAGAAAGAAAACTGTCTGGGACAAACCCTATAAACACACCCTAGGGCTGACTGGACAAGCAGAACACCTAACTGCAAGACCCAGTGAACTGAGGCTTAGAAAGGGACTAACGTCCCCACTGGGGATGACAGATTCCTGCCCACAGGAATCCCATTAGACCGTGCCAGCCGGGACTGTACCTGCTTCCAGAGTAACCAAGGGCATCGACAGAGACACGAACAGTTCTGCGGCTCGGAGAGACAAGGCTCAGCACTCACCGGGGCAGGAGCAGCCTCGCTCTGCATGGCACGAGGGTCCATCTTACCCAGCCCTCTCTGGAAAGGCTCAACACACACAGATTAACCCAAATACACTCTTACACCACTGTTGCTCTTCTCCTCATTATACTCCCCCTGCTTTGTACAGTTTTTTCCTAGAAAACAGAGCCTCTCATCGAAACAAAAGTGCTCTGGGTTTCCGAACAGGACAGTCTGCCATTTCAGCTTTACTTTGATTAGCTACGCGCAATCTTCACAGCACAATGGGAAGATTTCACAGGAAGGCTCCTCTAGGGAAGAGGGCTCTGAAGGGGAGAGGAACCACGAGGACAGCCCAAACAGATGCAGTTAGCAAGGGCCCTGCACAGCTGAAGAGCCAGCACAGGCATAAGGGGAGAAATAAACCGCACAATACAAATAACCCAGTATCCTCATCAGCCAGCCTTCCCTCGTGGGCTGTGCCACAGACTGTCACTGCCTCTTCCTGCCTGGTGTCAGGCCTTGCTTTTAGTAAGAAAATGAGCCAGAGGGGACTATTAAGCAATCCTGCTGTAATAGGAGACCTTCTGGAGTGCAAAACTGCTTTTAAATATGCACATCACCCCACTGCATACATCAGCACAAGAATTAAGCTCCATAAAGAGAACACCATGCGGCCCCAGCCCCAGAAAATCAGGCTGGCAGGGATAGAGAATCCTGGGCACTGCTGCCACTTCCCTCTCCTTCACAGCTTCTGCCAGCTGCGGAGCAGGAGAGCCTGGCTTTCCTCTCCAGCCAAGTTCCTGCCCATTCCATCTTCCCCCTCCGTCTCCTCTGACAGCCCAAGTCACCCTTTTCAAGCAGCAAAACTCAGTTTTTCCACAGCAGACACCTGTGCAGTTTTTGGCTCCACCAAAAACGTAATGTATTTAGCTTAAATTTGCAGTGTTTCCTTAGCCGTGGCCTGCAGAGGTGACAGCACTCCGAGTCATCTCAGTGCGGTTTCTCAGCACCCAACTATGGCCAGCATCCCCAAAACCTCTCGAGGACATCACCTCAACTCTCAGATAAAAACAACCGGTCTCCCTAATTAATGTGCAGGCAGGCATGGCAGGCTCAGATCTCCTCCGCTAGCATTTTTCACAGCAAAGCTCATGCCAAGAGGCTGGGGCAATTAAACACTGAGAAGTGACAAAACACTCCCAAACATTATGGTCACGACAAAGAGAGGAAAATCATCCAGGTTCCCTGGGTCCCAGCCCATCCTGCACATGGCTTTAACTAAATACCAAGCGCTGAAGCGGGGGGCTCTCTGGCCAGGAGGTTATATGCTTGTATTAGAAATTCCCAATTACTATAAATCTCTGAAAACTACAATGTAATTTTAGAAGTGCAGATATGTAATACTTTTCCAAGATCCCCCAAACTACCTGAAAAACTTAACAGACAAAAGCTTTCCACAGCACGCCACTCTTGCTTACTTCGAAGACTAAAAGGCTCCCTCAGAAAACAGTTCCAGGAGTCGGTGACTTTCTGCCTTTCCCTGTTGTGGAAGCTACATAACCAGAGCTGCTTCAGTGACACAGATGTGTCCCACTGCCCACTTTGCCCACCGCAACATCGCAGAGAAAGGAGCCAAGGCGTGGCACCACATCTCAAACAAGCTGCAGTCTCCTCCAGCCTGTGAAAAGTTTTCTTGTAATTCAACTCTCACCTTGCTGGTCTGAGATCCCGCGCCTACTGGAGTCACAACCCAGCTACAAAGCTTTAGCCTAACTCTGCTTCCACATTCTGAAACGGTCAACACTGCTTGTTGTAGCCTAGATAAAATCTGGGTACGAACCACACGGAGCAGAGCTGTAAGTGCTCGGTCACCCACATCCATATGAGAAGCAGGAAAACAGGAAATTTAAAAATCACTTCTGCTGGCAGGCAAACTCTAAAGCCCAGTTAATGCAGAACAGCTGTTAGAAGTCATACAATAAAAACATTTATACACAACCCCGTACCTTGAATAATTATTTTGGAACTAAGTGAAAACCTGCTACCCTCTTCAAACAGCACATCGTTAATTAGCACGTCTAAAGCACTAGTGCTACGGATCAGCAGGATTAAGGTTTATAGTAAATCTGGATTGTTATTTTATGCGACATAGCAGTCCAATCACTCACAAGGGCACTGAAATAGGTAATGCTGATGCCTAGAAAACAAACTTCAACTTTTCCTTATTTCACAGAGGATGTTGTGTTTCATGCCCTTGATAAACACACTGCAACAATTAAGTGATTGCTGGCTGTTAAAATAAAACTTAATGCTGCAGGATCTTTAAATCATAGCAACTTACATCAACAGCATTCCAGTGACAGCCGATCAATACTTGATAACTCATCCACGATAAATTAACCAGTGCAATAGTTTTATTGTGATTTGATCATTTTTTCAAGTCATGTGCTGTACAAACATTTGGTATGGGTTTTGAGTTACTGGGTTTGGGTGGGGCTTTTTTATTTCAAAGTGATTGGAATGATTAGTTTTTTAATTTATTTTGAAGTAGTAGGATGAAAACAGCACCCCAAGTTCGATAGTTGATCTGCACACAGGATTCACTGATGAGCAGGGACTGTTACAAGAGCGTCCTCAGGAGGTCTGGAAATGTCTACATTCTGTGTAATAATAAAAATACAGAGGAGAATATTTATCATGCAGCAGCAAGAGCAACAGAAAATACCCATCAGATTCCTTCACAAGTATACAGCTGCATTTACTTAAAACTAGAGATTTTTTTTTAAACCCCCACACCCCAAGAAAGCAGCAGACTGACAGCTGGTTGGTGTGCCTGGAACAGACAGCAGGACAACGCATTTACAATAATCACTGATCCCAAGCTTTGTGTTTAGGATGTCTTTTACAGGCCCGAGGAGGAATCCACTTAAACACGTGCTGCAGCACATATACATCCTTCCTGAACTATGCCATATACTTCCCCCAAGGGAAGACTAACTTTTGTTTGTGTTACAGGGAATGTACTTCCCCTGACAAAACAGAAAAATCTTTTCCCAGACACCTTAACCATTCAAGACTGATCACACCAACTAGATCTTACCTCATATTGCAAAAATTGTAGAAGAAAAAAAAAAAATAATAAAAGACATTCAATGCAGCAAATTATTCACAATGAAAAAAAAAACCCAAAACACCAGCACAGCTAAACACTCGCGCTAGGCAGCGGAGCTTTGAGTGCAGCCGTGCAGAGCCAGGCTCAGGAATCACACCTGCCACAGTACCACTTCACTCACCCTTCCACCAAAAACACAGACTATGATAAACTCTTCTCAAGTTCCTTACAAGATCTTGATCTAAGATTTGGCCCATTTTAGGTCAAATCATTGTCAATTCTTCAAACTTCGTGCTTGGTTTACACTGAGGTAAGCAAACTCACCTCTCACGAACATCTCCCTCTCCCCCTCCCCTGACAAAACCAAAATGAGAGCGGGGTTTCCTGCCACGAGCCATCTCCCCATCTGTCACTCAGTAAGACAGAGGCGCAAAGCAGACATTTTACCCCAGTGCTTGTCTTCTGGCGCAACGAGGAGACCCAAGCAACAGCTAGAGTAATTCCCCTGAATTATTTTCAGTCCAAAGACTAGAGACTCCTTCATTTGAAAAGGTCAGGAACGTAAGCCACTACAATGCTGACAAAGACAAAGCTTCAATCCACTTCAGACAAACCATGGTCACACAATGAGTTTACACACACTATAAACAAACACTTGGGTGTTTTGCCGGCATTTCTGCCATGTGAAATTAGATTCTTTCGGCTGAAACCGAAAAGGAGTGCTCTGTTCTGAAACACTGACTACAGATTACTTGTGGGGGCACAGAACAGCACACTGGGCAATTCTTCATCAAACAGCGTCATTGTTAACAACGTTGTTATCTGCAACACTGCGTTTAATTGAATGCTTTGACTTCAATAGACTATTTGAAAATTCAATTTTACAGAAGTAATTAACATTTTTGTAGGTGATGTAAATGAAAGCTTTTGAAGTTTTCATAGTCCTCTGAGCGGTACTGAAATACAGACAGGATCCACTTAGTCCTTCACTCAGCCCTACTAAATGAGCAGCATACCATCACCCATACTTCACTGCGTTCTTTGGGGGCTGAGGAAGAAGAGTGTGAGTTTCTAAAAAATAAAAATGCCTCTGCTCCTTTTGCTTTTAAAAAAAGATAACGAATTCAATTTATTTCTGTACTAAACAAACAGCTTTGTGTCTCTGTGTCCACTATCTGCACGATCCTCTACACACACCTGGAACACAGCCACCCAGCACCACCGCCAGTATGGCCACACCAGTCGCTAGACATTGTAACAGTCACTTGGTGGTTCAGGTAGAGCTTTCTCCCTCAAAAAAAAAACATCTTCAGTCAGAAGTGCTATTTCCAACAGTAATTCACAAGACACTTCAGCAAGCTGTAAATTCAGCACCAGTATTTTATCAGCAACACTAAACACGTTCAAATGATCTGCAGTATTTAACATGGATAACCTGACACCTGCTCTAAGACATCCTCATTTATTTCCACCATGCTTCCCCAACACCTTTTAGGCACAGTGAAAACAGAATGGATTTCCTAAACCTAACAAAGCAAAGATACAAAAGCAGCAAAGCAGAATGACAAAGGAGAAAAGGGAAGAGAGGAAATACACAGTGCAACCATCTAACAGAAAATGTCTTGGCTACGAACGACAAGTCACTTTTCAGAACTCAGAATACCCAAGTCATTAAAACAGAACTTCTTTGCAGGCCCCTCCTGCACAAATTCTGCACAACTGCCACACACGCACACCCTCCTACACGTAAGGCCTTGTGTCACATGTCTTGTGGAACATACACGTACAACCACATCTATCACTATATTCCTTTTTCACCACGAACCACCATTCTGAAAGCCACCACAAACAGCCCCTCTTTCTCACATCGTCACGCTGACTTTTAATTCACCAGCAGGCATGGCTCGTAACCTCAGCAGGGCATCGGTGCCATACTTAGTAGCATTAGCATGAGGATCTGCAAGCGAAGCCAAAATTTTTAATGACAACACATCTGACATGACTTTCATAAGGCAGAAAAGGAAGAGCTTTGCGCGAGCAGTAGAATCAACCTAAGCTCACGGCAACACGCAGGAGCACAGAGTACAAAGCTGCCGTGGTCTGACATGTAAGCTCCACTTACACTTCACAAATACACCCAATTTCTTTTTCCCCAGTTGTTCTGCTGTATCCCAAGAGCTAGTCTTCCTCTCCAGCTTTGGCTTAAAACATAGGTGGCATCAATTCCTCTTTCATACAGCAATGACCACGGGGATGAAAAAGCTGATGATTTCATTATTTACTCTCTCCAGAATAAACATGGCATTCATAACAACATACTTTTTGACTACACTCTGTTTCTGCTAAATGAAAAAGCTTGGAAGAACACTTCTTATACTGTTTTTAGATTGATATAATATCTTCAAATTCTCATTCATTTTTTGAAAATAAACTACTCCAGCTAGAGCTTGTATAAGAAAAATTTCCTCAATAAAAAGGATCTTTTCTCCCTCTCAACAACAAGCCAGCAGTAAAGTTTGATACATAAAATTATATATGTTCAGCTGAGTTATCAAATAATTTCTAACCTCAAGGACAATGGAAATCAGCTCAGTACATTACTTCAAGTTCTCAGACTTGAAAAATATTCTTACCTCAGGTTTATCTCTGTGCGTGTTTACAGCTTCAACGTTCAGGAATATAGATTCCACTTTACATCCTGTCGACAGAAAATACATTTTTAGAATTGGTCTGCTTTAAAAATGAAGTTATAGTAAAAATGCAATCTACTTTTGATGTGGTAAAGATTAATCACTTTCCTCATCTGATTTATACTGGTTTCCCAAATTCTGAATAGCTAAAGCTATTGAAATGAATCTGTTCCACCAGGATGAACACTATTCTCAATCTGACAATCCATCTTCTAGCCTCACCTTAACTTTATCATTATTTTCTTTGAAACAAATCCCCATTTTTAAACACACAGTAACAACAACATTCAGTCAGAATGTTCTTATTTGCATCTTTTTGGTTTTTTTTCAGACACCCTAGACTTCGTAGAATTTCATTGTGATACAGAAGATAAATGCTGCTCTGAATTTTTAAAATATGAAAACGATTACGAGAAGGTACAGAGTGTCATTAGCAACCCCGTTCCTCTATGCGTGCAAAACAGTTTTAACTTCCAGTTAAATGGAACTTTAAAGCTGACTTCTGAAAAAGCAACTTCTCCTTTTCACCCAAAAATGGAAGACTCCAGAGAAGCAAGAAAAATTCAAGAGTCAGAAGAGACAATTATTACTCAAGCAGTAGAGGCTGACCCACTTAAAGAATTATACTCAATACACTGTGGCCACACCATTTTAAGCAACACCTGATTGCCAAACACTGTCTTATCTCACACAAACATCACTTCTGTAAGCTACCACTACCCTACATTTAGAATTAGAGTATTCATAAATACTCTAATTCCTCTCATGTAGCACACAGTCCATCTATGACAAACAGGTTTTCAGATTTTTCTGCTCACTTATTCCCTAAAGTCTTAACACACTCCACAGAATTCCTACATGGCAGAAAGGTGGTTTTAGCCTTTTCTTAGAAAGCCACTGTGCTTTAAAAAAAAAGAATACTAATTAGTAAAGCAAATATCAAATATTTACCTTCCCTTATGAAATCCTACTCTGAGAAACCCCATTTGTCACAAACACCGTGAGCAAACACCGCAGGAGGGTCAGCACTCAGAGAAACAGTCACCCTGAAAACAGACTTTCAGGGGGAAAAGTGCCCATCTCCCCCTGGAAGAGCACCCTAGTCACCCTTCTGTTCACAGATCCGTTGTGACTCCTGAAACCAAATAAAAACAAGCTCTGATCCCTGATGCTGGCCATTCCTAAGGACTGGTTACACAGCGGACACCCTTCCAGAGACCCCTCAGTCCTCACCGACAGCTGAGTTTAAGACATGAAAAGAGTATCGTACGGAAAGTTTTAAATATCGCCTGAAGGGACACGAGCCACGCCACAGTAATCACGATGTGCATATCCCACCTCATTTTTAATTACCACTGTGCAAGTTCATACCTACAGCAAGATGCAGTTCCTCTTTCCTGCGTGCTCCCACACAGACCACCGCTACACTGGATTGCTGGGTAAAAGTCTAATTCATCCTAATCCAACTGTCAGGCCGTAACAGATGTTCCCCTAGCAAAGATCAGATGCTGAGGGTGGGAAGGATGCTGGCTTCAAACGCCAGGAAGAGCAAACCCCTAAGGGAGGGGTTACCCTAGAACAGGATTAGCTGGAAGGTATTAAACACACCACATTTGATCCTGCATCCTGCCTCGCTCCAGCCAAGTGATACATTAACTTGAAATAATGCTACAGAATCAGTAAGTAGTTTGCACAACCCTTGTATTTTCAGGTGGTCAAATTCCAAAAAGTAGGTCAACTGAAATGTGCTAATGAGACATACGTATCAAACACTTTAAAAGAGAACAATGGCATTTCTTCCACTGAAGTCAAAAGGACAAGGACTGTATTTCATATCACTTCTTTTCCTTCCTTATTTAGTGTGTGAGTAAACACCGCAAACATCCTAGCCCCCTTAAAACTTATGAGCAGATGAACAGTCACCCAACAACCCCCAAACAAAACAAAACCAACCTCAAAACAAAAACCTCTGTTGAAACAGGCTGAAACTAGCAACACAAGAGAATATAGTTAAAAAAAAAAAGCTGTTCTAAATCTGTTTCCACAATTCCAGCTTGTCATGCAAGGCTAGGAACACCAGATGTCACCAAAGCATAGCCGGTTCTTACTTACTGTAGGGCAACACTGCACTTAAATGACAAAATTCTCTTCAGACAGATTTCCCAGTGTAAGAGCTGGTGACTTTGTCTCAACTTTATTTGAGCGTTAACAAAAAACAAAGTACAGGTCTAGAATGCTATTTTTCAAAGCCAATAAATCAAAGACAGCTTTGCATTTCCAGTTAATAACTCGACTAGCAATTCTGGGCAATACATTTCTGGTAGGCTGTGCAGATAGTTCTGTTTGTCTATAAATAATCTTCTGAAGTGTGACATCAGATGATGTAACTAAGCCATCACTTAAAGAAAATTAACAGCTGGCACATGTTAAGCTGAGGTTGAAACACACACAAAACTTAATTAGCAGTCAGCCTAAAACCCAAGAAGTACATGCTGCAACCCGTACGTCACGCTCTGCAAGCTAGCGGCAAATCCCAGTTACAGCCCCCCAGCTAAAGACCAGTTACAGCTGCTGACAAACGCCAACAACAACAAGCAGGGTAAGTTCACGTGGCGCTGTGAAGGTCCATGAAAAAATACTTCAGGAAAAGAGAACAAAGTTATTTAATGGTAAGGGGAACACCCTAAAATGATAAACCTACATAAATGTAAATTTGCCTGTCTTCTAAAAAGCCATACCTTCAAATACATCAATAAAAACTGAGATCTTACCGTACCAGACGTGTAAATGGCATGGGTTTGCCAGAAGAACTAGTGAAAAAGCATTAACTATGTACAAAAGAAAACTCTCCACCAGCACTTACAGCCACTGGCAGTTTCAAGCTTCCACTCACTAATACATACGTATTTTCTGGCATAACGCAAAGCAAATGTGAAGCAAGGGATTCATTGATTCTAACAAAGCTGTACAGGCATACATGCAATGTCAAACCTAATTGTTCAATTCTATTTTAAAGCAAAATACATTAAAAATGTGTTTTAATTTAAATGCTTTACAAACTTTACTGATGACACAGACAGTACAGCTAGATTTATATATTATATATATATATTACTACTACTTACCATAAGCCACCGGGGTTAGCTTTAAGACAGTATGCAGTGGGCACTTCAGGTAAGGCAGTTGTTCTGAAGAATCAAACAACAAATTACATATGAAATACAGATTACAAGAATACCAGCTTTTCTTTGAAGTTACAGGTCAACCACTCAAATGTCTTTTTATCTAACAGTGTATCTGTTTTCTTCCCCTAGCATGCAACACAGATGCTATGCAAACAGATCAAAAAACAAACATTACAGTGTAAGAGGTGAGGAGCAGCTCAATAAAAATTAACTACCAAGTTTCACATGTAGGTCAAATACAAAAAATTACACTTATGTACTTGACTAACAACCACCCTTCTGATGATGAAGGAAATGGTTAGAACTTCCTGTTTGGAACCTTAATCAATAAGTTTTCAAAAACCAGACCATTTGGAATGCACAAAGGAAGATTTACCTGCAGGCTTGTCAAGAAAATATGCGAGCAAACAGCGCATGACAGCTTGGTGACATATGACAAGCACATTTTCCTGCCTTTCAAGTTCCATAATTACCGGCTCCAGTCTCTGAACAAGATCTTCATAGGACTGGGTGGGGAGGAGAAACACACAGCACATTAAAAAGGGAAAACCCTTTGAACAGTACATGTATATATAGTAGATCTTACTTTTGTGTTAGTCATCTAAATGTTATATTAGTGCACAGACAAATACTGTAATAGTTTTCCTTAAATTAAGAACACAGTCTGGGTCTTCCAGACTATCAAAGAGCATACATAAAACAAAATAAATCCCCCTCATGGAGAAGCTTTATTAAATTAGTCACTATGGTCAAGAATTTCCACAAAATCCCTAGAATTTAATTTACAGCATCTACAAATGTACAGGTTAAGCCTTGCACATAGTTTTCCACACCTCATCTTCAAAAGCAAAAAATCTGGGAAGTCCAGCCTACAGTCAACGTACAAAGAGTTCACAAAGCCTGACTTGTTCAGGCTGTCCTTTGAAAACCAACTGTGGGCTTGATGAACTGGCCTGGTGACGGCAGCCACCATCCCACCAAAAGCCACAAAGCAAGGAGGTCAGATTTCTCTGGCAACCTATCCTGCACACCAGTCACAATGAATCTGCTGCTGCAGGTAAACAGCTGAAGTTCTGCACGTGCATGCTTACATTAATTTTCACATGCACAGTAAAGACAATACCTCCAAAGCACGCCACACATCGCACGTGCGGAGAACGTAGCACATGACCGACCAGGGCAGGGAATGACCGCAGCAGACAGGCTTCACCCCAGACCCAAGCCAGGCACGGGGTTGGAAAGGGGCACTGCTGGTGCAGACCTTGGCAAGAGAAACTCAACGGTCTCCAGCAAGGAGAAAAGGGAGAAACTGCCTTTGGCGAGCAACTGAGATCAACTCATCACTCCAAAGTGATGAGGCAGTTTGAAATGTTTGTCATCATGCTAGAGGATGGCATCAGTTTGAAAAACAAACACTCCTTGTTCAAATGGATCAGAAGAACTTTGCAGCCTAATGACTGCCTCATTAGTAAGTCTAGGGTCATAACTGCAAGAATACTGCTCTTATCACAAGCTGCTCTTTGCACAGTGATAACCCTTGACTGCTCAGGGAAGAAGAACTCAGAGCTCTGCTTCCTCAAGACACAAACAACAGAGCAGCTGGTCCAATCACTCCTCCACCCTGCTGCCCCGAATCCTAAGCCTTTAGCACCTGCAGACAGGCCGTGTGACCATCTGGTAATTACAGCACTGTAACAGATTTACTTTACACAAGCTGTCAGCAAGTTATTTTCCCAGAGTCAAGGAGCTGATATTAAAGTGAACGACCAACGTGGCTACAGATTTCCGTAGCACTTCAGCCAGAATTGAATGCAAAACAGCCATTACCTACAGCAAGGATGAAGAGAAAAAGGCAATCCTGGCAGTATGTTTGCATACGCAATAGTCTGAAGCCTTGCAATCGTTCTTCCCGCTTTATCACTGCATAGACCAGCATAGAAACCATGTCCACAAGATCAAAGCTCTCAACTGTTTTTCTAGATCTACTGTTCTATTTTTCAAGCCCTCAATCAAATTAAATGGTCCGGACTCAATCTTTGCAAGCTCCTACATGCTTTCTCCCGAATAAAGGAACAACCTTTTCATTAACTTTATTTTTTTTTCCTTTCTCAAGCCAGCATGCATGTATTCAAGATGAGAAGGAAGCCCCTTCACCTTAAGAGAAAAAAAATAGCATACCTCTCCTTTTGGGTATCTGTATCTGTATTTATCTTGGTCTCTCAGTGCAAATTCTAGTGGATAATTTTCCTGTATTTCTTCATAAGTCATTTCTTCACACACTCCCTACAGGTATTAAAAATAATTAACACACATGTATTTCCAGCAGTGCAAAAAGCAGGTTATCACACTTAAATAAAACCATATATAAACTTTAACAATTGTATTTTGTTACTCCAATACTGAAAGACAAAGTTGTCATGCATGATAAACAGGACACTCAGCTGGACTCAGATGTGGTTAGAAGGAATCACTAAATCCCTACACAAGTGAAGCTCCATCTATGGACAAGTACGGTCACTGAACAACCTCAAATTTTAAGTACTGCACCTGCTTATGCATCTTACAGGTGCAGCTGGAAAGTGCCAACCAGCAATGCTTTTTCTTTCCAACACCCACCTACCAAAAATTTAATAGCACTGCAGCTTCTACAGAGGAATGTTTTAGTGGGAAAGACAAATCAAAACTAAGCTAATTATAGCACATGTTAATAAAATGTTTAGCATTGTTAACAGGAGCTAATGACGATTTTTCCAGCCTTTAGAACCAGCTTAAGTGACTTGCTATCCCATAAAAGGCATGCAATTACAAAACTAAGTACTCCCTTCATCCCTAGCAAACGAAGCAACTTATGAGACATTTAGAAAAGAAGAACTTACCGCATCTATCTCATTCAAAACCTTCCACTGCTCGTAAGGCACTCCCAAGGCTTCAGCAGTCTGAATTGTCCTTTTCATCTGGCTGGTCCAAACTTTCAGATCTTTGATATTTTGCTCATTAATAAATTGTGCCAAGCTTTTGGCAAACTGAAAGAAAAACCATGAGACACTGGATGAGGGCTCAGAGCCAATATACAGTTTGGAACACATAGGCTGTAGCCTCTGTAAACTCATTATAACTTTTCCAAAAGGCTGTGTCAAAGTTTTTGCTAAAAAACACAACATATTCCATTACACCAAGAGGGACAGGAGGGAAGGAAAGGAGTACAAGGAACACACAAGTTTTCTGCAGTTCCCATCTGTACTTCAAGGAATTTTCCATCCGGTTTCCACTACCCACATATGCAACTGAAAAAATCCTTCTTAAAAATGTTAAGAGGAAAAGAATGCAGAAGAAAGCCGTAACTGCACACATGCATAGATATACACACAACCCAGTCACGCTTGTTCAGCAGGTACATACTTCTTTCCCCCTGACAGACAGTCCAGGATCTCCTCCTATTCTCCCTTTCAGGTTGAGTTCACTCTCTCCGTGCCGACAGAGGTAGATTGACCGAGGAGTCACGTGGATATTCATGAGGTAGTAGACAATTCGGCTCTGGATGTGATCCATTACTCTGTTCACAAGGTAACTCCTTCCAACATCCATAATTTTAATATAAGAAAGATCCCTTCCACAAGCAAACAAACAGAAGGTAAGATTCTACGTAGTTTCTATTAGCATGTACCACAGCCTTCCCACCCTCTCTCTCATTTTAAAACAAAGGGACAATAAGTCAAAGCAATAAACAAACCCTTAATTACCCATGGAACATGCATTAGTCCCTAAGAAACAATGCAATGCTCCAGAGGTACAGGATGAAAACTATTCCTTCCACATGTAAGCTGCTCACATCACTTACTTTTCTGTTCCCTCTACTTGCACTTTGTCTCAAATCTAGATCCTACTCTTGGAAAAATACAGCTCTCCCACCGAAAGGAAGATTCCATGGAGTCATTCAACTGTGGTAGCTTCAATAAGACACACAGATGTCTTATGAGATTAGGTATTTTTCTCCAGGTTACAAACACTTCTCCCACAACAGGTATTTGTCTGACTGCACCCAGGGGCCAAAAGGCACAGTCACTACTTACCCATCTCAGTTAACCCTTCCAAAAAACCTACACCATCGGAGGGACCAGGGACTAGCCTGAAGCAAGACATTTTCTCAACCACTTTACCAACAACTATTTGTTAACACTACTGTAATTTACCCTACCACTACCTTCTCTCAGCATCAGACAGGTTATAATTTCAATTTTCACGCCTTATCCTTTCTCATCTGAGCTATTATTTCAGAGAAGTATCCAGTTTAAAGGAGTAAAAAAAGTCTAATAAGCTGAAAATAACCACTATTGGTTTCTAGCAACGCATTTGAGACATCACAATAAAACAACAACTTATAATAAAACCAAATGGAAGTGATAAGAAGCAGGCATCATCACCTCATCTCTCATAGTACCCTTTGGAGTTAATCATTACTCTTTCACCTAGGCACAGCCATTAGGTCCATCACACAAATTACACGCACGAACTGATCTGACTCAACCAGCTTCACAGGGCTTACACTCAATTACATTAAAACACAGCTCAGTGTCCTCTATAGTGTAATAAACTGAACTGCTCGTTCATCAAACCTTGTCAGAACAATGGAGAATTATATGAAATACACAAAGTCGGCCACAAGAAAGTTACATGAAATGCCCAAGGTCAGCCCCAGGCACCCCACTATGTAAAAACGGCATGCAGGACTGCGAAAGGAGGGAGGGCGGGCTCATGAAGATGAAGGGTATAAAAGCAGTAACTTTCTAACCATATAGTGTGAAGAAGCAATTAGTGGGAGGGGGAAGTCTGTTTTTATGAGGAGCAAGAAACAGTCTCACATTATCTCCAGGGAGTGAGGGAGTGATTAAAAGGAGCAAGGATTCGAAAACAGGATGGCACCCATCACATAAATCTCCTTGTTCAAGAAGGACACGAATCGGCTCAGACTGATACGGACACTGCCAACTTGTGGGAACAGCACATTCCAGGCAAAGGTGAAAAGTACACCATGAAGACGACCTACGGCCTTCCTCCCAAAAGACCCCCGAAGACCCTCGCCCACAATTCCTGGGAGAATTTGCACAAGCGCGAAGGACTGATAAGCTAATTAACATACGAAGCGAGAGTAGGTGGGTTTAGGTAACGAATATGTATAAGCGTCGGCGAAATATTTATTGTTTTTTACTGTATAAGAATGGGGCGGTTTGCTATCTCTGTGCACGCCGTTGGCAGAGCAGGAGACTCCCTGACCACCCAGCGCTGTTTTGCTTACTTGTGCACTTGCTTTAATAAATCAAATTTTGGAATTGGGCAGTCTCTGTCATTTAATTGGACAGGTAAACTATAACACACAGCACTGGTCCCGAAATAAACCACAAGGCACCTGGTATGAGCACAGCTCAAAATTCAACACTGAAATCCTGGACTATAGAAAAACAGGGCTCCTTCTCACACAGTTCATCCCTACCTTACTTTCAAGTGTTGAAAGTCAATGAAAACCACATGAATGCTCTGGCCTTAAAGCAAATAATCTAGCTATGAAAGTTTCTTACAGACTTGCATCTGCAGGATAACTTGCAAGCACAAACAAATAAATTGAGAAGTCCCATTTTAAATACTGATGTGCTCAAAATTAGTCTTAGCCATGCCAACAAATGAAGTTATGCTTACAAATCACTCAGGTCTCCTCTACATACTAAAAAAAACAAATAACAATCAATCACTACAGCATGTCTGGAATAATTTCTGAATGCTGGTTCTATTCCAGAAGAATCATACCATTCTCCAAGTGGGAAAATAAAAAACAATATTGTTCCAGAGTAGGCACATCAGTCAATTTTCCGCAAGCAAGTTTCCAGGCTACACCCCCAGAGTTAACCCTCTCCAATTTGCCAAAAGAAAGAGAGCTCAAACCATTAAAAAACCCCGTGACCAGAAAGCCACAATCCCCAATAAGGGATGCTCCATAAGGAAACATCTTAAAATAAAACAGTTGTTATCATAGTATTATTCCATCACTTACTTGTCAAGAGTTTCATCTAATGTCTCATATGAGTTCTTGTAGCACTCTATCCTTTTCATGAAGTCTTCTGTTGCTTCATCATTACTACAATCAA
Source organism: Tetrax tetrax (assembly GCA_009806455.1). Taxonomy (NCBI): domain Eukaryota; kingdom Metazoa; phylum Chordata; class Aves; order Otidiformes; family Otididae; genus Tetrax; species Tetrax tetrax. Next base: position 131,790 of record WHYT01016522.1, read on the forward strand.
CATAGTCAGGACTACCCAGCTTCACTTGCTGTTTAAAATAAAAACAGGAGAGTAGTACATAAGTTTATTTCCCTTTTTAACAATTTAAAGAAACAGGAAGGGAGAGAACACAGCACAAAAGCTTACTTTTTGGAAGTTAATTAAAATGCATTAATGTAAAGCAAAAAGAGCTATTCTTCATAAAATTACGCTTGAGTGTGGAACTACTCACGTGGACAGGAGAATAAGTCAGAAGTGCTCCATTAATGGGAGTTGGGTTTGGTTTTTTTTTGCCATTGGGAGTTCTTATAATGTACTTCTGAAAATACTGAGCCACTTTAAACCTCTTGACTTTAAGCAGTTAAAGCAAATTTTCCTATACTCACCACAATGTTTGCAGCAATGACCTCTGGATCTACACAAACTGACTCAACAAAAAAAGTCTTCAGTGCAAACGGGAAGTCACATGTAGGGAAAGAAGGAAGGAAGAAGATTCATTAAAATGCCTTACAGACTAACACACACACAACCAGTATGTTGACTACTTCCACACTAACTCCTTTTTAACAGAGACATGCCTTAAACTTTCCTCCATTTCCTCAGAAGATTTCTCCAAACCATCTTATCAGAAATTTTTGGCTTACCGTTCCCTGAAGCATGAAGCTCTCTACTGTTTCCCCCAACAAAGTTTATAAGTGGAAAAAAAATTGCTGTGAGAAAAAAATTTAGGATGAAAGAGGAAGAAGTAAATGGGGAGGACACAAGTTCAGCCATACAAATGATAACTAAGGCTTCTGAAATAATAATAATATAGAAGCCTTTCAACTAATGGAGTAGCCTCAAAGAGGTTTGTATTTTGCTGTCTCAAAGGTTTATGGAGATGTAAGTTTAGAGGAAATTGAAGTTTACTAGAGAACAGCTAAATGCAAAGCTATCCTAGACAGAAGGCAGAAAGCCACAGAAAGTTTTGTAAAGAACTAACACAGAATTCCCCATGTGCTTCTGCAGAAAAACCTGAACTGCACTAAGAACAATATTTTAAGTAGCTCTGTCTGACAGTACGCTCAGAACTACAGGTCCAAGATGACAGAATTGAAGCCATGACATAGAAGTACAAATGTTAAAGACAAGAAAATGAGGAAGGGGTCATTTTTAATCCCAAACAATGCTTGAGAACACTAAATGTTCTATTGACTAATCATCTAGGAAGGATGGGGCTTATGCTAGTGCACTTCTTAACCTGAAGTACAGATAAGGGCAAAACCATCACTGTCCTACTTCTCCAGGCATTAGCTCAGAATTCCTTTGCTTCTCGCTCACCTTATATCCATTTTCTTCACCAAATTTGTAAATAGTTTCTCTACGTTCTCGAGTCGTGTTTGTAGCATCAAAGACCTAGAAATAATTACAGAGAGAGTTTTAAAAAGCACCATAGCCCGTGAAAAGCACTGTTAGTAACAACAAAAATACATGTTCAAAGTCCCTCAATGTGAAGGAAAGCAATGAAAACACTTACTCTTCCCTCTACCCTGCCACCTCAACATGCTCAACAGAAAAGAATACATTGCTACTTTACACACATGATTTTCTTAATAATAATAATAAATAGTAATATTTTGAAAGCACTACTAGTAGAACACTGTATTTAAAAGCAGCAACTAGAACTTAAGCCTAACACAACACAGGACAGAATCTTCCTCCTGGCCCCTATCAGCATTAAATACTAATGCATAGTTTTTCAGTGAACTTATACTACACAAAAAACGATGCCGCAATCAATATGCTATTCAAAATGCAAGCGTAAAACTTTTGAAGGGCAGAAGATCTGCAAGACCTGTAAATCCTGCCCATGAACTAAAAGATCTATGCAGCCATTTTTCTAAGAACTTACGTTTAGCTCTGAACATACCAGTGTTTTACAAAAGTATGAAGTTTGACAAAGTATAAGTTTACCTCATGTCCCCAACAGAACTTATAATTACAGTTAATGGTCTTCCCTGATTAGTTAATGAAAACACCACAGTGTTGTGTCAGTAGTCTTAAAAGAAAACAATGTTATGCACAAAATACTATTATGTCAGTAGCTGAACAGCTGATGTTTTGTACCCTGTTACTAATTACTCAGATATGCAGCAATTTACTTTTGAGTTTCTCCTGCTCTCTTCAGGGATTTCTCATGTCAGTACACAACTGCCAAGGAATACCTAGGGTGCTTTTTGTTCAGTAAGTCTTTACCTTTCACTCAGAACATTAGACAATCAGATGGAAACACAAGTGCAACCAAAGCGTTTAACAGTACATTACATAACATGGAGAGAAGGGGGACATTTTGCTTAGTGTTACCCTCTCCTCAGTTAACTCCTCAAATCAGAAAGGCCGTTGGTTACTCAATATAGCATCGTCACCCTGAACTTAAGTGCTCCTTTCACTGCAGCAACACGTCAGACCTAACATACAACTCAAAAGAAAAAAAATCTGATATACCGAAGAGACATTGCAATTACTCAGGCTGTGTATTACCCAGCAGACACACACCGGTTTGTAGGGAAACATCTCGAGAACATGTATTCAGTAAGAAACTTACAGCCACATGCCCATTTTCTTCACTGAGGTACTGTCGGACGTCATTCAGCGCTGCTAAGGCACACTGTCTTAAAAATGAAAGAGAGTAAAACTCAAATGCTAAATCAAAGTCATTTTATTAATGTGTTTGTGCACTGTGATACTAGTCCACTGCAAGTGTTAAATAACCTCTCTCAAAAACATTTTTTAATCACAGCCCCACCACATACACACAAAACACGGGGAAAAAAACCAGACATCAACCAAAACTACATGAAGGAAATGCAGTCATGGCTGTCTGCCTAAAAAAAGACCAGTGCTCCTCTGCACAACTGATACAACTGTACATTACCACAGCACACCCACTAACTTGGCAGACCAGGATCAACTTTCACTGATCTGAAGTAGCATCACTCAATCATCCCTGCAACTGTACTCTTTTCCCAATTACCTATTCATAGATATTTGCTTCTTAATTTGATTCTCAAAGAGAGAAAAATAAATCAACTTAAGGCTTTTGTCTTGGGGCCCTAAGCTAGAGTGGATAGACAACTATTTTTCAGTAATCTACCACTCTTTTGAAACATTGTGTAAACACTGCTTACGTAAAAAAAAAAAATCTGTTATAACAGAGTGAAACAAAATTAGCAGCAAGTATTAGAGATAGAGGTGAAAATAATATCCCACTGTAGTCACCAGCCCAATGTAATTGGTACTGGAGACTGCTGAGGACACAAACTTCCGAAAAAGCTTGCCTCTATGAACTTTATGCTTATGTTAAATCCGGACAAGAATAAATTCACTTGCAACCTTCCTATTTTCCAGCATGAATACTATCTTCAAGGTCCATTATGATTTCAAACAAATAATACTGGAGGGCAAAATTAACATTGTGTACGATTTACTCATTAGTAGAACAAAGCCCCATTTATTTCCAGTAAGTACAGTCTTTTTGCAGTACCAACATAAAAACCTGTCTGTTTCAGCAGCCTTTCCATGCATTATTATTTTGACTTCCAGACCAAAATGCGTAACTTCTCTTACATTCACCATATTCTGCATGCACAGCTTTATCTTAAAAGAAAAATGCAGGCTTTTCAATCCTGACAGTATTTCCACATTAGCATGGTTAACAGATGTCAGGAACTGAGATTCATCAGTCAAGTCTTCACTAAATAAACATAAACCCTCTTTACTCATTGCTAACTAGGCTGATTAGCTCACACAGCCCATTTCACATTATATTCCCCACCATTTAGTCTAACAGGTGACACAGAGGCGTGTTAAAAGGCTTGGCTCTGCCTCTAAGCAAAAGGTAGGGGCTTGCAAAGCTAATGCACCTCATTAGTCCCATCACTCCTTGGTCCCAAAAGATCTGGAGATTCTTACGCAATTTGTCCTCCTTTGACATTAGCAATACTCAACTGCTGCTGAAGTGGAAAGGGAAGAGAGGACAAGCAGAGGACAGCCACAAAAGAAAGCCCAGACAGTAGGAAAGCCCAGACATTTTTTATGCTTGAGTTGAAGCAATTAAGAACAAAATAACCCGTATTTTAAGTACCCTAAACAAATTACATTTCCATCCCTCTAAAATTTCTGTTCCTTCTCATTTCATACTGTACACTTTCAAATGTTTTCCTGAACATACTAAAAAAAGACCATGAATGGTGAAGAAAAAAAAAAAATCTTCCCATTCGATCTTCTGTAAGAAACAGATAGCTCCCTCTTGCTCTGACCTTCTCTTCATCTACCCCTTCCTCTGAAGGTCCTTCCTCTACACTAAAGCACAGCCCTTTTCCAGGCAAGAGGGAGTCTCAAGTGCGTCATCTGGACAGACGTTCACACTGGTGCTCACCTTGCTTTGCACAGCATTAGCAAAATATGGCAATTTTTGAGGCAGTGCACTGATTTGACTGCATGAAGTACCCGCGTGGTGGCCAAAAAGACAATTTCAAGGAGAGAATAAGTGTTTCATTCTGCTCATTTCAACAGGTAACGATAAATACATCCAAAGTACTTCAAGCAAAAAATTCCAGTGCGCAAACCAAAAAGAAAAGCAGTTATATGGCATTTTAGGAATTAGACAGCAGAAAGTCACATCTATTAGCTGATACCTTACAAAAAAAAGTAAGAAAAATAATAACTATTTGTTAAAACTGCTTTGTTTTGAGTGGATGTATCCTGGAATATCTGCAGGAAATGACAGCAATCACAGCCTACTAAAAAGATGAAAAGAAATCCAGTTTATGTCTTTACCTCCTCTGCATTTTTGATGCTTGAGATGAAGCAATTAAGAAAAAATACCCCAAATTTTAAGCAGCCTAAAGAAATAATTTTTTCACCTTCTCTAGAATTTCTTTTCCTTGTCATTTCATACTGCAGTCTCTTAATGGTCTTCTTGAGCATACAAAAATGGAATTTAAAGCAGTCTCTAAGAGCAAATTACACAGGGCACCATTTAAATACCATTAGCATTGCGTAGCCAAATACATTCAAAACTTACTTCCTGATTTTCAAGCCTTCTTCATTGTCAGGCAGGAAGAATTCAAAAGATTTATACTTTTTCACCAAATCTCGACGATACTGACCAACATTAAATTCTGCCAAGAAGAAACCAGTATTAGTGGGAGCTAGTGACATTTATGTAAAAAGGACAAAAGTTATAACAGACAAACTACCTGCAAGGATAAAATAATTCAGCATGTACTAGGTCAACATATCATAGTACTTCCTGTGTTTTGGGGGGTCTGTTTGCTCATTTTAAATACAAAGACAACAACAAATCATGGAAGTGGCAAAAGAACATTTGGGCAGTAGGGTAGCTTGAATTGAGCAGCTTGACCATATTTCTGTACCCCTGTCTGCCAGTTTGCCCGAAGAACAAAAACTCTTTTCCTCCTTTGCAAGGGCGGTTGGAAGTCTATTCCAGTAGTCTACAAAGGACTATTAATAATCTAGCTTTTTCTTTTGTGTGTATGAGCAGTGAAACAATACTCTGACAGCACCTCCCAGAACTTTCAGCTCTTATTTAAGCAAGAAAGAGCTCTAAACAGGACTAACTGATCTTGCTTTTGATAAACAAAACTTGAATTTTAAGTTGTGGAAACATTTTTTCAGAACTCTGCTCAAACACTCCTTAAGGATCAGTACATACTATTTCACAACCCCTGTTTCATTTATTTTTAAAAAGCTTAAGTTGCAAATAAATAAATAAATGAAATCAGCATAAACACTGAATACAATCTTACTGTGATCGCTTAACAGCAGTCAAAGAAAACTATTCCTTATCTGGGCAAAGGTCTATAAGGTCTACGGCTGTACACGTGTCACAGTATCAGCTATGGGATCAGGGCAAGGCAGTTCTGTTATGCTGCACAGCAGACAATGACACTATAACCTAATTAACTTCATTTGACAGCTCTGAAAGTAGGTCTCTGAAGTAACGTTTAACTTGTTTCTGACCTATAGGTTTTCTCTGCTGAACTGCAAAGCATTTTTTTTTAAACATCAGATCAAACTGAAGTATTCTGTTTGAGATGCTGCCAAGTTAGAACTACTTGTCAGACTTCATTTCTGGACAGAGGAATAAAGTAACAGACAGTTGCTGAGTTGTAATTAAGAAAAAAACCACACATAGGGAAAAGAGCTCAACCATCAGCTGCTGTATATAGATTGCTGTTGGGATTAGGGTCGGAGGATAAAGAAATAAATATTGTTTATTCCCCCAAAAGTCAATTTTGTTTGAATTCAACAATGTTGATGTACTTTTCTTGTGGTCAACTGTATGACACAATTATAGTACAATCCAGGTTATTCTGTGACAGGTTTAACGAGCACTGGCCATGCTGGCTACAGGAAAAGGTGGCTCGTTGTAAGAAAAACAGAAGATGCAAGAAGTTCAGATGGTCACTGTTGTGACCACTCTTATGGATTTCCTAAGATAGAATAGTTACTGCAAGAGGGTCATGCACAGCAAAGAGTGCTATCTAGTGGGACAATCTTTAGCCCTTATTATTAGCATCCACCCCTGTGGAAAAGTTTCACAAAGCTAACTGGTATCACAACTACCACACAGCCAGAACTATTCAAAAAAGCTTCCCCAGGTTTAGTATCTAAAAGCCACATTGCAACACCATTCTATTCAGGCATCTAATTGACCTCATTTCCTTCAAAAAGCCCAGATAAAAGGCCTTTGTATTTTTAACCACTTTACATTCTAAACAGAGGATTTTGGAAGGAATAAAAGAAAACACAGAATTGACGGCTGAAATAATTCAATAAACACAATCCTGGGCTATTTACCTCCACCTGGTCTTGAACTCTCCAGTTTGCTTAATGTATGTTACATGAAAAGATCACATTTATCTTTTCTCTGGTTTACATAAGCTCCTAATTTTAACCATCTGTCTCAGAGAATAAGAACACTTATTATATTAAGCACACACTTATTTTAAGCCATTAAGAGCCAAAGGGTAACAGATGTTAGGGCTACTCAATACTTTCTGTGTATCAATTCAGTCCCAATCAGCTGGAAGCACTAGAGAACACATCATCTATTCCCTCAGTCACTGAGGTACTTTAAATTGCATCACTGATGACACAAACAACAGGAAGGGTCTTTCCAAGAAAATCCCAAGTCACCCTTTCTAACAAACCATAACCAGCAACCTACGGTGGAAGCTCATAGGGTAACTTTCTGTTGCATATTTTTGTAAATTAGGCAGCAATGCTCTATTTTTTATTAAGCACAAGTGCATGTATTTTCTAATGTGCTGCTCACAGTAGCCCATGGAACTCTTCCTGTACTGTATTTGGGATATATTCAACCAAGCGTGAGCCACATGTGGACAATATCTTGTTTCTCATCCTTTACTGGAATTCTGCTTTTCAAAGCTCACATAGTAAAATGCTCACCACAGTGACATACATAGATTATCTACCTAAA
>WHYT01016522.1:148749-190691 GCA_009806455.1 Tetrax tetrax
TTTCCTAAGATAGAATAGTTACTGCAAGAGGGTCATGCACAGCAAAGAGTGCTATCTAGTGGGACAATCTTTAGCCCTTATTATTAGCATCCACCCCTGTGGAAAAGTTTCACAAAGCTAACTGGTATCACAACTACCACACAGCCAGAACTATTCAAAAAAGCTTCCCCAGGTTTAGTATCTAAAAGCCACATTGCAACACCATTCTATTCAGGCATCTAATTGACCTCATTTCCTTCAAAAAGCCCAGATAAAAGGCCTTTGTATTTTTAACCACTTTACATTCTAAACAGAGGATTTTGGAAGGAATAAAAGAAAACACAGAATTGACGGCTGAAATAATTCAATAAACACAATCCTGGGCTATTTACCTCCACCTGGTCTTGAACTCTCCAGTTTGCTTAATGTATGTTACATGAAAAGATCACATTTATCTTTTCTCTGGTTTACATAAGCTCCTAATTTTAACCATCTGTCTCAGAGAATAAGAACACTTATTATATTAAGCACACACTTATTTTAAGCCATTAAGAGCCAAAGGGTAACAGATGTTAGGGCTACTCAATACTTTCTGTGTATCAATTCAGTCCCAATCAGCTGGAAGCACTAGAGAACACATCATCTATTCCCTCAGTCACTGAGGTACTTTAAATTGCATCACTGATGACACAAACAACAGGAAGGGTCTTTCCAAGAAAATCCCAAGTCACCCTTTCTAACAAACCATAACCAGCAACCTACGGTGGAAGCTCATAGGGTAACTTTCTGTTGCATATTTTTGTAAATTAGGCAGCAATGCTCTATTTTTTATTAAGCACAAGTGCATGTATTTTCTAATGTGCTGCTCACAGTAGCCCATGGAACTCTTCCTGTACTGTATTTGGGATATATTCAACCAAGCGTGAGCCACATGTGGACAATATCTTGTTTCTCATCCTTTACTGGAATTCTGCTTTTCAAAGCTCACATAGTAAAATGCTCACCACAGTGACATACATAGATTATCTACCTAAACGTATGTCAGATGTGCATCTCGGCTACAAGCACAGTCACATCACATGTATTTTATCAGCTTGGATATAGGCTAGCCTATTTAGATTGCTATTCCATTTCAGCCTAATAGGTGAAGTTGAAGCCCCTCAATATCTGATACTGCTCATCAGAAGGGTTATAATGTGTGAAAACAGTCAAAACTCAAGTGATAATTTAAATCCTGCAAACTTTAATACTCAAACAATGTAACAAACCCTTCACAGTGTCTTATCTAAATAGAGCACATTAGACAAGCCTCTAAGAACATAAGAAAACACCAACTCAAAAAGCTATACCCTAGAATCGAAAGGCAGTTTAAGCACAGGATAGAACGCTTCATCTTGACTTCTTAAAGCTATTAGGAAATACTTCTCTGAATATCCAGCCAGAAGTCTACACCGTAGTATGATCTGTTAAACATTATATAAATGATTAACTAGTAATAACGATAAAGCTACTATTACTGCACCAGACACAATCACAGAACACTAAAACTATCTTCTTCTACAAAGATAGAAGAGAAGGCAGGGGAGATGGCTGCTCAGAACCTCAAATGGACTTAGGCCTCATCTACTTCTTGATCTTGGCCCACCAGATTCCACAGCAGCTCATCAATGAGGCAGGATAGGACAGCCAGGTCCTTGACACAGCCAATCTGAGACGCTATTTCCCACACAAAACACACATAGGAAGTCCTTAACAGAGGACAAGTGGCTCGTTCAGTTCCTTGAGCTCTTAATATTCAGAAAAACAGTTGTAACTCATTCCACAAATACAGTTAAACAAAGAGTTACACAGAGAATTACACATTGCACAAAGTTCACAGAAAAAAAGAAGATGGAGAAGTCAGAACTTCAACCCAGGAGTGCTGACGGCTTGTCTACTTGTAAATGAGATTCCCTTTCACCCACATAAAGAAAGGGAGGAGGAAAAGAAAAACTGCTGAAGAACTGAAGTGTTATGGGACAAGGCCAAAAAGTTATTTACACACCTGGTAGAACAAGGAGGGAAATGAACAGAAACCAGAATTTGATTAACATCTAAACAGAACAGAGAGCCTGAGCATGCTATTGCTCAAAAGTAGGTTAAAAGCAGAAGCATTTTGAGTAGACAAAGTTGGCAACAAAATCACTGGGATCTAGGTTATAAAAAGACCCAACATCTGCCCTGTCCTTCTGATGTAAGCAAAAGCAAATCCATCACCTTTCGTAGGCACTCCAATCCAATTTAAATAGCGTGTCAGCTTCTTCGAGATGTAAGTTTTTCCTCTTGCTGGGAGACCCACCATGACAATCAGAGTAGGGCAATTGGTCATACATACTGAAAGAGAAAAACAGAAAACCAGGCTTTACCATTAACATTCCCAGAGAGCAAAGGCTTACACTGCAGTGGGAAATTATGATCCACGTGCTCTCTGAGGAAGTGACCGTTCAAGCAGCTCATGCACGGTGTCTCACTATTTCAGGGGCGTTCTTCAGGAGTGCAGTGGACCTAACCAGGTTTCTTAGGCTGTGCTGAATTTTGGAAGGGCGAGTCAGTGGTAGTGCAACGCTGGACGCGAGGTGTATACAGGCAGAAGATAAGAAACTTATGTATTCGAATACATGTTTTAAGACATACAAAAACAGCATAAAAAGAAGGACACTGACATCTTAGGCCCCTATCTACCTCAGTTTGGTGCTTGCATCGAAAGGAAACTGCAAGGTGTACACAATTTTTAGATACTTTTTAAATCTTTAAGACAAAAATCTCAATACTGCTCCACTTTTTCCTGGTTTTGCACGAAACAAGCATAACAGATGCACCTTAATATACTATAGTATGAGATGGTACTCACTATTTAGTGTTTCTCCTTTAAATATTATTAACAAAAATCTCTCTTGAAACAGAGCTCATTTTGACTATTCTTCCATGGTTTCTAGGAATAAAGTACAAGCATTCTATGCAATCAAGTACAATAATCTGATATACAGATATATGTACAGAAATACTCTGAAATCAAAGACAGTGTTTAATTTTTAAAAATACTGTATAAAGTTATCAGTAAACCTTGAGGTATTCCTTTCAATAACAAGTTTTTTGAACATTTTAATTGCACAGAACTATGGATACCTTGCATGAATCTATCACAGCTACAAGGAACTGCCTAAAAAGAAAGAATATATTAAAGTGGCGCAAAGATATCACCAGCTCCCTCCATCCCGTATTTCAAAGAGAATTAATTTATACAAAATCCACATATACATCAATTTCCTCAATGTCTGACAGAGGAGGGATCAATTCACTCCAGAAGACCAAACCTCAGTGTTCTGCTGTAAGGCATAGCTAAACTGTTGCACAAAGCACTGTGACTGACCGATATTCAAGCCTTACGCTGACAAAATTCTAAGTGACTGAGTCACTTAGAGAAATCTGGCACAGCTACCCCACGCAGCAAACCCATCAATAAAGAACAAATAGATTAGCAAAGGCAGGTGCACTTTCTCAAAACACACGCTGAAAACAAAAAACCAAGCCACACCAAAATACAATCAAACCCCAAACCCATTAAAAATACATCATTTTTCATGGCAGAGCAGGCAAAAGCTGCACCGAACCTTAAACCCACGAGAAAGAGCCTGCTACTCTATGCAAAGTCACAGGGAACTGAATGCAAACCAAACCAGATCCATCCAAACATCTCCATGTCTCCAGAAGGCCACTGACAAAAGCCCTCAGAGCAAGCTCCTCTGTGCAGAAGCCTATGAACAAGAAGGATAATGTTTTCTCATCCCTTTTCCTCTTTGTCCCAAGTTCAGGCCTGTGAATCCCAACTCCAAGATAAGGCCGGCTCACAAGAAACAGTCTATGAAGTGCAAAGAGGACACTGCTTAACAGCTTTGCTTCTGCTTTTAATGACATTACCCATTACCCATTCTGGACAGAACTTACCAACTAAATTACACCTAGATCAACTCTTTTGTTCCCCCCACCCCAGAGTGAGCTATAAAATTTAGCCTTCTCACAAAACACTTGTCTTTTGGTAAGGTAACAAGAAATCTATACTGGAGTAAAACTAAGGGCTAGGAAGCTACTGTGAAGAAACATGCAACCTGCTTAAATGGCTGCCTCACAGCTTACACCGACAACCACTAAATCAAGTCCTACTGCCTGCGTCGGTTTGCAACAGATCTCGCTGAGCGGCAAACTGGAACACAACTACAACAGGGACCTTTCCTCCTATTGCCAACCAGTCAGTGTGCAAGTCTGGCATCGCTTACATTTCTACACAAATTTCCTCAAAGTACAAAAACGAGCAAAACTGCCTTTATTAGAGCCCTGCTCGTACAGTTTAACATGCACGCCGAACCCAGTAGTCTGATCACTCCGTGCCCTGCTATTTAACCAGTGTGCGACCATACAGCAGAGACCGAGGGAATTATCTACTGATCCCAATCAAACAAGGTGCAATCCTACTCTATCAGGTGCCAGGCTGACCGAGTGCTTTTCCTCATTAAAGGCAAATACCAGTATGACAGATGCCCTGCACACCAAAAGGAAGAATACCACTGATCCCAATAATCTTAAATACTCTGCTTTTACATAATGCCATATCCCTGTAAACACCACTACACAGTACCTGGTGCTACAACACATACCACCCATCAGTGCCCGTCTTCAACAAGAGGATGCCAGCTTGCAATATAAAATTCAGGACAGTAAGAAGTGCTTGGTGTTCTGGTTTAGATGGCCAACAGTGGTGGCAGTCTAATACCACTCCCATAGGTGGCACTTAGTGAGAAGCACATCTATGCATTTGGAAGTAAAAGTCAAAGGCACATTTGCTGGCCAAAACCGTAGCAGTTAACAGCTAAATGACAGGACTAAAATTAAAAGTATGCAAAGCAATTTTATTTCTTCTGTACCTCTTTATTTTTGTATTTTCCCAATGGCATGATGCTCAATTCCCCTTTTCTGAGCACCTCACCACCATTCACTCTAGATGAAAAACAATTTGCAGCACAGAAGTAGTTATACAGGTGCAAGTCATACAGCCAAGACAGACTCCTAAGTGCAGCTTTCCCTCAATTCCTTATTGCTGGACTGTCTGGTTTACCACCAGACATCTCTCTACACCACCCAGTCTCAAGAAAACAAACTCATTTTTAAATTCTGCTTCACGTACGCAACTCCTAAGGGTTTCCAACAGCCCCAGTCTGTGGATGTGCTATCAACACCGATTTTGCCAGAGGATCATACAAATTCAGAACAGCAAAACAAAACTTACAAGGTTGTACACCATCATTTGCTAAAGATGTTCCATGACTTGACTCACGTTTTTTATTTAAAATAGATGTTTGCAATATGTGTGTGTAAGATTACATGTTTATAAACAGCAGCATCAAAAAGAAATGTATGTTGTCTCCCATCGCATAGAGGGAACACACAAAAAACATGCTCAAAATACCAATCAGTGAAAGAAAACAGCCAAGTGAAGAAGTGCATTAAAGTCAAGTATTGCAAATTAAGCTCACTTCTTGCCTCTTAAACTCTATTGTGAAATAACGCAAGATGCAGAAGAAGGTTGAGAAACCAAACCGGGCCATTGAACAACCTAGAGCAGCTGTGCAGAATTTCATTAGCCCTCAAAACTCACACGATCTTGTGAAATCAGAGGCAACAGTCAGTATTTTTCAGGTTCACCTACTACCTAACATATGATCCGGTCCCTTCACACAAAATGAGATTTTGTTTTTTTTCTTATCTGTGTTAAATTTTTAAGTCAACTTTTAAGGTCAGATGCTTTTTGTATCAAGCTGCTATGGTTAGCCATCTTAAGTTTACAAAGGATTCCTGCTGTTTCTATGGCCTTCGACTCAAGGCCTGTTCTCCGAAGTCACTGTACTATTTAGAGACTCATACAGAAATATCTTTAACTATAAGCCAACACAACCACCCTTCCAAATAAGGTTAGCCCTACATGTTTTCCTCTATCATTTATCCAATTTAACTACTGCTAATCCATTTTTTCACCAATTATGATAATCAGTCACCCTTCTTCACATCCTGCTGGGATGAGTTCCCCATCCTGCTCCTACGCTTGAAGAAGTCATTTCCTAATTCATCTCTCCTCTTCTCATCCAAATGAGGAGTTACTAACATCACCTTGGTACAAGAGATTCAGAATTCATACCTGTCCTCTAGCCAGCCTTGAGCCACCAGCTGCTCCAAGCAGCTCTGCCATCCACTTGCTCAGGGTTATCATTTCCTTCCCGCAGCTGTGATGCCCACAGCCATGGCCCCAGCACACATCCTGATCCTCAGGCTACACCTGGGTGTTGTCCTCACCTCATCTGCTTTCTCCATCCTCAGTTTCTAGGGCTGGGAGTACAAATACACATGAGCAGCAAGAGCTCAAAGGGTAGAGTTCTTGAGAGCAAAGATAATATTCATTTGATACTTTTTTTTTTGGACCCGGTCCACATTCATACTGCCGTACAAACAGCAGATAATTATTAGAATGACGAAATTCCAGCAGCTTTAGGGAAACAAAGTCACTAACTGTAATAGGGGGAAAAATAATGTTTAACCACAGGAAGTTCACTATTTATCTCTCACTCTATAAACATCCTCTGCTAGCCTCTCAGAACAACTTTTACTATAGTATACTTTGCTATTTGTTTTTTATGTCCATGTTTGTAGTCCATTGCTTGAGCTGGAAGCAATGTGACAACCACTGCCAACAGCAGCTTTAGTGCAACGTATTTACAGACAAAACCTTTCACAAAAGACCACAAAAGGTTAAGTTGCAGTTACTAATAAAAAAACCCATGCATTTCTATTTCCTTAAAGTCTTACTTTGGAAGGTAATTTAGAACAGTTACCTTTATTTTACCCATCTCACCAGCTGCAAAGTCTGCTCAGCAGGCTGCATGCAGCCAGAACTCCTCCTTGAAGACCTCGTAACACACAGACTAGAAGATCTAGCTCTTCGAAGCCCCGTGACAGCTAAACCCTGACACAGGTAACGAGATTGCTTCTTCCCCAGACAACTGCAGTCGGTCAGCTTTCAGAAAATCATGCTAAAAACAGCTAACACAGGTAAGTCCCTTTGAAAATGGATTTGCCAAGTCCTCAACTGAAAGTGTGCATGATTCTGCTCATCCACCTTCTAGAAAGATAAAGAAAGACTAAAAGGAGTGCAGATAAAGGTCATCAGCATGAACGAGGAAATAAAAACCCAACCAAAGGAGATGGAAAGAGTTCATCTTGCTCAGCCCAGAAATTCAGAAGACATCTAAGCGAGTGGCTTCACTGCTTCCACTGGAAAGTTATTCTTGAAGGCAAGAAATGCACTTCTGACTTGAGCTTGTATTTTTTGAACAGTAACGTTTAACAGTCACCTGCAGCAGCAGCAGCAAACTGCAACTGGTCAATCCAAGCAGTGCCCCAAGTGACACAGGCTGGGCAGGCCCATCCTGAGCTGCCGCAGCACGGCTACAGAGCCCACAGGTCACGCTGCCTCACCAGAGCAGGGGCGACGCAATCTGAGGATAAAGGACTCTGCAGGCCCATTGCACTGGAAAAACTACAAAGCGTTCCCAGTTTGCTGAAACAAGATAGATGGCTTTATCAAGGAAGCGTAAGTTCTGCTCCTCTCTAGGCTGTCTGTAATTCTTACGTATCACAAATGACTGCAGACATATCTCTATATTGCAAAAGCAAACACGTGCAAAAACAGAAGGATTTAAGAAATATTTCCAAAACTTTTCCCTTTAGCAAAAAGGCTTCTCAATTATAAGGGGTTTTGGGCATCAAAAATTCTAGAATCCTATGAAAAAGCAGGTATGTAAAATAGTTTCTTTAGAGTTAGTTTACAAACCATTCTGCCAAGATGACTACAAATGTCACTAGATTACATGTGACCAATAGGCAATTTAATTCTTGTGGATTTTTTTGTAAAACAGTGTCTGTGTCAAAGCTATAGCAAATGTTATTTGCTATAACAGATGCCCGTTAAGGCCACAACGAAGCATTCTACTTAGTGTGTTTACAAAAGCCATTATACACACTTTCTAAGCCTTTGACCATTTCAGCATTCACCTCCTTTTAACACCTACTATTTTTCATATGCTGGGTTAATTCAGTTCACACAAACACACGCCTGCTTGCCTAGCAGAAATCAAGAAAGTTTGGGGTTTTTTTTCCAGCAAAGGCTGGACCAAAGCAAGAGCAGAGCTGAGAGGCAGCAGCCCATGGACGCCTGCCACACCAGCAGAGCCCTCAGCTCTTTCTGTCAGCGCAGCCTCTTTGCATGACAAATAAAAACAGTTCCACAAGACAAAGCCCCTTTTGTCTGCAAAACTGCAGTGTATCGAACCTCAGTTATTTAAGGAAGGGGGGAAAAGAAAAAAAAAAAACAACCACCACAAAACCATGAGACAAAGTTTGTTAATAAACTATGGTTTACAAACCCCACAGCCGAAGTCTTTAGAGGCTGATGACTTGGTTGGCTGCACCTCAAAATAAGGAAAAGCCATTAACTCATACAATAGATGGTCTGATACAGCATCGGCCTTAAAAGAAAAAAAAAAAAAACAACAAAACACAACACAAAAATACAGTGACATTTTTAGGCCTCTCTTCAAGAAGAATATACTGAATATAAACGCTCTTCGGAACCTGGGCGTTTAAAAAAAAAAAATAACAAAAAAACCCCAAACCACCACCAAAAGCAACTGGAAGAGATACTCTTCCCAGCCAAGCTTTGTTGCCTCCCGCTGGGCACAGATCCAGCCGCCTCGGGGTTTTCTGCCATCCGCGGCGCCCCAGGCCACCCCCGGGGGACCGCGACCGCCTCGCCCAGCAGACACGGTCGGTCCCGGGCACATCAGCCCCGGGCCGGCCGAACCGCCGAACGAGCCCTTCGCACCAGAGGCGCGTTACAGGCCAGGCAAAGGGCTTGGCGCTCGGGGGGGGCGGTAACGGCGGCGATGGCGGGGCCCTCCCGGTCCCTCGCGCCCCAAGGCCGAATCGCCCCCGGGAAGGGTCCGCGGGGCCCGGCTCACCCGCTGCGGCCCAACCGAGGAGGAGCGGCCGCCCGGGGGTCCCGGTGACAGCTGCCGCCCGCCGGAGCTCCGGCAGAGCGGCCCGGGCACAGCTCCCCGCTCCCCGCCGCCCCGCTCACCGCCGCGCTGGGCGCTGTGCCCCGCCGGCAGCCCGTTGTCGTAGGGCTCCCATGTCTTCTGCAACGGGTTCTGCGTGAGCTCCCGCGCCGGCGACGCCGCCGCTGCCATCCCCGCTCGCCTCCCGGCTCCCACTGCAGTGGCGGCGGGCGGGGCGGCACCGCCCTCTCCGCTCGGCGGGGGCAAGGCCGCGCCGCCCCCTGAGGCGAGGCCGGGCGCGGGAAGCCGCAGCTCCGCGGGCTCCCCCCGAGGCAAGCGGCGGCTGCCCCGGCCCGACGGAGCCCGTGGGGCCCGAGCTGCCCCTTCCCGGGGCTTCCCTGCCTCAGCTTCCGCCCCGCTGCGGGAGGAGCGGCCCCCCTGCTCCCTCGGAGCGGCCCGGCGCAGCCCCCCTCGCTCCCAGGCCCCGAGGGGCAGCGGCCCGGCAGGCCCAGGCGCCGTCGCGCGGTTTTTCAGCTCAGGCCGGCCCCGGCCCACGGGAGGAGGGCGGCGGCCGTAGGAAAGGGGGGGCTGCTCGGCAGGCGAAAGCCAGGAGGGGGTCGTCGGGGTGCGGCCAGCGCAGTCCGGCTGCGGGGAGCAGCAGGCTGCCTCAGAAGGGCCTTCTCAAAAACCCTAAAAATAGCGCGTCTAGAGAGCACGCAATGTGCTTTAAGAAGTCATGCACTGAATGATGTATTTTTCCAGTCAAACTCTATTTTGGCCCTGAAGGTGAAATTCATATCAATGCAGAAAACTAAAAATAAACAAGAGGTTTCTGACATCTTGTTCAGCTACCAAACACACCTACTCACAAAGCACACGGAAAGGGCCCTGTGCCGCAGTAAGAGCAGCGGCGTGGCTAAATACAACATCCAGCTGCCCATTTCCACCTCAGCCTCAGCTTTACAACTCACAGAAACCCCACAGCTAAGCCCGTTAACAGGGCTGATCAAAGCCCTAAAAAAGCCAAGTATTCCACTGTTACATACACCTATCTATTTTACAGAAGATAAATGCAATACACAAAATACAGCTGTGAAGTGCAACACGCATTTTCATTCACTCTCAGGCACTCGAGACTTTATGACATTGGCCTAAATACAGATGAAGGTCAGTACATATATATAATATATATATATTTTTTTTAATACTAGTCAGACTGTGAGCATCTGAGGAGCGTTTTTAGTTTTTCTATTCCATTACAGCTAAAAGCTGAAAATCAGTTCTCAGAAACATTTGGTGAGACACCCCCAGGAGAATTAGCACTGTTTTTCCAAAACCATGTTTGCCTGACCTGCCCTTCCCTCTTTTAAAAGTCAATTTCCTTCTCTTCAAGACTCATTACATTTTCCAACTGCAGGCACCTACACTGTATTTCAATGCCAGCATTTTTTTCCCAATTTTGTTTTGAGTTGATAGCCGAGGTGGGGAGAGGCAGAGGGGATACAGGAGTTACGTTAACAAGGGTCAGAAAACTAAGGGCAGGGAGAGTGAGTTTTTGAACATCTAAAATCATCTTGGTTTCTCCTACTAAGTCTGTATTTACTTCCAACAGTTGCCAGAAAGAGTTGTGAGCAGGAAAACTTTAATCTGTGTTCCAGGTTAATCCTACAAGCCTGTCTCCTATGCGCACACAGAAAACTGGAACAAACAGATGCCTGACCCCAGGGTAGAGTCCAGCATCAGGACGTACCCACCTCGCCCCGATCACAGCGAGGCATGCCACCACCAGAACACTCCAGCTTTCCCAACAGTGCCTCCAGTAAAGCCAGGACAGTCCACAGTTGATGTAATATTAACAGAAATAAGACACTAACAGGAATGCCAGCTTAGAAAATACACTTCTCGGGCTGGTTTTACATACATTAAGTAGAAAAATGCATGAAATCCTTCCAGTCTGAAGAAACAAAGTTTGTACCTCCTTTCTGCAAATCCACACAGCACACAAAAACTGAAACTCCACTAACCCACCTGCCTCGCAGCTGAAAACACCGACCTGATGTTGTTTATACAATAACAACCATTTTCAGAGGTCTGCAGGCTGAATTACCACATTTCTAAGTCTTGTCCTCCAAGCACGAGGCACACCATCAGTGAACTCTCTTCTTGCTCAGGCAGATTTAAACCAGTGGCACCTGTGCAGTATTTAAATAAGGGACTGTCCAGGTGTTTGTAATGGCATTAGAGGTGTGCATGGACACCTGCTAGCCTTTGTTTCTGTGAGATAACGATTTCAGCTTGATTGATGACCAACTTACATTATCATGTTGTTGATCGAACTTATTTAAGGGGTTTTTCTTGTACAACCTCAGTGTAGTCATGGGCTCTGAGGACACAGAGAAAGCAAGTACAGAAATATTGTGCCACTCCTGAGGTCTCATTTCAAAACACAGTTTTCAAGGGCACTACATTCAATTCCTAGAAAACGAGAGAACAAATAAACATTGCTCATTAGATTCCCTATAAATGATAGGGATCACCTTCGGCACAATCACATTTGTCATCAACCACTGTCCTAATATAACAGCTTGACAAGCAGGGCTGGTTCCTGCAGGTGAAGCATGGGGGAACTCAGCTTTGTTTGCTAGAAGGAATCCACAAATCAGCTTTCACTCCTTAGAAGGCTTTTACACAAAGTTTCTGCTCTCAGGGCCATGCTGAGCTGAAAGCTTACCTCAAAATGCACCTCTCTGCAGAGGCAAAACATCAAGGGGAAAGGCAGTCTGGGAAAATAAACTGCTGCACAGAAACAGAACCTGCTTGAGCCAAGTAATAGAGTTATTCTTTTCAAATGACTGACCAACAAGACAGGAAACTCTCACAGTTTAATGCATACAGCAAGTGGTAATTATTTCTGCAACAGGGAGAATTAAAAAAGGAGACTGAACCAAGGCTTCTGCTTGATCAAACATAAACCCTACTTTGTATCAGGAAATAAGCTGTATCATACAGTAACCATAAGTTCCACACTGTCTGCCAGTCACTTTCATATATTTAATTTGCATACAAAAGGTAACACTTTAGAGTCTGACAGCCTATAAAACATCCATAAACCCCCCAACATCTCTGCCTCCTGTCTTCCCACCACCACTCCAGCAGCACCAGCTCACTACTGGAAATAAGAAGAGAAGACTTTCCAGTCCTCCAGGTGCCCACACTCTCGCCACACCGAGCACAGCAGATACAGCTCACAGGAAAACCAGCTAACAAACCCTTCTGCAACACCAGAGCTTCAACAGATATCAGAAAAATGACTTAAGGATAGCACAGACGGCCAGAGGTCACAACGTGTGGTTCACAGAAGCATTAAGCATGTGAGGTGTTCTGGCACCACGCTTAAAACCCTGACCAGACTACAACAGTGCCCTGTTCCTGCTTCCACAGCACAGCATGAAGAAGCTTTTTCAGGGAAGTTCCTGAAATATGGAACACAGAACAAAACTTTCAAGATACAAAACTTTCAGAACAATACTTTCAAGATAAAACTCAAGCTTCCCATTTTGCCCTTCTCATTGCCAATATTTTAAAAAAGCTGCTGGTGACGTTAGCTCCGCTTTCCCAGAAACAGCGCACCACAAGCGATCAACACCCAATCTGGTGTATTTACAGAACGTGACACAACCCGGAGATTCGTACAGAAGTTGAGCGCTGTGGCGGGTGTCCTCCTGCACCGCGCACCCCCGGCCCCGCCGAGAGCCTCCCCTCGCCCGGGGCAACCCCGCCGTCACCCTCGCTGGGCGATCCCGCCCGCGCCCGCCAGGCGGCGCCCTAGCACCGCCCGCCGCCGCCGCGCAGGCAGCGCGCCCCCTGGCGGCCGGCAGCCGCCCTCAGCACCACGCTCCCCCCCCGCAACCACGGCCAGCGGCACCGGGGCGGGGTGCGGGGGGGTAGCGGGGAGCAGTGCGGGTGTTCGCAGGCAGCAGGTGCGAGGTGAACGGGCCCGGAGCTGCAGCAGGCGGCCCGCAGCCAGACCGCTCCCCTGGAAAAATCCCCGAAGTCACTTGTAGGTTGCGGAAACAGGCAACTAGGTCGCAGTGTAACCGCTGTGCCTGGCGGTTATCGAAGCTCACAGACCGCTGGTACTGGCGTACGCCAGCTCTTGGCTTTTAAGCATCCGAGTCAGAGGTTACGGAAAGCTATGGGGAACAATATCCTATCTGCTAACCCAAGTCATTTTCTCAACCAAATAAAAACCCATAAATTATTGAGGGGGAAATCCACACTCAAAACCAAATATCCCCATTTCTTTTTTGATATTAAACACCAACAAGCTATATTTCATCATTAACCTAATACTTTGATTTCTCTACAGCAACTCTTTCCACAATGTCATGAGGTAATCTTTTATCCCTCCATTATCAGCTATTTACCAGTACCACCTGACCTCTACACCCACAACTGGCAATAAATAGCTGGCAAAAACCTAAATCCAGGTGTTCCCTATTGCAACTGGCAGGTTACTGCTCTAGCTAGAAGTAACAGGAAGGAATTAGTTTAAATTCATGGAATCACAGAATCTTTAAGGTTGGAAAATACTTCTAAGGATCATCAACCATGTCCACTAAACCATGTCCAATGGTTTAATGGTCCAAATTATCCGATCTTAAAATAGGTATCTATGTTTCCTACCTATTACAACAGTGAGAGGAAGAGAGGTAAGTCAGAGCCCCTACTTCCCCTTTAGAAGGATACAGAGAGGGGTGTATGTCCCCCAGCTTACAATAGCCCAAAAAGACTTCAGCCGCACAGCACACCACCAGCTTAGCTTCAATCACTTACGGAGGCACAGAGGAACACAGAACTTGTGTCGTAGTTCAGCCCTGACTGGGACCAGACTAGGCAGTCTCTCTCTCACTCCCCCACCCTCCAGTGAGGTAGAAGAGAATTAATAAACAAAAGGCAGCAAAAACATGTGGGTTGAGATGAAACAAAAAAAAAATTAAGAGCAATAAAGAAGAAAACAAAACTGTGATGGAAAACAAATACAGTACAGTGGCTTACAACAAAACTCCACACCTAGTTTCTTCCCACATAGCAGGAGGCACCCTCCTCACTAATACACTGAGCATGATGTCAGGTGGGATGGAACAGCCCTTTGGCTAATTTGGGTAAACTTACCCCAGTTGTTAGCTAATTAGTAACCTATCCCAGCTGGGTGCCCCAGCCATAGGGGCCACCAGCTCCAGTTCTCCTCCCAGCTCAGGTGAATATTAATTCTATCCTAGCCAGAACCAGAACTTGGAAAGATCATTATCCTGGAAATCCTTATCCCTGGAAACATTCAAGGCCAGGCTGGATGAGGCTCTGAGCAACCTGATCTAGTCAGGGATGTCCCTGCTTCTTGCAGGGGGGTTGGACTAGATGACCTTTGAAGGTCCCTTCCAACTCTAACCATTCTATGATTCTATGATCATTAGTTATGAATGTTACTCCAGAAATACAGACACACACCAGCACAGCCTTCAGCCACCTGCATATCTTGCATATCCAGCTTTGACATCAAACCAATGCTCCCCATCTCAACATGGACTAGGTGTCTCCAACCAGCTGTCAGCCTGCTACGCTGCACCGCAGTATTTGTATAAAGCATACAGGACAGTTCCTATTGAACTTATTTATTTTTTCTTTAACAAAAAAAAAAAAAAATAAGTTAACTGTACCTTCAGCAGGCTTGTGGCAGTCCTTCATTGACCAAAATCTGTGCAGCTGGAAGCATCACCTGAGGACAGCCAGCAACAGCTATCTAATATACAAGGCAGTTACAACACTGCCAGCCAATTAGAAGAGGTGGTGACCAAACACACAGCTATGCTTCAGCCTTTCTGTTCACAAGTAACAACACTCCAACATTTCATAACTGGATTTCAGGGGGAATGGGAAACAGTTCTCCCCACACACCTTACAGACTGTAGCGCTGATGTTTTTGTTTTGACCACACATTTGTTACAGTGCTCTTACACGGTGAAAGGCTGCAGCTTATGGGTCGTGACAGCACCAAAACCTGCAACTGCATTGAGTTTCCACCGCAATGACCAAACTTGCTGCAGAGCAGATGGGACACTTGGCCTGTGCAATCACATCCCTCATTACACTAGCATCTCAGCAGGGGACAGACTGCTCCCTCCTCCAGGTAACTCCCATATTCCTCAAGTACAGATGAAGACTGGCAGGTTTTTCCTCACTGTGGAAGAAAAGTCCATGACGACCTGCCTAAAACACAATGCCCATCTGCTAGGTATGTTGTCACCTTTGTAAAGCAAGTACAAACTCAACTTTGCTCTTCAATTGCCAAGGAAGCCTAGATATAAAGGAAGGTGTGCTAGAGACCAAAAAGGCGTGTCTGTTCCTCACTGCTGTTCCTGAGCTCCTGGATAATGACAAAGACCATACCTTGGGAACAGTCATCCTGAAGAAGAGATCCCTCACGACTTAAAAAACTTCTCACAGAGCTTCCCACAGAGAATAGAGCAAGTCTCTTCCCATCAAGAGCTTCACAAGCACAATGAGCAATCAGGAAGAGAAATATAATCTATTAGCAAAAATACATACATTGATTCATACCCTCTCAGTTCAGTTTCTCAGGACTTGTTGTTACATCAGCTTCTTAAATGAAGACTTCCTGTCTCCTCAAGACTGTCTATGGTTTTCTCCTCAACCAGAACTACCATCCTTTTTGTTTTCCCACAGTCTAATATCCCAGGAGTCAACAAAACAAAAATGACAAATAGCCCACTTAAGTCCCCAAAGATGTCAAGCATCCTACATGACAAGTTCAGCAGGTTCCCCATAACATCTTCACACATCTCTCCATTTAGGACTTTATTCTAAACCAACTGAAATAATGAGGACCAGACCTAGATGGCCCTAGCTCTTACTCTGTTTCTTCTGAGCAACAAATAAGTTTATTACTTGTACTTGTTTATTACATCCACTCCATATCCTATTTCCTATCACTGCCTAAAGGGAAAACGTTCCAGTTGTCTTGAAATAGACTGCTACCTCAAAGACAAGCAAAGCGATTAAGGTTTCAAAACTAAAAAAGAATCTGCCCTCAGCTATACACACCTTTAGAAGCTATTTCGTAAGATTTCATTTTACTATGAGACTTCCTGGCTACAGATCAGTCTACCAAAGAGATTCAGAAAAAAAAAAAAAAAAACAAGCCATGTGTCATCATGCTTTATATGAGAATAAGCTACTGCTAAAAGGAAGAAATTTCTTCGGTGCTAATTGGGGAATAGATTTAAACAACATCCCAGATCCTACACAGACAACACTGTATAAATACAGATACTAGAGAGATTCCTTAAGCTGAAATAAAAGAATATTGCTTAGCATAGATAAGGAAAATAACTCATCCAAACAGAAGACATTGGTGTAACAAATTGGTGAGAAAACAAGCTCCCATCTATTCTAAAAAACATCAACATGTCTGATACAAGGGAAGATCTGACAGGGCTCAGGCGCTCGGGAGCCTCACACCACGCTGCTTTGACTGGAGAGAGGGTTAGCTCCCACACTAATTTGAATTCATTATATTTTCTTCATCGTCTTCTGACACATCATGATAGTTATTCACCATGCATGCAAAACAATGATGTATCACCTACAGCAGTGTTTATGTGTGGCTTGATTCCAGCACAGTTCTGTGTTTTCAAAAGCATGACGACCTAATGAGCAGGAAACAAACATTAACTATACGAGGGTTTTCATTGTAAGAATTGTACCAATAAAGTCTGGGATAGCTTTTTACAGGACCCACGTGTTATATTGTGTGCATATAAAACCTATCAGACAATCTCAGATTACTTGGGGAGATAGAGGTTATCAGCAGAACGTCATCGCACCAGCATGTGGATTGCATGAGAGTCCCAGAGCACACACAGATTCACACACACAGTATTAGCAACTAAAAAAATAAATACACCTTGCTACACTGTCACTCTGTTCTTTCATTATCTTTACATGAACCATTGTTGAAAGTGTGGCCATTCAGCATGCTTTTATTATTTCTAAATATATAAACAAGTTAGTTTAGATGTTTATCACATTTCAGAAGAAATAATTGCTCTATTTTAAATATGGGATAAACCTAACGTCTGGAGATAAACCCTATCAATGAGATGCCATTGTTCTCAGGAAAGGAGGTTTCCTGTGTTAAGTCTAACATCAGGCACAGATTTAGGCTGGTCTGCATTAACCATGTATTCTTTAAACCTGAAGGATAAATTCATTACACCTCCAGTCCAAGCAGCCACCTCCCACCTTCACCTCTGAGAGAACACTGAGATTCTTTCTTTGAAAAATAGGTCAGATCCTCAAGTGGTGCTTCCAGGTATTGCTTAAAACTATTTCCATCGTCACAATGTGGAGCAACATTTTAAATCTTCCTGTTATGATGCAACTTAAAGGAAAGATGGCATCCATTATTCACGTTTTCTGAGTGCAACCCAGCTTAAAAAAAAACCCTTCATGGCTTACTGTATACCAGGGACTTCAAACTATTTACCTGAGGGGGCGCGTGCTTCTAAGAAGTGCAGAAAGAGGACATTAAAATACATGGTATTTGCACAAATTGCCTATTTACATTCACGGGTCTAGAGGGTAACTGAAAAAACTGAGTTTCCAAGATGGTAAGTCTAGTGAGGACAGCCGTTCTACAGACTGTTCTGGTAGTATCCGATGTTGTTACTACAGCAACAGCACGTACAACCTCTGGACGGCTGGTGGGTGTACCCCGATATGCTTCCTCGGAAGCACGGTACGGCAGCCGGTGTGCTTACTCACCGCTGCCTGAGTGACCTGGAATCTGTGATACAGCCCAGGAAAACCAAGGCTTGACAAACTTGTCATGTTTGAAAGCGAAGGAAAAGCAGAAACATACCTGCATCCACTAGGATGTTTGCTTTTGTGCTTCTGGAACCTGCGTAAAAGCAACCTCTGCTAAGCAGTCTGGAAGTGCTTCTGTCACCATAGAACTCTCTATTCCTTTCCACTCACGTAAATGTACTAGAAAAGCCTTCCCACTTCCAAGTTTGGGTTTGCTGTTACAAATAAGAGTATAGTTAAAAGGAGCACACAGAAAAGATTAGCAATTTAAAATAAAACAGACAACCCTTCTCCAGGCGGAGAGACTTATAAATTACGCTTACTTACAGCTGGTTTTATATTAGATATTTTAACATTTATGATGTATATGCATCCTTTCTCCTTTCTTTCAGCTAGGATGCCATGAATCCCACTTGTTTCTAACAGCTAGATCAGGGGCTACTAAATATAAAAAATAGCAAAACAAGGGCAGCTGCCTTCCCAGAGTGGAACTAAAATACTTAACGCTATCTTTTAGAACCAAGCACTATCAACTGACTTCAGAAGTAGACTTTCTCAGGACAGCCCCTTAAAGAAAAACATCTGTAAAACCTTGTTACACACATTAGGAAAGTTATATGATGAGCTAGAAAAGGAGAAATATATTGATAGTAAAGAGTACAGAGAATTTGCATGCAATTGAAATGCATGAATTAAAAGAAATGAATTTTTTAAATCATTGAGGCCTTGGGATGAAGCTACCTATCTGCTGGTAGTATTTTAAGAGACAAGAGATAAAGAGAACTTCGGAAGCTCCATCTGAGATTTGGGGCTTGAAATACTGAATGACTCCTGATGGAGAAATCAGAGAGAAAAAGGCGAGGAGGAAAACAGCCACCAGACTGGGAGACAAACTGTCAGAGGTGTAGAGTTCCTCTGAGTCATCAGCACATAATAGAAGTTGAAGCCATGTGAACGCCCGAAATAGGGCACAGGGAGACAAGAGCAAGACAAGGTCAGATTGTGGGAGGAGGAGGAAACGCGGGATGGGGGAAGAGTATCATGAAAGAAACAAACGACGAGATGTTAGAAGCAGCAGGGACTGTGCAGAGAGGTCAGGGAGAATAAGAAAACAGGGGTCTTCAAACATTTCACTTACATAAATAACATGTAAATCGGCAGATGCACCCAAAAGGGGCTCGGAGGAGGAGAGGCTGTGTTGGAGGCTCTACAACCTCACATAAGAGGGACTAGACTTGGCTGAGAGCTAGAACAAACCAAAAAAGGGGAGAGCAGGAGTTAAAGGTCCAGAGTATAGTGCTCCAGCAGATATTACTGTATGGGATAAGTAGGTCATTAAGGAAAAAGCCCATGGCAACGGAAGCAACAGCAAACAAGCTAATGGGGCAGCGACTGGGCCCCGTCCTTTACATGCACCTACAGTTATACTTGGTTCCATGCGTGTCCTGTAGGCAACGCAGACAGGAAAGCAGGTTTTTGAAAGTAAAGAATAAATCCCTCTGGAAAGCCAGCACAGAAAACTGACACAAGGAGGAAAAAACCTCACAGCATACATGATGCCAGCTGCCTCTGTAAATATTCTTAAGCTTCATGAAAAAGGAGCGCATTCATCCAAATACAAGCAAACTGGAGCAAAGCTTCTCAGAAGCTATGGATGAAAGAATTTCTAGTAAAGGCAAAATGAATCTTAATTTGGCAAACTGCAATGCTGTCATGTAGTCTAAGGCCTAGCACTGAAGGGGGAGAAAAAAAAAATACAGGCAAACATACGGAGATCCAAATCTCTGGTGAATCTCCCCTTCATAGCCTTCAGTGCAGATTTCTCATTTTCTGCGTATTTTGCAAGTACAGCTAGATGGCTTATCAGCTTCCTGAGACTTAACAGGATCAATATGCAGATGAGGAAGCTTAATAAGGATAACAAAATTACAGCAGCCAAAATAATCTAATTTATGGAGTGCAGACAGGCTAAACAACACAAATGCTACAAATAAGAACTCTTGCAAGGCGAAGCATTTACCAATTGAGAGTCAGTATTAACAAAGAAACCTATATTTTTTTAAAATCATAACTCCTGAGTTATCGTTATAATCCTAAAAATAACTGTCTCAGCACAAGTCTCCCTGGAGAAAATAAATTATAAAGAATTATTCAGGTGTGCAGAATGCCATAACCCATCACATACAGTAATATTCTCCTCAGGTCTCCCCAGCACCACTGAGGACGTCTGAAGTCATTGACCAATTTGAACCTTATTTGACACAGGACAGAGGTCTCAAAAACATCAGTCTCCTACATTTTAGTGGGAAGCAGCTACCAAGACAGAAGAGCTGCAGTGCCAATGCTCCCATTACACAGAGTGCTTCAACCTGTCCCATAGAATCACAGAATGGTTTGGGTTGGAAGGGACCTTTACAGCCCATCCAGTCCAACCCCCCTGCAAGGAGCAGGGACATCTCCAACCAGATCAGGTCCAACCTGGCCTTGAACATTTCCAGGGATGGGGCATCCACCACCTTTCTGGGCAACCTGTTCCAGTGTTCTACCACCCTCATGGTATTTTTTTTTTTTCTTATCTAATCTAAATCTACTTCCCTCTATTTTGAGACCATTATGCCTTGTCCTCTCGCAACAGGCCCTGCTGAACACAAGACTGACACCAGGTGAGCCCAAGTCCTCAGAACTGGGCCAACTTGGGGAAGAAAAAGCAACTGCAACCCCAAGATCTAAATCCATGTGAGGCCTCTTTTGCAGAGCAGCTTAAATTTTAAGCACCCATATTCTAATCCCTAAACAGAGCATTTCTCAGGGGAGGGGGCGGGGGGATCCAGCTAGATGGATCTCCTAGATCTCCTAGCAAAAATGAGCTACTTCAGCAGTAACAGGGGTGCTTGTTTCCTCCAGGGCAAGGGCTGCCTTGCTGCTTCCCCCCGCCCCCTCCTCCACCTCCTCAGTCTCTCATAAGCCATCTGAAATCCTTTAATTGCAAGAGGTCATGAACCCCTGAAATCTGCCCATTGTTTTGCAGAAAACAGTTTCACATCGGTAGCACAAAATCTACAAAGCTCTTCTATTTTTTCCCTCCTTAGTGCAGAAGGTAAATGTTGCAGAGCCCCATGCTTAAGAATATCCATAGGGGTTCCATGAACAAGAAACATCACTTGTTATTAACAAGCTACATCAGTTAGATTTCCAGGCATATATGACCATAAAAGAAAACTTAAAAGGAAGAAAACGCCAGCCTCAAATCCAAATATTGTTGTGGCAGTGATAATTGCTCAGAAGCAGTTTCAGATGCATTAAAACAACTTGTGTTTGTTGTGTTCCCTGATTAGTTTACATCACAAAGGGGTGCATAGTGTCATACAGAAGCTTTTAACTACAAATAAATCACCACAAATATTTTGTCCTTTGCATCACTTGATTTAAACTCCCCCAGCAAACTGTACATAATCCAGTCACGAGGATGTCTTGCTGCTTAAGGAAACCTTCCCATTTATGCACTCGTAACACAGGCAGGATCAAATCGAGCCTCTGCATTTTTCGGTGCAGACTAACCCAGCTAGCAAAGCACGCTGCTCTCTGCAGATGGAGAAATCACTCACGTGTGAATCCATTTCAAGAGATGCAACACCACAAGTGGCTTTTCCGAGCAGGGCAGAAATAGCACATCTAAGGCACTTTTAGGTATCACTGAACAGCTACGGGCCAACCCCACAACGGCTTGGTGGCGGTTGTCACTCTGGTTTAGAGGGGAACAGCTGCCAGGGAGCCTGGATCGCACAGCTCGCCTGGCAGCCCAGCGATTCCCCGCGCCAAGGCACAGCACGCGTGAAGCCAGCTCCTAAACCATGAGACAAAGCCTTGACACTATGCAGAAAGAAAAGAAAAGTCACACTTGGCAGAATGATTATTTGGGTACAAGTTAGGTGATCAACTTTAGAGTGAAAAAGGGAAATAAGGACTTAAATCCCACTCTGATTTACCCTTTCCTACCTTTTTCTGCTTGTGCATGGCCTCTAAACAAGATAGCAACGTACTGAATCATCTGGAAACTAATGCCACACAATCATGTCAGATATCCAAGTAACCAGTCGTGCTGAAATTACACCAACACATACAAATTTAAAGCTTTAACAGGCACATTATTTCCACAAGGGCACTCATGACAAATACGTCCTATTTTTTTATTAATAAAACATTACAAAACATCCCTTTTATCCATCACACGGATAAAAGTCAGCTGCAATTAGGAGACTCATCATTTGCATTCAGAACCTACCATGGCAGCTACACACTTAAAGACCTCAGGATTAATTCCAGTGTGTTGCTTCAGATCATTAAATGTTGCAGACGCCAACGTCCAGAAGAGCCCTTCAATTCACCAGCTTCTCATATGAGAGATAAGCTTGTTTGACTTAATCAAAACACAACCTCAAAGGCGCTTACAGCTGCGCTGCACAGGTAAGTTTAACAGATTTCATGCAAAACCACAAATATTGCTTCTCCTTGCACGTGCACAGATTCACAGCTCTACTGCGTTACAGTGATTTTACTTAAAACAGCCACAGCCCAACAGCTACAAGGTCAGTACTTCACCAGGTAATACGTTAAGTACATCTGGAGATTAGCATTCATAATTAGCACGCGATTACAATATTCAGGGCCAGGTTCTGGCGGGCACCCAGGAACAAGCCTGGTTATCAGCCAACCCAGCCCCACGCGGTGTCTCATCCCACTCAGCCAGGCCAGTCCTCCCCCTGAAACCACCCCTCTGCACAACCAAGTCAACCCAAAATAAACCCCACCACCTACCAGTTACCACCTACATGAAGCAGCGCGGGGCTCCTTCCCACATCCTCAACTTTGAGCACTTGATGAGAACTGAGTAAAACCAGGAATCAGCTTAAATTACTTAATTTTAGCCTTTGGAGAGCCCAACTAGACAGACTAGTGAGTTTGGAGTTAATTATTCTCTTTTACTCTTATACAATTTAATTACTTAACTTCTTAAGCCCTCAGAGACTGCAAGTCAAGTGCTATGTCTGTGACAAAAGGTTAACAGATTAATTATTTGACTTAAAATGGGGAAGAAAAAAAAAAAAAAATAAAAAAGAGAGGCTTCAGGGGAAAACCAGAGCAGACACAAGGAACCCAGCACTTCTCAGATCCGTGGCTGATGCTTCCTCAGCTGTATTTTAGGAATTTTTACCTTTTCTATTACATTCACTTTGTGACTCTTTCCAAGGACCCAGGCTGTGGTGACACAAGCTTACACTATATTCAGTGAATTAAAACAAACAAACAAACCACACCAAAAAAAAAGAAACAAAACATACAGAGTGAGAAGGTGAGATCACTCCACCAGGTCATCTCCTTTAGAAGATAACTGAAACACTCCTCAATGTATGATGTTTACCACCATTTGGAGTCTAATGTTTACATTCATCTCAAAGAAAAAAAAAAAAAACAACACTGTACAGTTTAAGTCCCAAGGAAACCACGCAACTTCAGTGAGCAATTGAGAATGCATCCGTAGTGCTAGTGCTTCGTCAGCAATTAGATACCATCCACAACTTGGATTTACCAAATCTCTTACTCATAAGAGCAGAAGGAACACTGACGCAATCAAATTGAGAAAAATACTTGTGTAACCAGGCTGATTTTTTTTAAATTAGATGGGTGATGGTACATAAAATATAAAGTGTTAAAAGCATGTCGTTCAACAAAATCCTACTACTGGAAAGGGTTATAAATATAATTTAGTACTTTTCCATAACCAAATGTCCTATTCCAAAGCAGACCCTTCCTTCAAATGACCTCAGAAAAGTTCTGGAACAAAATCTCCCCGAAACGCTCTCAGCTTTGGGCCCTTGTCCTGCATAACTATCCCTACACGAATGCTCTCATTAGATGATGCACCGATTTAAAAGGACCAGGACCTTATGTAAATGGATGTTATTGCTTTTAATTGCAGCCATAATTATGGGAGTGCCTCACAGCTGAGTAAGGCCACATGAAGCAAACTTACTGGAAACTTTGCAAAATGCTCCGCAACACATTGGACAAGCACCAGGAGTCCCACAACCGGTATTTATACAGTCCCATCTTCAGCTCTCTGCAGAGCACAACAGCAGTTGACACGATATGGGATCACTCTGAGTTGTACTTGGTTTAGTATGTTTTCCCCTCATGTTAACCCATTTCTCTTCAACATTTAGCGATATAAAATGTTTAATTCAGAATGAATGTTTTTAAAGATTGAAAAATCATAGAGTCTTCAAGTTTCTTCAATGTTAACATTGTTTATTCCCTCCCCACACTCCAAAGAGCCACACAAGCACAACAGGACCTGCTACAGAGTCAGCACTGAGCCAGGTTACAAGGTGCTGGGAACGAGGAGCGGGAGCAATATCCATTTCAGCAGCTCCCCTGGCACAGCCAAGAATCACTGCTCATTGAGGACACAGGCACAAGCATCGCGTGAATGACCCGAGGAACAACGAAGGGTTTCCAGTTCACCCACAGGTAAGTGGTGGCCCATTGCTGCATTTCAACAGCTGAATCAGGGTGTCCCCCCCCTTCATCCGGGTAGTTTGGAAACCACCAAACCTCTCCGAAATCCATTTCCATGCCCTGGCTTGGCATCGGGCATGGATGAAGTAGGCAGCTGCCTGCTCTAACGCCAGCAGAAGCAAAGCGATGGCTGTAAACAAGAGTAATCCTCTGAGTCACCAGGCAGGAGCCACGGCCACTCTACACCCAGCGACACCCCATTTTCTATGGCACCAGGCAGCTCAGGGTGCCAGGCCAAGGCTCCCCAGTCCCGTTACCAGACCTGCATACACCACCGCTCTGCTTCTGCCTCGCTTTCTGCTTCCCCATCCCACTCCATGGCTGCAGGAGAGCCCAGCAAGGTGAGAGGTTTATCTTCCAGCCTACGTAACACAACTTTCCTGGAAAGGGGGAGAAACACCCAAACGTACCCAAGACTGGGCCAATGTTTAAAAGTTTTGGGGCACTTGCGTCAGAGCTGTCATCCTGCATTACACAAAGTGCCTAATGAACACGCCAGGCCCCTCAACCCTCAGGGCGAGTTCAGCCCTTTCCGAGGAAGGCTCCAACGAGCCAGCAGCCAAATCTCACAGGGCCAGATAAAAAAAGAGGCAGATTACGTGTTTTCGTGGTGTTGCCATTAGGACTAGGAAAGAACAACTAACCGGGTGGATCAGCGTTGGCCAAAACACCGATTTTACAGCCTTTCTCAGCCAAGGGAAAGCACCAACACTTGGAGCACCATATAAATGCACCTTCCCAACAGACAGTTAAAAGAAAAAAAAAAAATCCCTTACAGCAAAGCAATTTCCAAAAATAACTCAGAGAGCAAACAGAACACTACAATTCCCTCTTTCCACACCACATCTCCCAAACCTTCCTCCACACTGGGCTGTTCCCAGCAGAAGCCGTGGAGCTGGAAGGGAAAATTCATCCCCAAACCCACGACCTTTCCTCTCCGGCCTCGCCCCGACGCACACCGACACGCGTGGGACCTTCTGGGGTGGGAGGGCAGAGGAGGAGTTGGGGGGCTGCTCCCTGGCCACCCGCGGAAGGGAAGGTGCGTCCCGGCGGGCACCCAGCCCGGGGAGGCCCCGGCGACCGGGTCTCCTACCTCGGCAGTGCCGGCCCTGCGGGCGGCAGCGGCGGCGGCAGCCCCACATCGGCGGCGGTGCCTCTGCTCCGGCCCGGCCCTGCCCTGCCCGGCGGTGCCAGCCGGCAGCCGCTCAACGCGGCACGGTCCTGGCCGCGGGGGCCCCGCGGAGCTGCCCGCGGGTATGAGCGCCCCGCGCGGGGCGGAGAGGGGCGGGACGGGGCGGGGCGGGGCGGTGGAGACCGGCCCCGGCCTCGGGCGGCCCCCGCCCCGCCGGGCAACACCGGCAGGGAAGCGAGCGGGGGCCCGCAGCCCGGCCCGGCCCGGCCCGGCCCGGCCCCGGGGGCGCAGAGGGGCGCCGGGGCCTGCTGCCCCCTCGTCCCTCTGCATTGCTGCTCCGCGCTGGGGATTCAGCCATTCGTTCGCTTCAGGGGCCCCTGTTCTTTAAAATGAGCGAAATTTGTAAAAAAAAAAAAAACAAAAAAACAACCCTTCAGATAAACAGGGGAGGTGGGGGAACTGTATGCGTTTTGCAGACCTGGATGTGAACGCAGGCAGCCTCATGGATGATAGGGATCAACAGTCTCCAGAGAAAAGGGAGCTCTATCAGCAGCAAGCTCGCCCAGGAGCTGCTGGGTGGCCTTTCCATGAAGTGGCCAAACAGGAGCCGCAGGTGACCCCGGCCCAGACCCCACCGGCCCACCGATGTCCCCAGGCGAGGGAACAAGTCAGGGCTGGGGACCACCCTTCAGTGGGGTGAAGCACATCGGGGAATCACCACCCACTCGCTTTGTGTGGGAGATTTTCCCTGCCCCTGCCACCCCTGAGGACAATTTGGCCACCCAAGCTTGGTGACAACAATCCTCTAGCTCCGTACGCGGTCCTCGCGGTGATATTTAAGTGTGTATGTTATCCTGTTCAAGTGCAGGCTGATTATTTTTGCGGCTTGGCTTCGTTAACAGCTTTGTAGTTTTATTGGGCTCTCCATTAGAGGCAGGCCTGCAATTAAATGGGTGCGCATGGAAGCTCTGGAGCTGTTATCTCATCGCGCTGTAGGCATGTCCTGTACTTGGGGAAAGGAGCTGGAGAGGCAGCTCTGCGCTCAGGGGAGAGTTGTTATCTCTCCCGCAGTGCGTTTGGCCTGCAGAGATAGGCAAACAAGATTTGGGAGGGGGAAACACCACTACTGAAGGAGGGGGCAAACAGAAAATGTAGGAAGCTTAAGGCAGCATCAGTCTAAAACCACTTAACGGTGAAAAATCAGAATAATTTCCCTTCAGGATTAAAACGGTTGACATAAGCAACTGAATTAAGATTTTCTTTAGTTTTTGCTTAAAATCCACATGCAAATTTTCTTTACCTTGGCAGGACGTCTTTTAGTCTACCTACACATCTTCGTTCGCTTCCCGAGCTCTC
The DNA here is from genome assembly GCA_009806455.1 of Tetrax tetrax. Classification (NCBI taxonomy): domain Eukaryota; kingdom Metazoa; phylum Chordata; class Aves; order Otidiformes; family Otididae; genus Tetrax; species Tetrax tetrax. Next base: position 175,816 of record WHYT01016522.1, read on the forward strand.
TCCCAGTGAGATCAAGTGGAAGTTTGCTGTTTGGGCGGCTGGTTTTAGACCCCCACTGGTAACATAAGCGATGTAACTACTGGCTTTGCCTGGGGATCATCTGATGCTTTAAACCTTTAGTTAACAAAGTAGAGCTTCTTAAATATTAATCATTTACAGAAATTAAGCTACATGAAAGAATGGGTGGATTTTTTTTGTAAACAAGGAGTACTGCATGCTTATCTCGGGATGATGATGCCTCCTGTAATGAGGAAGCTCGGCGGCTGAGGTCAGTTATGATGCGGTGCTCAGTATCGCTTCCGTGAGGCGCCTGTGTACGGTGACTCAGAGTGAGGGCTGAGTTACTGTGGGCTGAGAGACCGGAGCCCTACCCGCTCCTCCAGTCCTAGGCTGTATCAAAAGAGCAGAAACACCTCCAGAAATCTGGGTTTTTTTAGGAATTGAGGGCGAGTAGGGGAGAAAAAAGTTTCACTGTTGATGTAATGCTAAGGAACAATGTAATAAACTGTGAACTGTTTGTTCATCAAACCTTGTCAGAACAATGGAGAATTATATGAAATACACAAAGTCAGCCACAAGAAAGTTACATGAAATGCCCAAGGTCAGCCCCAGGCACCCGACTATGTAAAAACGGCATGCAGGACTGCGAAAGGAGGGAGGCGGGGCTCATGAAGATGAAAGATATAAAACCAGTAACTTTCTAACCATATAGTGTGAAGAAGCAATTAGTGGGAGGGGGAAGTCTGTTTTTATGAGGAGCAAGAAACAGTCTCACATTATCTCCAGGGAGTGAAGGAGTGATTAAAAGGAGCAAGGATTCGAAAACAGGATGGCACCCATCACATAAATCTCCTTGTTCAAGAAGGACACGAATCAGCTCAGACTGATACGGACACTGCCAACTTGTGGGAACAGCACATTCCAGGCGAAGGTGAAAAGTACACCATGAAGACGACCTACGGCCTTCCTCCCAAAAGACCCCCGAAGACCCTCGCCCACAATTCCTGGGAGAATTTGCACAAGCGCGAAGGACTGATAAGCTAATTAACATACGAAGCGAGAGTAGGTGGGTTTAGGTAACGAATATGTATAAGCGTCGGCGAAATATTTATTGTTTTTTACTGTATAAGAATGGGGCGGTTTGCTATCTCAGTGCGCGCCGTTGGCAGAGCAGGAGACTCCCCGGCTGCCCAGCACTGTTTTGCTTACTTGTCGCTTGCTTTAAGAAATCAAATTTTGGAATTGGGCAGTCTCTGTCATTTAATTGGACAGGTAAACTATAACAACAACCTTCTTTTCTTTTAGGGAACCATCAAAGGGAGATCCAGCTCCTTGTGCATCCCCTGGAGAGCTGAACAAATGCTGGAGGTGTCGTGGTGCAAATGTTTGGCTCTATGGAGCAGGAGGTTGTCTGTGTCCACCTTCTGGACAATACATAATCCTTACTAACTCCCTGTGATTTCATCTGAAGTATTAATAATTCATTTGCTTTATCTTCTTAAGAAGCTCAAGTGACTTTACATAACTGTGGCCTTCTCTGCACTAGCAAGCTTTGTTGCCTGCTGTTAAGGGGGGATGATACGGAGCGTGCAAACAGCCACCGTGTCACCAGTGCTACTCTGGAGCAGAGCATTTATTACTGGCACAGATGGCATAGCTCAAAACTCAATTTAAGTAACCCTGGTTTTGGTGTATGACTCCTTCCAGCTTGGAGCAAGGGCCACTTGCTGGAGTTATTTGAGAGTTTATCCGTAATACATATCCTGCAGTTGTGAGTCCTTGGGATAGGGGAGAGGCCCTTGTTCTCACCTGCTCTCCCCTTGAAACATTTTATAGTCATGGTTTCTGGGCTTAGTGAAACCTTATCTTCATGTTCTCGTGAAAAAAAAAAAAAAATAGTTTTTTGCAGCTGATGTGAAGGAGCATGAGCAGCAGGTAGTGAGGCAGGGCCAGAAATGGAGCTCATGAGCTGATGGACAGAACCTTGCCGTGGATCAAACAGGGCTCTCGTGTTTTCTTGTGGAGGTTTTTGTCTTCTGCTTAAGCATGTTTATCCGCCTCCGCAGCTTTTCTTCAAGGTAGGAAGACAAACTTTAGCCCTCGGCCCCCGCGCCGCTCCTCCCGTTGTCTGCCTGTGATCGGGCTTGTCCCTTCTTGTCCCGGGTGGTTTGGCATTGTGCAGCCAGCCGCACTCCCAGAAAAGCTGTACTGCGGGATACTAAGTTTGCAGAAAACTTAAGTGTTCTTAAAAGCAAAACACATTAAATTGCTGGTAAAGCAGGACAGGTATTAATAGGAAGAAATGCTCAAAATCCTGGGTTTTGCTCAGGATCTATGCAGTCATTGATCAGGTTGTTGAGTTTTCGCCCAAGCTAGGGAAGTGTAGTTAATTAGGCAAGCAGAACTAGGAACAGGCACACAGAAACAAAAAAAAAAATCTGATCGTTTATTTGCATTTAGGAGGACTCTGCAGGAAAGAGAGTTCAAGGGAAGTACTCACAAAGTTTCTGCCTGGAATATTTGGTTCTGGCTTCTGCCTAAATAGACTGAGCAAGCACGGTCATCCATTTGGAAAATGTTTGACTTAAGTCTTGTGCCCTTCTCAAAAATAGTTAAGTCGTAAACATTTCCACACTTAAGGAGCCTGGAAAATCTTTTACCTTAAATGTGCTTTTGTGGCTTCCAATATCTACTGCCCAGCATGTATTTCTACCCTGAGATTACAGAAAAGGCCACAAAAATACAGCTTGCCTTCAACTGCTTGGCAAGGGAAAGCATCTGATCAGCCTTATCAGAACAACTTTGCTGTGACAAGCCTCAACTCTCTGGGGACACCGATGCTATCAATTTATTTTCACAGGTTAATTTTCTCCTACTGTAATGTGAGCCAATAATTTTTATCCCTGGATGACAGTAATGTAAAAATGGGTAAATCAATGAAAATTTTGTAACTATTTTACCTGGATTGCAGTTGAGTTTATCAGTTTCGTTGGAAAGTTTAAGCTGTTGGGTCCTTTGTTAAATCTCTTGGGAATGGGGCAAGGGCAGGACTGCATTGCATTTGGTTGAGCCAGGCAACACAACTATTTTTCTTAAAAGATATTTTGCAGTCTTTATCCAAATAAATTGTAAGCGTGGAGGAGAAGAATAAAAGGCTGAAACACATCGGCTGGTGAACTGGCAAGCAAATGTTGTTATTATTCATGTAATCATGCTGTACCTCATTTCTCCTCTCTGACTTATTTTATCTGCCCAGACTGTAAGATCTTAAAAAACCAAGGTGTAGTAGTGTCCTGAAGCATAAGAACATGTTAAGTACCCCGAGACTGGAGGCTTCAGACATTTGGAAAGCCTTATCTTGGTGAGGGGGAATTCTCATCTCAAGTCTGATCAGATCCCAGGAGCTTGCCTGGCCTTTCTCAGGCTCTTTGGAAGGGGAGAATCTTGTTCAGTGCATTGCTGGAGTGTTTGTCTGGCTATTTTTGTGCTGCTTGTTTCTGTACGTGCAGCTGTAGTCAAGTGCTGCTTCTCCATCCCAGACAACTGAGATTTTCCATAACTTTGAGGAAAAAACCAAAACATATCTTTCATCACAGCCTCCCTTCACAACAAGCAGCACGTAAGAAGATTATATGAATATTATATTAAGCACATTTTTGGCAAATTCCTTGCATTAGTGTTGTACTTCTTTCCACTAGTGTCTGTGTAGTAGAAGAAATAAACGACGCGCTCGGACCATGACAGAAACGAATACCCCCTGTTCCTTCTATTGCTCTTGGGGATTACTCATCAATTACACTGCCGTGTTATTTTAACCGTAACATCGATTTATCTAGCGAGAACCCAGATTGAGGCATTCTAAAGATGAGATCCCTCTACTTTGTGTTATTGGCAGGTATTTCTATATAAACCTGCATATGTAGAAATTGTTTCTTCTTCCTCAGCAAACAAAGGTAAGGCTTACTTTGATAGCTAACAGAAAACTGGCGCTCATATCATGCCTTCTCGCCATAACTGAGGAGGAAAAGGTTTCTTGACCCTTCTGACCACCATCCTGAACAGCAGGTGCTAGGAGATTTTGGTGGTGGTTCTTGGGCTCACCTGGTTTCATACACTGAAGGGGAGAATGCAGCTTTTCAAATTAATTCATTCAATTTGAATGTAATTACTGAGTCAATGAATTCTATAAGCAGATTGTCAAAGCAAACTGCACAAGTGTTAGTACATGAAATAAAAAGCAGCATAGGTATTTTTCAATGTGATTAAATGCAGCATGGATTTTTGACAGAAAATCTGCTCCATCTAACTAATTTTGATAGGGTACAGGGAGAAAGAGGTAGCTTTTTTTTAGGAAGGCTTTTGTATTCTAGGCCAGTGAATATAAAGAGTCACTTGTGCCCCATGAGCTGGTTTATGCAGTCAGGGATGGCAAGCTGGTTTCAGATGACCATATTTAAAGGTCACCACCTCCACTGTTTTATAAAAGGAGAATAGGATTAAATACAGACCACCCCTTTTCCCAGCTGCCTTGAAGACAAGGAAGCAAACGCATGCCTCTGGCACTGTGTACATTCTGCTGATGCTCTGCACAACGCACGCTCCCCAGAGTACGCAGGGCGGTTGTGGCCAGACATCCCCTGCAGCCCTGCGCCACGCACCGTGACTGCGTATAAGGTGTTCTGGCAGGAGTCAATCTTCCAACAACGCTGCGCCTGCTACGCTGGATGCTGCATGTTACCCCTGTCCTCTCTCTCTTTACAGATTTGTTGTTGTTACGGTGAGAAAAATCAAGCCTCAAATATCAAACTCCTATTATCTCAGCTGATAGATGCTGGGTGCATATTAAAACAGATAAGATAGTAAAGAATATATGCTTTGCACTATGGGCAGGTACAGTCTCAAGTATTTTTTCCCTCTACTTCAATTCCAGTTTGGTTTGTTTTTGCTGAAACTAACCCTGAACTCTGCCCAACAGCACAGAGGATTACAACTATTTATGTCTTAATTGGGAATTATGATCAGTAATCTGTCAAATCAGATTTTTCCTCCTGAAAAGAGCCACAATCAACTGCAGGACAGTTCATGCACACTGTTTTACTGTCATATTTGGTATTTGCTGTAAGTCTGCATCACCAGATTAGAGCAGTGTTTGGAGCACTGTATGGTTTTATGTTTAACATATCATGGGGGGAAATTAGTTTGCAAGGTGTTTTACACAGGGAAAGCAGACAGCTTCACTCGGGTCACAAAACCTTACTCTGACCCTCCTCAGGCTGTTGATAACACTCCTGCCAACTTACTAATGCCAGCACAGGACACTGATTAGCCTGTTTTTAAAACCCTAGGGTGGAAAATAACTAGGAGAGGAGCTGCTGCCAAATCAGAGCAGCAGAGATGCTGCAAATAGTACGAGTGTTCTGCCTCTGAGGGTCCTGGCTGCACTGAAAAACACAAACCACACGTTTCCAAAACAGAAAATGTGGAAGCCCTTGTGCCCCACTTACCAGTGCTGCCTGTGTAAGACTTGAAACACTCACAGGAAAGGAGCTGCTCCTGGAACTGCCTTTTTGTGGTGAAAGTCCTGTTCTGGTGCCCAGCCCCAACACTGGGAAATTGGAAAAATTATGGAGCAAAGTAGGACAAGCTTCGGAACGCAGAGACATTTTTGTTTATGTAGCCTGAAGCAGAGTCCGCTGTTTGTGCTGGATGTTTAAACACTTGCTGAGAGCCCGCAAACCGTGCTTCAGGGTTTACATTTTTTTTTCCAGTAACTTCTGGAATTGCAATCTGGTGAATCAGAGGAATGACATCTGATATCCCCGCTCGTGCTCTGAAACAAGGTTTGTCAAATCCAGGGCAACAGCAGGGTCTGTGGCCCCTGTGAAGACCATTTTAGATCTTTTCATTTTAGGTAACTGGGAGCTAGAAGATCTTGTGCTCAAGTCAGTGCTGCTCTGAGTGAGCAAAAGATGACCCTCAGACTGAGCTGGAGTTTGGGAGGAGGCGTGGGGTCCTTACATGCAAGCTTCTGGAAATTCTTTCTGTAGGGGCTGATATTTCACTTTTGAGAAAGTAATCAGAAGTGCACTTTGGCATTACCTGTGAAAAAGAAGCCGCAAGTTTTATTTAAAGTATGTGTTGACAGGAAAGCAACGAAGCCTCTTGCACATCCTTGATGTTGATGGCATATATGGCGTATGCGTTATTCAAAGCCCATGAAACCTCTGTTGTCTTCGTAGTACCTCAAGCTGCTCACACCATCAAGTGTCCTTGGAGGCAATCTTTGTGCCTTCTCCTCCTCCTGGTCTCGCTGTTTCTCTGAGGTGCCTTTCTCCACGTCCTTTTAGCTGCAACTGTTCAGTGAGCAGCTCACCCGTAAGTGCTGGACCCAGCAGAGCAGTGCTTGGCTGGTAGTTAGGGGGACTTTCCGTAACTGCAGCTAAACAGAGCAACCAAAACCCCTTCCCAGCACACGCTTGTGCATCCCCATGCTCCAGTAAGGGCTGCAGAAGTGGGCTAGGCAAACCTGCTTCCCATCCTTCTCATTTTGGTTTCATTGTTTCTGTCCAAAGCTTTGTAAGAAGCGAAAAGCAATGACAAATGATAACCAGTGGGGTCCTAAACCAGCTCCTGTGGTCTCAAAATACGGTCACCCTCTTGGTCATCTAACCATAGGCATGGGCTGTTAATGCAAAGGCAAAACTCAACCAGTATCTTAGTGTCTGATTAACTGACTTCTAACAGTGTGGGAAATTTCTCTGTCTTTACTGATTTTGACATTTTTAGTCAGGGAACAAGGCAGGTGAAAACTTTTCTTACTAGCTAATTAACAGGCCCCTAATTTCCAACTCGTATCTGAAAAGCCTGTGGATTGCTTGGGACTGCTTTCTTCCATCTGTTTTATCCAAGACTTAGCCTACACCTTGCCATTCAGCTAAACCACTTTATGTCATATGGAAGCATTTAAAGGCTTCTCACCATTAGCATCTTCATTCTAGACCATAAAATATTCTTTCTAGTTTCAGAGAAATCAGCAGTTCAATTTTATCTGTTTAGGATAATTAAGCGTAATCAGTACTTATGATAAATTCTTTTTGGAGATAACCTGTGGTTTAAGCTACCTAGACAAAAAAAAATACTCAGTTGTTGAAGTTAAAAACTAGGCAATGTAAGGACAGTTTTAAATCACAGACTGCACTTATTTCTTGGAAAAGCACATGGAAAAAAGCCTAGAAATGAATTTTGTGTGAACCCTGCACGCAGTGGATGAATGAACACTGAGCACAACAGATTTCTCGGTCATCCTGAGCACGGCAAAGAGGAGCTGGCCTGCACCATAAGCGTACTCCACCCAGGGGACGTGGAGCAGCCAGAACTGTGTCCCACCCAAAGGCCCAGGGCCGCTGCCGGATTGCGGCTGGCACCTCTTGCTCTGGCTCCTCTCCAGCACCCTCCCGCCGAGCCTGGGCTCGCTCCGGCCCTGCAGATTCGCGTTTACAAGGAATAGCGTGGTTTTCAGACCCAAAAAACCAAAACCAAACCAAAACAAAACAAAAAACCAACAAAAAAAAAAAAAAAACCCAACCCAGCAGATGTTCAGTGCTTCTAAGTTGTCTGCTGGCACGATGTGCAGTGTCTTTCTAATCTCTGCTCCTCGGAGGCTGGGGTAAAACAAGCTAGATTACATGAAATCCAGTGCCTTGCGTGTCTTTGGATACACTGTCAGAGGCAGGGACTGAGAAATAGCTACCATAGAATGAATAAAACAAATCCTCTTAGACATTTGGATTGTTCATGCCCAAGCTTGCATTGCTCCAACAACAGGAAAGAGGGCTGGGCCAGGTTTCCAGCCTCGCTTGTCTGTAAGACAGGCCGCAAACCAGCACCTCCAGGCAGGGTTTCTCCCCATGCTTCTGCAGCTCCGACAGCGTTTGACCCTGCTGCAACCAAAATGGAACCGGCTCTTCCCTGATGCCCATTGCAATGCTCGGTTCAGTTAATGGATTGAGGGAACATAAATGCCTGTGCCCGACAGAAGCCCCAAACCAGCCCCTAACCACGCAGCAGATATTCAGACGCTGACCGCCGGAAGGAGATGACGTGACTAAAAGCCCCAAGTGCACAGCTGTGATACCTTCCGGGCATAAAGAGGACTTGAAGTTCACAGTCATGTTCTTTGCGTGAACAGCAAGGTGAACTTTGCTTTCATTCCAGCATTTAATACACGGTAAATATCAGATTCTCTGTAGCTTGGGAGGGCCGCGTTTGAGCATTAAGTTAAATCACATTCTACATGCAAAAAATACTAAGATAATATTGTTTCCAACACTTACCAAGCTATCTCTACAAGAAATAGATTAAACAGTTCATTCTTGGCCAAAATCCAATTATGACTAATTTTTTCAGGTGCCACCAGCTACGCAAAGAGCTCCGTAATAACTCAGCACATGTTCCTGAAAGCTGTGACTGTGGCTCCAAAGGTCTAATCACGTCTCCATGCCTCGGAGCCTTATTCAGTGTACTAAAATAAAAAATAAACAAATGAGCAAGTCAGCTGTAGTAACGCTGCAGAATTCAAATACTGGTTGTCATTAGGGTCCGTACGAGCGCTGGGGGTGCTCACAACCCCAAGTTATTCTGGCGAGGTCACTGTTGTTAGTAACTGCTTTTTAAAAGACATTTGTGCCCTGGAAAGAGCATCTTGAAAATGAATGCTTGAAAATGGTTTTGTGGTCATAGAGTTTTCGCTGCCCAAACTGACGGAACCTATATGAGCTCTCCTACCTGTGCACTTAATGCTTCTGCATTGCAGTAGCCCAGGGAGCAGGCAGGAGCCACCCTGTCTCCAGGAAAGGAGAAGGAGCAAGTCCCTGCCAAGCAGTTTCCCTTCCTTCTTTCTTTCTACTCTTCAGAAAGAGCTGTCATCCTGCTCTGGCTCTGTCTTGCAATGCCACTAGGAAAAGTGGAGGGTTGGAGGAATCCTCCTCCTTTTCCCCAAGGCTTTCCCTGCAACTTGAGCTACCTTCTGCTGTGCCCAGCAGAAGCTTCTTTCTACACACTTGTCGCTGCTCTTTGCTTTAAGGTGAACGCAAACTTTAGGCAGCTTTAACAGCTTGAGCAATGTTTCTGTACAGTCAACATCCAGCGACAAGACCACACAGACAGTAAGGCCATTTCTGCAGGTGTCAGAGGTGCCCAGCTGGAAAGCGTCCCAACTGGGGCACTGGGATGCTCAAGGCTGCAGCCATCCCCGCTCCTCCCTGGGGACCCACTCATGGGTGCAACCGGGCATAGCATGGTCCTCTCATTGCCTGCAGCCGTTCCACACAGCTTTACTGACTTTTGGGCGCTGGAGTCCCACCAGCTCTGGGAGCTAAAAGCAACAAGTGCCCTTCAGCAGTCTCTTCTCTTGCTGCTGTCTTCTGCCAGGACATCGATGTCGCCTGTCACCGTGGTATCACATTCTGATGCTGTCACTAGGCAGCATGTCGGAATATTCCATCGGTACGGAATTTTCAGCCAGTGCCAGTTGGCCTTTGCTTGCTGACTACCAGGACAAGGCTTGGCTCTCCAGGGCAATGGCCAGCGAGGGAAACTTCAGTCCAGCTGGGACAGCAGAAATGAAGAGAGAGCCATCTCCTGCAGAAGCACCATCCCTTTCTACTCTGGATGAGCTGGGGCGGTTGGCAGACATGACTTCTCCCGGTCCTCCACAAGGGCAAAGAGCACCCTGTGAGGCTGCTGTACAAGGGAATGAGGATGTCCAACCTGGCAGGGACAGACACAAGACCAAACAAGTCCCTCCTGCTTCCAAAAAGAGAGCAGGCAAAGCCAATGGATTCTCATCCCTCCCCTTTCCACAGAAGCTTTGGGTATTGGCAGAAAGCAACCAGTTTCAGTCCATTTGGTGGAGTGAGGGTGGAAAATGTGTTGCCATTGCTGAAGAACTCTTCAAAGCAGAGGTGCTGGGCAAGGGAAGACCTCTGCAGGTTTTTTCCATGCAGAACATAAAGAGTTTCCTTCGGCAGCTGAACCGCTATGGATTCAGCAAAATACAACGGGATTTCCAAAGATCTGCCTCCCTGCCTGAGTTCTTGGCAGAAGAAGCAGCAGTTTCTGCTCACAGCCAGGTACAGTGTGCATCAACTCACACTCACAGTAGTCTTAGGGGAGAGACGGACCTTCACATCACGTAAGGCCTTGTAATAGAGGAGATGGGGAGGTAGCATGCGGTCTGGTTATAATTTCCTTCTCAAGTCATGTTCAGGAAGGCTCGAGTTAGTCTTTCTGACTAGTAGAAATGCAGATAAAATACAGTTGGGTTATATCCACTGAGTTTGAACCCATTAAATGGAAAGACAGGTTCAGCGTAACCTGATTTCCTTTGATGTCTTTGCTACATGTCTTGCCGTACCACATCTGAAACCTTCCTGTAGCATCTGCTGAATGCCAACAAGACACATCTAAGAACCACAGTATTACCGGCATGCTCATATTCATGCTGAAGTTGCTTAAAAGTAGTGATATTTGGCTTTTGGTAATAGTTCTTATGGTTTTGAAAATCCTACACTGCTCTGCTCCCAGACAGCAAAAACCCGGGGCTGGCAATGACTGAACAGAACTATTACGTAATGTTTTAGTCTGAGCTTTAAGTTTCAAATGCCCCTGAGAGTCCTTTTCATTATCCATGTAATTCAGTGTCTTGATTCTCCTAGCTTGGGGTTTTCCAGGCTTGGGACAGTGGCAAGTAACTCTTCTCCTTTGCTTTTTTTAGATACTCTACTACTATAACTCCAGCTTTAACAGAGAGCATCCCGATCTGCTGGAAAAGTGCAAGAGGAGAGCTAGTCTCAAACGGAGAGCCCCAGATGCACCGGAGATGGATGAAAGGCACCCCTCCAGATGCCCAGATGGTCAGTCTGTGGAGACATGCAGGTGTCTCTACCTGCTATGACCGCATCCACCAAGTGACAGGCCAAAGCACCTCCTGACCTTGGCAGTGCCCATCCATCTCCACTGGCAGCTGCTCCCACACTTCCAGAGCCTGCTGGAGCCTCTGTCCCTCTTCTTCCTACCACCACCCAGCAGCTGAACCCTGGATGGCCTCTAGCGTGCTGCTCCTCCACGGTTTCCAATGCCTGTGCTGGCGCTGCCTCAGCTCTGCCAAGGCCAAGGCCATCCCACTGCCTCACCTGCACCTGCAGCCCCAACGCTGCGGATGCAAGTGATGCCATTGGGCCCCAGCGCATCACATCTAATTAATAGTGTTGTTAATAGATAGAGCTTAATAGAGTTGGTTAGAAACAGAGCCTCGTAGAGTTGGTAATAAACCGTTTGGACAGTTGCCTTGTCGTCTTTGCACAGCACAACCCCATGGTGAGTTTATCTCTGCGACGCCTATGAATGAGAGGTCCTCTCTTCTGCAGAGACACTCTCCCAGGCTGTGCCAGGAGACCAGGAGCTCACAAGTCCTGGGACTCTTCAGGTGACACAGCCAGGTCATAGAGCCATGACTTAGCTTTTACCAGGAGGAGACAACCCATTACCCAACAACTGAAGGAAGAACCTCTGATAAGAGCATGTATCAAAGCTGAGTTTAGCAAAGAGAATTTAACTGGAGCATCTAAACTAGATGCTCCTTCATGTTGCCCTTCCTGCAAGCAGAGGGTTCATTTCTTGGTGAGAGCTGGCTTGTCACACGTGCTGAGAAGGACAGTCCGTGCCTTGCAGTGATTTACGTTAAAGGATGGACATTTTTTAAGTCGTCAATAAATAAATACGCAGTGCTATGCAGCACAGCCCCATCATGGAAAGATTGCTCAAATCAGGGCCCAAGATCAGAGAACTGAGTATGTTATTCCCCCACCCCAAGTTGAACATCCAGGTGAAGATGCCAACACCTTCATCTAAGCTGAGCCAGGGAAGCACTGTTTCATCTCATGCCTTCTCCCCATCACTTTAAAATACGTATTGCTGAGTTACAGAAATCAGCACTCTGCTGTATCATTGGAGGGCTGAACTGGTTTGTGTATAGTCATTCAAGAGAAAATCAGAGTGAAGACACTGGTTTCACCCTGTAGCCTTCTGTGCCTGGGGAGGGGCCGGCACCCCTCCAGCTACAGCCGCCCAGACGTGTCTTTTCACCCCTGTTGCCTCTCCTCTCTGGTCACTCCCCATCATTCCCCCTTTTCTCATCCTTGTCCCCCATTAACCCCCTTCCTATGTCTTTTACTATACATTTTTCTCTTTTTTTATGGCTTCTGCAACTTGTTACACTCCCAGACCCCCTGGCCCAACACACAGCCCTTGGCAGCACCCCGAGGCCACCAGCGGTGTCGCTGGAGGACCCTCCCACCCCAAAACATGCTGCAGCAGAAGACAAGGAGATGCTTGCAGGTGCCTACCGGTTTTATTAGCAGCCCCGTGGTCAGGATCCCAATCCCATGCTGACGGTGCTGGAGCACAGGCTGGTGTCACCCTGCCCACCCTGGCGTCCCCAGCACTATGGAGAAGCTCACTCAGCAAAGCCCTGGGTGTCACAGCGGGGTCCCTGCCACTTGTCATAGCACTGGCAGCTGAACTCCTCAGCCAGCTGGGAGGCTTCCTCGCTGGACTCCAGGCTCTGGGCCACCAGCCAGGGCTTGCCGGCTTGCAGGTCGATGGCGAAGCGGAAGGGGTCGAGGTGGAGGAAGCCTTGCTTGTTCTCCCGGCGCACGCAGCGGCCCCGGCCGGAGCACAGGCTCTGGCTGCACAGATCAGCGCTGGCTGTCACGTTGACGATGTAGTGGCCCAGGGGCCCCTCCACATAGTCCTTCAGCCTCAGGCACATCTCCTGCAATGGCACCCGGTGTCACAGCCCTGTGTGGTCAGGGAATGGGGAAGCTGCCCGCGGGCGGTGGCGCGGTGCCACCCGCTGCACTCACCTTGGAGGTGCTGTAGCTGAGGCTGCCCCAGAGGACAATGCCAGCGGCGCCCTGAGCCGCGCTCTCCCCAATAGTGTTCACCAGGTCCTCCTGCACCCAAGGGGAGAGAAGTCAATGGTGCCCAAAGTCCCCCCTCCACCCCACCTTGGCAGAGCTAAAGAGTTCCCGCTGCCAACCCGTCAGCCCGAGAGGTGCCCACTGTTCCCACATCCCCGTCACCTGGGAGAGGAAGTCAACGGTGAGCTCGAAAGCGATCTGGGAGTAAGGCAGGACTGGGATACTGTCGCTGAGGACGTTGCGCTGGACAGCAAAGGCCTCAGCCACGCGGTGACGGACGTAGGCGAGCACCTTGTTGGTGCCGTTGAGGCAGCGGGGCAGGTAGATGCTGGGGTAGAGCGCCCGGCTGCTCTTCCAGAGCCACCCCAGCTCCTTGTTCCTCTGCTGCTCCACCGCTGGGCACATCCCGGTGTAGGGCAAGGTGTCGAAGGCATTGTTGTAGCAGTCAGGGAAGCCGTAGAAACCCCAGTAGCCATCGGGACGAAGGGCCTCGCCCAGCTGCAGGGTCTGCTCCATGAAGTCACGGGCACGCCGCTCAAACTGCTGCTTGGCCCTCTCCTTCACCCGGTCGGGGGGCCACTGCGGGTGCTGCTGCCGCACCAGCTCCTCCGACTTCTGCTGGTAGATGTCCATGGAGGCCCAGTTGCGAAGCCACAGTGGGCGCCACTTCTCCCAGTCGATGACAGCCAGCCCGCTGTAGGCAGGGCTGGGCAGGGTGACCTTGATGTCCCGGGTGGCCTGGTGGAGGTGGGCCTGCAGGCTGGCATTTTGGGGGAGCCCTCCATTCACTGGCACTCCCTCGGATGTGTAGTAGGGGAGGAGCCCCAGCTCCTGGCTGTAGAAGAGGGTGATGTCCTGCCCCATGAAGGACTGCTGGTCGTTGGCCAACACGTCGAAGACCTCCAGGTTGAGGGTCACATTGTACATCTCAGTGCAGCGTTTGGTGGGGATGTTCCAGATGGTGACGAAAGGGCGGTTGACGAGGACAGGGCCAGGCCCCTCAGTGCACGTCAGGGTGGGCAGGAGCAGCAGGAGGACCCAGCAGGACCGTGCCGATGCCATGGTGCCAGTGGGTGCAGGATGGGTCCCAGAGCTTCCTGCGGAGGGCTGAGACAGGCTGAGACCTGGGCAGACCTCGATGCTTTTATCCCCAGTCGGAGCCGGGGGCCAGTGTTAATCCACACTCTTCATCCCCAAGCAGTGCCAGTCACCCAGGGTCACCTGTCCCAAATCTTTGGGAAGTCCCCAAAGTTATCGGCAGCCGTAGCCCAGCACAGCGGTCCTGGAGCGGACACGGCAGCGTGCGAACCCCGGTTAATGCCCGATGGCGGCAGGGGAGGAATGAGCAGAGTCAGCACCCTGTGACTGGCCGGCGATGAGCTGGGCTGGAAAGACAAACAAACACGGACGGAGTGGGCAAGGTCACGGTGACGGACGTGGGCCGGGCCGAGTGGGAGCCGCTGGGGAAGCGCAGGGCCTCGGCCGTGGGACGGCAGGAGGAGGGCACGGCTGGGAGGAAGCTCACAGCAGCGGGGTCGCTGCGGCACGGGGAGAGGAGCCCCACGCGAGGGCACTGCTCGGGGACACTCGTGGCACAGGACAGTGGCATCCCAGGACACGCAGGGGCCGGGGGGATTCCCCCCCACCCATCCCGCAATCCGGCTGCTACAGAGCCCCCGGACCGCGGCCCAGCCTCCGCGGGGGCGTGGCCACGCGTGGGACCGCCCGCCGGCGGGGCGGGGGCGTGGCCTGGGCGGAGTCTCCGCGGAGGCGTGGCCGGAGGGAGGGCGGGGCGGTCCCACGGCGGCCTCCACGTGCGCGGGCCGGCCGCGGCACGGCGGGGGGAAGCTCGCAGCCCTGTAGCACCTTCCCCACTGCACACCCGCGCCGGGAGTA
>WHYT01016522.1:230693-242066 GCA_009806455.1 Tetrax tetrax
CGGGGCGGGGACCGGGAGGGGCCGCCCCGTCCGGGCACCGCGGGGGGGAAACTGAGGCAGGAGCCGGGGTTGGGGGAGCGCCGGGCTGCTCCACGGGGTCCCGACCGCCGCCTCCCCGGTCGGGGCGGGCTGGAGGCGTGGATGAGGCTCTCGGAGCTGCTGCAGGGGAAGAGGAGGCGGCCCCGCTCCCGACAGCCCCGCTCTCTCCCAGGGCTGGGGCAAGCCTCGCTCCGTGCCTCAGTTTCCCAGCGGGGAAGGGGGCTGGGGAACCCCCAAAGAGCCCTTGGAGAGCCCCCGTGTTCGATCCAGCTGCAGCCTCAGCTGAGCAGCCCCGGGCTCAGGGCCCCGAGCCCATGGCTGCTCAGCAGAGGCTGTGGCCGGACCAAGATGGTTTCCTACCTGCAGCTTCTTTTGGGGGGTGCGAGGGGGTTTCAGACACCCCGTCACAACTGGACATGCACGGCAGCAACAGCACTGTTAACCTTTCTCAGACCAAACCTCCAGCCCTTCGGCAGTGGCTTCTGGCCAGGAAGAAGTGAGGGTTGACCCCAAGGCGCAGCAGGCCACCCAATGCACGCTGCAGAGACACACTGGTGGGCAGGGGGCCAAGCCCTCGCTGCTAATGTCACATCAACTGAGAGGAGATGTGGGGGGAAAATGTCCCTGTGTGATGGCAGATGATGAACACCCAAGAAATTCATCTGCTTTCTCACGGTGAAGTGCTCGAAGTGCTTGTACTAACCACATCCTCTGCCTCCCTCCACCACTCCAAGTCGAGAGGCGGCACGGAGGCCTTCTCACCCCCTTCCCTCTCTCCGCTCACGTGCCTCGGCCGCAGAGGGTTTAGCCCTTCTGGTAATGGCTCTTTTTTGGGGGGTTCTCTGGGATTCCTGATGTTGCAGGGAGGAAAAATGGCCACACACCCCTCTCCCTGGGTGCAAGGCAAAGGAAGAAGTGGTTTAGCACCTTCAGCTAGGAGAAAAATAAAGCAGAAGCTGATCAGCAGAGGTATGCTTAAGGAGGTTTATTGGAGGAGGCTGCGTGTCGGGGAGGTGGGAGAGGAGAAGCTGAGCCCGGTGGGCGCTGCTTGGGGCTGGGAGCAGGCAGAAGGGGCCTTTGCTGGCCTCTCCTCTGTGGTCACTGGGCTGCATGCAGAGGGAACCTCCTCCTCGCTGAGCCGTGGGTCAGATGCCAGTCACCATTTCTCTTAGGGGCCACCCGCTCTCCTCGGCTCCCCAGCCATCAGGTTGCAGGCAGCCTTGTGCTTCTGCCAGTGCTGGACCTGGCATGCCCTGCGGATTCGGCACGGTCGAGCATGAGCACAAGAAAGTGGATGTGGCCCCCAGTTCTGGGGGCTAAGAGGGCTTAAAGACACAGCTATAACCAGACCTTGGCAGATGGTTTAGCACCAGAGAAGATTTAATTTACTGTCACCGTCCCAGCTGCCATATCCTAGCCTGTCACCCACACCCACAGAGTCACAGGTGCTTTTCTCCACTCTCCTGCCTCACCAAGGTGCAGGGAGGGAGACAGTGTCACCACGGGAAATCCAGCCCGTTGCTGCAGGCACAGGCAGCTCAGCACCTGGCAGCAGAGACATAACACTCCCCAGCATCTCCTCCACCAGTGCCCCAGTACTTCAGCCTTGCCATAAGATTTGGAGAGGTACGTGGCAAGCGGGGAGCCAGCGATGTGGAGCAGCGGTGGGACCCCTGCCTTCCCTTAGTCCTTTCACAGCATCTCCCAGTGAGGTCTGTGGTGCTCTGGGGAGCAGGGGGCACTGGGGGGTGGCAGGGGGCACTGGGGGGCTGCAGGGCTCCCTTACCGCGAGCAGTACCACTCGTTCCGGCAGCGAGAGCACCGCTTGGCTGCTTCCGCACCACACAGGCTGCATCGGGGCTTGCCAGGGGCGAGAGCCTCCATCATGTCCAGGCTGTAGGTCTGTGCCCACCTGCGGTGGGGAGAAACGGGGTGAGGCTGTGCACGGGGAACCACCGACAAGCAGTGAGCTGTCCCTGCCACACCGGGGACACCCCCAGCCAGTACCATAGACCCATCTGTCCTCCCAGTGCCGAGCTCCAGCCCCTGCTACTGGGATACTGGCTCCACTGGGCATCCTGCATGCACGTGCCTTACCTGTGTGCCTGGAGCTTCAGCTCCTCCTCGGTGGGGTTGAAGACGTGCTTCACCTGGTGCTTGGCGATGGCCTCCCACTTCCCTGCATTTTTCTTGAGGATGTGGTCCCAGATGATGGGAACCTGGTGGGAGAGGCAGAGCGGGAGGAAGGGGTGCTCATGGCCAGACTGAACACGTTGTGGCACAAAGGCATTCAGGGGATGGGGAGCGTGCCCCCAGCTCAAGAGGGCGAGCAGAGGTAGCACAGGCAGAGGTGAAGGCACAGGGAATGAGGGGGTGCTTTTGGTACACGGAGGGGACAGATCCGCTTGCCAGTGAGTGTTCCAATGAAACAAGGCAAAACCTTCGGGGTCCCATTGGGAGTGAGAGTCCAGCCCCGAGGCCCAGGCTCCTGAAGAGAAAGCGCTGGGATCTCAGTGCCCTGCGTGCCGGCAGCGACATGAACCACGTGCTCTGGAGCCGTTTGCCTGAGCAGATTTTTCCACTCGTCACTTCCCTGAAGATGAACATGTGGGGAAGGCCTGGCCAGCACGAAAGGGAAAGCGCCAGCCAAGAGCAGTGCGGGGAGTTCAGGCTCTGGAGAGAACGACGCTGCTTCAAACAGCACTGCCTTCTCCAGCAGAGTAAAAATAGCCAGGCCTGGAAGGGGAGGAGGCTGCTCTGGGAGCAGTTGAATGGAAAAACGGACTTTTTCTCAGCTTGGCTCGATGACAGGGAGTGAGTTCACCACTTTCTGGGCAAAGCAGGGAGCCCACGTGTGCTTCCAAAGCAGAGCTACGGAGAGGGCAGCAGCCTGGGCGAGGGCTGGACAAGGTCTCCAGCATGGCAGCTGCCTGTCCCTGCTGGCAGTTGACGCACGAGGAGTGAATCCATAACCACCTCTGCCCTGCTGCCATCCCCAGCTGCCCGGCTTGCGGGCAGCAGCCTGCCGCAGACCCAGCTCCCGGCACGGGCCATGCCTCGGGCTCAGCTGCAGCCCACACCGGCCAGGCCACGCCATCCTCCTCTGGGCCATGCAGCCAGCCGCGCTGGGCACAGTGTGCTCCTGTCCACACAGCCCAAGTGGCTGCTTCCTGACCTATCCATCCGCTCCGGGAAGCAGCGGGGAGCCTCCCTGCAGGTCCAGAAGTTGGGAAGAGCCTCTGCTCTCCCGGCTCTTCTCAGCTCCCTCTTTGCAGACCCGCCACACACGGTTTATCCCCCCAGCTCACAAGAGGCAGTAGAAAGACTTTTCTCCAGTGGTTACCACTACATGGACTGAAAACTCCCAAGGACCCTGGGCTGTTTGAAGACCTTCAGGGCCCTCTGAGCCCCAGACATCAGCTGGGACCAGTTTGATTGAGGACTCTGCCACCAGCGCTTGGCATCCCTCTGTACACGGTGTGCCAAGCAGCCCCAGGCCAGGGCTGTAAAGAGGACTCTTCACTGGGGTATCCAGAATTCAGCAGGAAAACACTGAAAAATGTTAAAGAGTTAATTGTCAAAACAAGCCAGGGGTTGTCTCTGCCCCACACAGCCACTACTCCCAGGACTCAATGCAACCTGGAGAGCTGTTTATAACCCAGCATTTATGCCTTTAGATGTGGCTGCGTGGCCACTGCTGTAGCAGGGCAAGGCCTTCACATCATCCACGGATGGCTTTGTTGGCAGTAAGGGTGTAACTGTGAAACTGGTGCTTGGCTGCTTTACCAGGGCACCACCTCTCCAGAGCTGGGCTTGGCGGGAGGAAAATGGGGTAGGGAGATTGGGCTCAAAGCAGAGCGGCTGGAGAGGTGGGGGAAGAACCACAGGATACCTGCTCCAGGACAAGATCCTTTTTGGGGGGAGCCAGCTCTGTCACCGCAAGGTGGCTCAGAAATCTCTGCATCTCCACCAGGTTGGGCAGCTGGTCAATAAGGACGTCTGTCAGGAACGCACGGAGCTGCGGCCACAGAGGGGAAGAGAAGAGCGAACGGAGAGAGGTCAAGATGAGGGAGCCAGAGCTAGGGAAGCAGCATGGCAATAGCAGGGATCTGTGGAGCACCGGCAGAGCGACTCATGAGGGTCCCATGGGGTGCGCTCGCAAACACAAGCTTTGCTGCTGCTGGCACAGTGACAGACCCCGCTGTTCTCCCACCCCTGGCTCCCAGGAGCCTAACAGTGAGGATGGGGAGAGATGCCCACAGGTGCCCAGTGCTGAGAGGGTCCTACTCCGTGCTGCAGCGCCCACGGCCTTCACAGTGTAGGGTCCTACCTTGAGGAGCTGGCTCTTGTTGAAGCTGTTGAAGTGGTATTTGCGCTGGCATTCGGGGCTGAGCAGGAGATTGAGGAGGGCAAGCCACACCTGCCCATCGAGTTTGGTCATCTTCACCTGGTCTTCAGGGGGCACCACGTGCCACATGCCATTTTCAAACTTCTTGAGCTTGCCTGAGGGACAGAAGAACACACAGCTCCAGGGAGAGACAGCGCTGCTCAAGGGAAGACAGCTCAGAGGCAGGGATGCTGGCCTAGACTCACTGCCTCACTCCATCACAGGCCAGCCCCTCTGCTGCTGACTGCCTCAGTTTCCCCCTCCCTTTGCTCAGCATAGCAGCCTACTTGGTACTGAGACAATGTATCAGAAAGCATGAAAAGCATAAAAACTGATAGGGCTGTGGCAGGAACCAAAAGATCTCCAAAATATGTCCCTCTGTACTTGGCCATGAGTATAGAGCACTGGTAGATTGTGAGGGAGCCTGTGCTGCAGCAGCAGAGTGGCTGGAGAAGCAGGTTTTGGGCTACCAGCATGGCCAATACCAGCTCTTCTGGAGGTTCTTCTGCCAGAGAGAGCCAGAAGTAGCATGAATATAACAGAAGCGAAAGAACAAGCTCCAGAAGCTACTGTGCTGCTCTGGGGGGTGGAGGAGGATGTAACCCTGCATCTGCACAGCCTGGAAATGCCTTTGCACTCTCGTTTCTTTCCAGTCCCTCCCTCAGGGCCCTGGATCAAAGCTCCCTCTGACACTCCAAGCGCACAGGCAGAGAGAAAGGATGCGTTTCCTGGCTGGAGGAAGGAGGAAAGCTCCCACATCCAGCTGGGTTCCTCTCTGCAGGCGCAGAGCCACATGCTTCCCAGCATCTCTTCCTCCCCTGCCCGCGCTGTGACCCCCATGGTGCAGGGCTGGGGAGGGGAGCGTGGGCTCCCACGCCCCAGACTGTGCCCCACCACTGCTCAGAGGCAGGGAACGGGGAACCTGGGGGGCTGTGGGGAGCATGCATGGCTGCAGAAGTGCAGGATGCAGGACTGATGGCACAGGCAATGGCCAACAGGCACAACCTGATCACAGGCCTTTGGCAAGGGTGAAGCGCAATGACCAGCAGCTTCAGGGCAATCAGTCTGCTGCCTGGGAGAGCCCAGATCTGGCTTCACCTCTTCATACTGTCCCAGAAAGGTGCAGACAGGCTGAGACCGGCACTCTGGTCTTTCTGCATCCAGGACAAGACCCCTCAGAGGAGCAGGTGGGGCTGGCAGATGTGCTACGCTCCTGCTCCCATCCTGGCCACGATCAGCTCAGGAGAGACACAGCCCTGTGTGAGGATCTGCTTTTGGGTCCCCAGCCCAGCTGTGCTGCAGCTGCTTCGGGAGGGGGGAGCAAGGGAAAGGCCGGAGGAGAGGATAGAAGGGAGCAGCTTTCTGTTGCAGGACCCATCACGCCACCATGGCGCCCCAGGTACCGCGGGGCACGATCCGTACCTGCTTCCCAGCAGCTCCAGGGGCAATGCTCCACCAGCTCAACAAGGAGGCAGGGCAGGTTGTGGGTGTTCAGCATCCGTGTCAGCGCGCTCAGGGGCAGACTGGAGATACGACAGAAAGGGTGAAACGGTGCTCACAGACAAATGCCAGAACAGACACAAACACTCCCTGAGGCAACTGGGAGAGGCAGGGGAAAAAAAAAAAAAAAATCTGGGTTCTGAGGGTACCATGGAGCAGGGTGGATCGCTGCTGCGTTTGCCTCCTAGGAACAGCACCACCGATACAGCCAGCTGCTCAAAGGGGTCCTGGCGCCTGCTGCCACCCCACAGGAATCTCAACTGGAGAGCTCGGAGCACGTCCTCTGCTGCTCCTGGGCACCTACCTCTCCACCTGATCAGTGATGAACCGCAGCACGGACAGGGCTTTCAGGGAAATCTCAAACTCCATTGTCTCTGCCTGCTTCTGCAGCTCCTGTGGAAGGACAAGCACAGCCTCAGGATTTCAGGCCCCGTTTCCCAGGAGTTGCAGGGAGGCAGCCTGTTGGCCGCCCATCGGTAACCACAGACTGGGGAGGAAACCACAGCCCCGCGAAACAAACTCTGCTTCTCATCTCGACTGTTCCAGCACTGCCTGCTTGCCATGGCAGCCACAGAAGTGCTTGCAGCTCACCACCGCTCGTCCCTCATCTCCCTATCCCTAACACATCACGGGTGGCTACGAGCAGCAGTGTCCCTGCACCAGGACATTCCCTGAGAGGCCAATCCCAGAGTCTTCTCTCCCTGCTGGAATCATCTTATGTCCCATGGCCCTGCAAAGACATGTGAGGTGGAGGGAGGGGGGAAACTGCATGATCAGCAGAGGAACCGGAGAAGGAAGAGGGAGAAACTTGGCCCTGGCACAGCTGCAGTCCTCCATCCACCCCTCCTGGATCTGTCTCTCCCCTCCAGCTTGCACACAGCCAGCCAGAATCTCTGCCTGCAGTTATCCCAGCCCACAGCTGTGCCACAATCTCCATCCAGCCGGCCTCCTTCCCTTCCCAGGCAGCGTGGACACTCCGTTCATCCCCCATGCGCTCAGGCTGACAGCCTGACCGCCCTCTGACTCAGCCCCTTTTGAGGCCGTCGGGATGGCTAGGCTGAGAGCTGCCAAGCCCCTCTCCCTGGCCCAGGCAGTTTCTCCTCTCCAGCCCCAGACGCTCGGCAGCTCACATCTGCTGCAGAGCACTGACCGCAGCGACTCTATTTCTCTAAAGCGCCGCTGCAACTGTTCCCTTCCAAATTCCTGCGATGAGAAGCCCTGGGCTCCCTGTGCTGGTGCCCCATGTGCTACCAAGGAAGTATTTTGGGCTCTCCCCTCCCACCTCCCTCTCCAAACTCCCCGGTGAGGTTGTTTCCTACAGCTCCTGCTGGTATCCAGATCTCATCTCTGCTCCCTTCAGGCAGGGACTATGTTTTGCCTGTGTTTCTGGGGGGCAGCAGAACAGGTCCTGCTCCAGGGGTTACCACCGTACACAGTCACAAAGGAGAACAGGCTCCACAACACAGGAGAGGGCAGGAACAGCCTTTTCATAGGGAATTATTGTATGTAGAGTCAGGAGGGGCTGGAATGAATCAGAGGAAACCAGGCTTCTTGGGAGGCGAGCGCTTTTTAGAACTCTATTGGCTAGAAAAGTTGGGTTTTTTTTTAAACTTGAGCCATGTCAAAGCACTAACACAGACACCCTCTTCCCCTCCCCAGCTGGGAAAACATTTCCTGGAAAACATCCCCATTGTGCTCCGGAGCCCTCCACTTCCTTCCCTTTTTGGTAGAGGAGCACGTGCTCAGGCAATGAGCCAAAGGATGGAGGCGACGCGGGGAGATACAGCCAAGCTTGCAGGCTATCACTTTAACCCTGCTTTTCCAGACACTCCTCGTGATGTGCACGGTTTAAGGAGAAAATTCAGGGTGCTGAGAAGCACCAGAAGCAAGGAGAGCTCCTGCACTGGGAAGGTGTGCACAGCAATCCGGGAACATCTGACTGGAACAGCTCTGGGCTTGCTGCTGGTCTGGACCAGCACAGAGAGGAGCCATTTCTCTGAGAGCTGAGGAATGGGACAATTCCGAGTCTATTGTACATCGATTTAGGGAGGGATCCTTCTCACGGTTAACCCCGGCTGGCTCCAGGGGCAGCCTGAGCTCAGGTGGCTTCACAAGCTCTAGGGAGACATACCCACACAGCTTTTAAGAGCAACAGCAAATAGTCAAAACCCTATATGGAATATTTTGCCTAACTATCAACTCTCCAGCGCTCCCCGGCTCAGAGTGCCAGCTCAGACCCTGTCCTGCAGGCAGCCTCAGGCCAGAACGGTCACGAGAGAGGGTGGAAGTGTGGCTGCAGGGTGGAGGGAGGCAGGCGCAGCCGCCAGCCCAGCCAAGCTGCTGGTGCAGACCAGCACCAAACGCCCTCTGAGATGGGTGGGAGGTACTGGAGTTGCAGTCAAGGGGTTCTCCATAGGAAAGCCCCCTGTGCCTCCTCAGGCTGCCCACCTCCTCCACCACGTGTGTCCCCATTGAGCTCCGGGACATTCTCCTCACCTGCATGGTCGAGGGGCTGGCCAGATCCTCAGGATGAAGCTCCACTGGGGTCACTGTCTGTCCGTTGGCACTCCGAGCTATGAGCAAGGTCAGTTTTCGGTGGCAATAATCAATTAAATCCAGAATGCTGTCCTCTGCTGACTCGCAGATCTCCTTCACAATAACAAGATTTTCACAGAGGGCCAGCCCCCACAGCTGTGGCTTTCCACCTCCAGAGGCTTTACACTGAAGAAAGGTAAACCTGCCTCTTACCTTGTAAAAAAACACTGTCTCCAAGAGGTTAATGATGGAGGCCTCATGATGCAGCTGTGGGAGGAAAATGGCAAGAGGTAACAATGGAGCGCTCACCAGCACCGAGGACACAGACAACGGGACCAGGGAAAAGGGCTCCTCTAAGAAGCTGTTAAAGTAGTTGTGGCCAAATGCAAGTCCAAGAGACAAATACAAGTGATTTAATCTTTAAAACAACTCCGGTTCACCCAGTTTGTACTAATATTCACGTTAACATGCCTATTGCACTCTAACACGCTGACAGAGAACCATGCTTCCCAGCAGGCAGGGCTCTCCAGGGCTCTGTCTCTGTGCTACAGCGACAGCACAACCGTAGCTCCGGGGCAAGCTGCAGCCCTGGGCACGGAGCCGCTGCCTGAGATGAGCTGCTCGGCTGCGCTGCTCTCAGCCCCCGGAGCAGGGCAAACAGCCTTGTCCTGAAACTGGGAACCGTGACATAACTGCCTTGAGGCAATGCTGCAAACAGCTGCCCAGGGAAGATGCCACCTTTCCCCAACAAGGTTTTACTCTGGACTGAAAATGGGCTAAAACTAACAAGCTTTGGCAAATTTCCCTTAGGTCAAGGCCTGCATCCCTCTGCAGGGAAGATGCTGAGATTGGTTGCTTGCCAAGAACAGCCCAAGGGACCGCAGCTCCCAGAAACTCAGTAAGAAAAAGCTACATTTTTCTTAACCCAGAGGCACGTAACCTTATGGAACCCTCTGGCTAGAAGCGCCAGAGAAAAACAGTGCTCAAAGAGGGGCAGATACCTCAGGGGTGCTGCTGCATGCGAGCAAGGGTAGGACTGAGTCTCTGGGTGCTGCAAGCCAGGAGCACTATCACCTCCAGGAGCGGCTTTTGCTGCACCCTGCAGCTCCAGCAAGCCCCCGAGCAGGATTAGGCAGAGGCGCAACCCTCCATGAAGCCAATCTCCCCGGGGAGCGAGTCCCTGTCCCTCCTTGGGAAAGGACATGGGTTTGTCCCTCATGGCTTTGGAAAACCAGGTGCTTCCCACCATGTCACACTGTCCAACGCAGCTTCTCAGCCTGGTGAGATGTAAAACCCCCAGCTCAGAGAAATTCAGGGTGAGATTTATTTTTAAGCGTCATGATGTCCGCCCAATTTCCAGGCTCGTTCCCACTGCCCCTCTACTCACCACCATGTAGATGGGAAAGGTGCTTCTTGGCTTGAAGTCCTCTAGCCGGCACAGCACGGGAAAGATCTTGTGCTTCCAGATCTCCACCAAGATCAGCTCCCCAATGAGAACAGGAATCTGGACAGGGAAGGGACGGGGGAGCGAAGCCGCTCAGACCAGTGCTGGAGCAGGAACCAGAATCGCTAATGCTCAGCCACACAGACTGTGGAGTCATCACGGAGGAGGGTGGCCTTGGGGCACGCTGTCTTTATAACCACCCAGCTCAGAAATCACCAGCTTTTCCCCAACACACCAGAGGGTACAGAGAGCTCCTGGGGCTGCAAGGGGCTGATGTCCCTGAGGAGCTGGGCAGGCCCAGGGCACCACACATCCCAGAGCAGCCTGACACATTCTGGGGCTGGGACACCTTGGGTATAGTGCAGGGATCCACAACCAGAGGGCTGGTGCACAAAAGAGACCAAAAAAAAAAACCCCAAACCCTCCAGAGAGGAACCAGAGACCAGCAAGAAGAAATAGCACAGCTTGACCTTTAATTTTTTAAAAAGCAACACTAGCAAAACCACCAGCCCAATGTCTTTGCCATAGATAGATACAGCAGATTCTTCACCACTTTACTCCAAAATCGCACATTCTCCACAAGACAGTCTCAGCTCCAGGCTGAAGGCCTACCACAGCAATCACTACCGCACCCAAGGAAGCTCACCTTGGTGTAGGTGACCAGCAGCTCGGTGAGGAGCTGCTCCTGGCCCGCCGAGGCGCTCAGGATGGCGTGCATATTCAGCTTCTCCACGCGCTCGTGCTGCCAAAGCCAGCTGTGGGGCAGCCAGCAAGGACATCAGTGCCAGAGACCTCTGGCCACTGGTTTTGGGGCTCTACTGCACTCTTGGAGAGGGTCCCTCATGCAGGAACACCTGCTCCCAGCACCCCCAGCCCCAGGCAATGCCCCAGGCCTGTCAGACACCCCCAAACCCCTCACTGTCCCCTAAGCCTATGCTCCCTGGGGCAGCAGCACTCCTCATGGAAGCCCCAACCCCACTGCCCTCCCACCTGCCCCCAGCAACACCCACCCCACAGGAGATGCCCCAAAACCAGAAGGGTCCTCTTCTCCATCACCACTACCCACATAGACCCTCTGGGGACATCCCAGGTCTGGACCCTCCCTTGCCCCCTCACTCCATATGGACCCTCCTCTTCCTCCCAGGAGGGCTCCAGAACTGGGGATCCTCCTCTCCCCCTGCCCCATCTTGACCCTTTGGGGTCACCTCAAAACTGGGGCCCCTCCCCTCTACCCTAGACTTTCTGGAAACCCCTCCTTACCCCCATCCAGACTCTCTGGGACACCTCAAAAACAGGTCTCCTCCTCTCTCCCCTAGACCTTCTGTGGATGCCTCCCATTCCCAGATCTGGGACCTCTCCTTACCCCACCCAGACCCTCTGGGGACACCCCAAACCCGGGTCCCCTCCTCTCCCCCTACCTCACGCAGCCCCAGTGAGGACACCACAAATTTACTGTCCCTTCTTCGTA
>WHYT01016522.1:298650-320001 GCA_009806455.1 Tetrax tetrax
TGGTGTCCCCATGGTGGTGGCAAGGAGGAAGAGGCGCTGTGTCCCTTCTGCCCCTTGCCACGGAGGAGCTCACAGGAGCTTTGCAGCTGCTCCCACGGCCCCCTCGCTCCCACCAGGCTCCACCATCAGCTCGCTGTCCCTTGTCCCCAAGGTGGCTCACCTTCCAGGGCTCCCCGGGTGCTCCCCGTCCCTGTCCCCTCACTCTGGGGCAGGGACATCCACCGCTGGGGACAGCCGGCTTGCCATCTCACCCCCTTCCCGGCCAAACGCCCCGCTCCTCCCACCACCATGCCAGCCCCGCTCCCTGGGGACAGCCACCAGCTGGGAAACCAAGGAGTTGTGTCCCTGCGGGGTCACCCGGAGCCTCCCAGGCCCCGCTCTGCATTCCCGCTGGCCCCTGCACCTAACACAAAAGCAATTAAGATGCCGGCAAACAGTGGTTTTAAATTATTCAGCTATTAAAGCAAAAGATAAGCTGCTGGCAGCCCCAGCCTGTGATTAATCAAGGGGGCTGGCGGAGCGCGGGGGGGCTGGCGAGGAAAGCACGGGGCCGGCGGGCCAGCGAGGAGGCTGTGTCAGGGACAGCGGGGCCTCCCGGTGCTCACTGAGCCCTTCAGGGCACCCTAAATGCTGTGGGTGCCCCTAGCCCTGGGCAGGTGTGGGGAGCCCCCCTGCTT
The DNA here is from genome assembly GCA_009806455.1 of Tetrax tetrax. Taxonomy (NCBI): domain Eukaryota; kingdom Metazoa; phylum Chordata; class Aves; order Otidiformes; family Otididae; genus Tetrax; species Tetrax tetrax. Next base: position 299,328 of record WHYT01016522.1, read on the forward strand.
CCTCCTGGGGGACCCTCAATGCATTTTTTGGGGTGCAAGAGCTCCTGGGAGCGGCCCCCCTCCTCAGCATTGGGCAGAACAACCAGTGCAGTGCCGCAGGGCAGCCGGCGCAAGTTTGAGGAGTGCATTCAGCTCTCCTACGGCTTCCTCCCACTCTTGTCCCTCCTTGAAACACTGTCATCACCCATTCAAGCTTCCACCACGGCCCCAAGGCGCTGGGGGACATGGGCAGTTTTCACCCAGGGTGAATCCCGGGTCCCTCCAACCCAGCACCACCTCTGGAGAAGACTTCGCCTTCCCTCGGGCAGCCGTGCCCTCAAACCGCGATTTACTCCCTCCGCTCTCCCCGGCCATTTCTCAGCACCGCGCTGTTATCTGGGCACTTAGGATGATTTCTTGTTCGGCTCTGTCACAGGGACGCGGTTTTTCCCAGGAGAAGCGGCGGCAAGCAGGCGGCCTTGGGAGCAGCCCCTGGCATCGCCGCCCGCCCCAGCCTGGCACAGCGCTGGGCACCGTGCTGGACCCATCCCCAACAGCCCCTGCAGCACCTGCACCCCCAGCCCCTCGGGGTCCGTCAGCCACACCAGGCTTGCGCCAAATGCAGCCCCTATACCCTCCCCCTGCGCAGAGGGATGAGCTGTTGGTCACAGAGTGCGGTCCAGACAGCTCCTGACCCCCTTGGTGGAGGCCAGAGATGCCAGCCCCCCTCCCTAGTGACATCCCCATCCCTGTCCCCATCTCGTTCCTGTGCCCATCAGGGTGAGCCCAGCCCCGCCCCTCCAGCGAGGGACTGCAGATTTAATTAAAAATGGCACAGTAAACAAAACACATATAGGATGTAATTTGTGTGTGTAGCGAGGGGTGACAGCGGAGGGTGTCTCCGCAGCGGTTTAATTAGCGTGCCAGGCAGCGATAGCGTCTCTCCACGGAGTCCCACCGCAGACGCTCCCTGCCTGGCTCCGTGGGGACTGGCCATGCTCCCGGTGTCCCCAGCAGGAGGGGGCACATGGGCAGCCCAAACCCACTCTCCAGGGTGCAGTGGCTGAGCACCCTGGCTTTTCAGAGCACCAGGGCATCTCCACGCATGGTCTGATCCCTGTGCCCACGCACCGCTGTGCTCATGGCTGCAGCCCCTTTCCCGACCTGGGACGCCCCTCCGCCCTGTCCCCTCTCCAGCATCCATCTCCGGACGATCATCAGTCCTTGGAGCACGTTAATCTCCAATTTGCTCTCATCCCATGGCTGAGCGGGGTGATTTACGTGGCCGTGGCAGGGCATCAGCTGCCGTGTCGGCTGGAGAGCAGGGGTGAGGAGTAATGAATATTTCATCCCGCGCAGCCCACCCCACTCGCCCGCCCCCCACTCGCATGATCTGCTTCATTAGCTGCCTGGCCTGCGTTAGCTGGGTAATAAAACTAATTGCAAATTTCTAATCCACTGCTGCCGCTGTGGTGAAATCATCACACCAATGTGGCTCTGAGCATAGCCGTGCCGGTAATGAGCCCGTGTACCCGGAAAAACGCTGCTCAGGGCAGGAACGTGAGCTCAGCCCCCCGTAACCACCATGACCACCCGGGAGCCTCTCGGCAAGTGCCACCGAGACAAGAGGGCGCAGGGACAGGGTGTCCTTGGGAGTGTGGGAACACAAGGGGTGCCCCCCAGCAGCAGGGGCCGGGGCTGGGTGCAGGATGTGGCCCATGGGTGCTGGAGGACGATCGCCAGCCGGGAGCGGTCCCCAGCTTGGTGCAGAGCAGCCACTAGAGGGGAATGGAGACCGACTGTCACCATGTGCCACCGCGGCAGGGTGAGGTACAAGCAGGCTCTGCAAGCTCAGGGACTGTGTCACCTCCTGATTGGGACCAAAAGCTGGTGTGGCACATCCTATCCCACCCATCCATCCCTCCATCCGTTCATCCATCCCTCCTCACTCCAGGGCTCGCCCACCGACCCAGTCCCCCTCTCGGGAGCAGCACATGTCCCCTGGCAGCCGCAGGGGAATGGCCAAGAGGCTGACACCCGATGCACCCTGCGCCATAATTACAACTTCTCCTTTGCTCTCCTTCCCTTTCTAATAACCCCCAACCCCCAAATTGCCTCTTTGGCCCATGCTAAGACCTTGAGGGTCCCTGGGGAGGGACACACTGTCACCTCTGTCCTGACACGGGCACCATGCCTCTGCTTGATGCCCACCCGGCTGGACGCCAGCCTGCCGTGGCACCCAGACCCAGCCCCAGGCACCCCGGGTGACGGTCCCCGGGGCTGCCGCACCACGAGCAGGGGAGGTGGAGGTTGAGCCCGGCCCGGCAGCACAGAGCGGAGCGGGTGAGGAGGGGCACTCACAGCCTTTGTAGATGTCCGTGGGGATCTGCACGGCAGCGTACGAATAGTTAACCTTGGTCTTGAAGTTGGCGTCTTCGGTGAACTCCAGCTTCAAGGAGTTGGACTTCTCCCTCTCAATCTCTTCTCCATCGGGATCGTCCTGGGGAAGGAGCAGAGCACATGAGGTCACCCAGGGGTGCCTGCCCTGGATGCACGCCAGGACCACTGCCACCGAAGGCCATTACCACCCCCCCTCCTCGCAGAGCCTGGCAATGCTGGCTCCCATGCCAGATTTGGCCCGCAGCCCGTGCCAGCACCAGTGGCACAGGGGAGTGGCTGCCGGCAGCCAGCCGGCACAAAGGTGAGTGCTGGTTACCGTTGCCTCTCCGACTTCGGTAGCACGGCAGGTATTAAATCAGACAAAAAAACCCCAACAAACAAAAAAAAAAGCCTTGAAAATCAATTAGCAGCAAAAGGCAACTATCAAAGAACAAATTAAAACGGAGTGCAGCTTAGCGCTCTGTCAATAAGCAATGCAAACAATATTTAATTATGGTGGAGAGAGACGGCGAATTCCCCACCGCTGGTGCTGGAACGCACTCCCGCGCCTCCCAAGCCCTCCTCTCCCTTCCCAGGGCCCTGCTGCTGGAATGGCACCGGGGGCAAAATCCCTCTGGCAAGGCAGGGAGACAGAGTCAGAGCCAAGGCGCAGGGGCACGCAGGGAAGTGGGAGAAAAGGCGGCGAGATGCTCAGGGTGGGGAGGAGGAGGATGCTGCAGCATCCGTCCTCTGTGTCCCCAGGGCTACGTCCCTGCTGAAGAGGGGCTGAGCACAGGGCTGCCTGCCCCAGCCGTGGGCAGGGATGTACCAAACCCAAGCTGGGGCGCAGCCCCCGGCCCCAGCCATGGGGATGAAAGGGGTGGGGGGTGCAGAAGAGTAGGAGCGGATCTGGCCGCCGAGCTGCCTGGCGAGGGAGCGCATTCCCCTCGAGAAGCAGCTCAGTGCCTTTCTCTTTGTGCCTCCTCCGGAGCAAAATGCCTATCTCGGAGCCTGTGTAAGGCCAACTGATTGCGGTGGCAGAGATCAGCCCCGCAGAAACGACAGCGGACGTGACTGGAAGCGCGAGCAGCTCCAGGCAGGGCTCGTGTGGTGCTGGGCTGGGGACGGCCGCCTGGACAGATGTCCCACACTGTCCCATGGCAAAGCACCCCAGCACCAGTGGGGTCAAGGGGTAGGGGACGGTCCCATCCTGCTGTCCTCAACGGCCCAGCACAAGCAGCTCTCCCACAAAACCCAGGGGACAAAAGATCAGTCTGAATTTCTCATGGGACAAGCCATCTATTTAAAAGAAAACGATATGTTCGGGAAATAAACTATGAAGCTCATTTAAACCCCCCCCACCCCCCGGCCTCCTCCTCATTTCCCCTCTGCAGATGATGCCAAGAGGTGCCACCTCCTCTGCGCCAGCTCTGGCCGGCCACCGAGGCGGTGACATTCCCCTGACATTGTGAGGGGTGGCCAAACCATTCGCCACAGCTCAAGAGAATAACAGGATTGATATGCAAGGTTTGGGCTTTAATTCCAGCCGATGGACTGTGAGTGCAAACACGCCACTGAGCCCATCCCGGCGCGGGGGCTCCAGCCGCCCAGAAAGACGCTGAACTCAATTACAGCCACGGCAGCCAAGCGGGAGGCAGGCAGGGACGGTCCCCACCTGCCCTGAGCCACGTCGCCAAGATTGAAATCCAGATTGCGCTTTCAATTTCATGTAAATCCAGAGAAAAGGCACAAAACGGACTGCTGGCCTCTCTGTAAAGCTGAGATGCTGCAGCAGAGCTGACACCCCGGCTGCGTGCTGGGCTGTGGGTGAGCCCGAGAGCGGATCCGTCCCCAAGCCTGCCATTATTGGGGTCAGGTCCCTGGGGAAGGGGTTGCACACAAAACAGTTCGCCCCTGCCAACCTCTCCGAGTAGCAGACAGTGATTTAGAGGTGCCTGCTGAAAACAGGCTTTAGATGGGATAAAGCTGTGGCCCTGAGGACACCGAGAGCACCAAAACCTCTGCTTTGACACTAAAACCTGTTTTTTTCCAAGCCCAGCAAAGTCCTGGTGACACCTCCCTGTCCCTCCCCATCTAAATCGTCCAGGCACCCTCCCTGGATCCAGCCCATCCGCTGCCCCCCCGACCGCTGGGAAAATCCAACCCTCCTTTCCCCCAGGCCGGTTATTCCCCACTTCACCGGAGCTGGAACCACCATCTCTAATTACTGCTCCTCTGTCATTATTCCGTTATACCCCCCACTTCCGAGTGGCTAATTTGTATTCTGCCAGGTTCGGCGCTGTCTGGCTGCTCCCGTTCATGTAGCTGCGAAGAAGCGTATGTACAGATCCCGGAGACAAATCCCGGGCTATCAGCCCGTGGGACACTCCATGCATCACTGACACCTATATGACAAACAGCCCCGTGGAAAGCGCTGATGTTATCCAAGCTATGTTTATCCTTTATCCATAAATCTCCCGACCTCAAGCACGTTATTCCTGTTGGAAGCAGGCTGAGTTTGGCCCCTGAAAGGGGGTCATTTACACCCAGATGAAGGCAGGCAAAGCTGTCACCTGCCCAAGCAGGGATGGGAGCATCTCGGTGCTGGGCCGGGGCTACAAGAAACCAGTCTTATAAGGCCAGAGGAAGAAATTCTGCATTAAATTTATATTAGAGCCAAGGGGACGATGATTCCAATTCTCCCGGACTTACACTGGTTTAACTGTGAGCATCTCAGTAGGCCCCTAGCCAGATTTTGCAGCATTCCTCGTCGTTACATTTCGAAATAACTTTGAAGCATCTATTTTATGTCTGATCTGGTACAATATGTACAATGTCACATAAACAGACGCCACAGTTTGAATATATTATTTGCTACACACCATTAGAAATCGACTCCGTGGCAATATGTCAATATTATACACATTTATTGCTTCAGCAAGAAGTCATCACGCGCTGAGAGCTTTTGCCATCTTTAGTGCTTTAGCAGCTGGCTTGCCAGTCACAACATTTTCTCTTGAGTCTCCCAAAATGACGGACAGGGGGCAAAACCCAGAGGCACCCCAACACCCAGTGAGCACCAGTGATACCGCCCAGCAGCTTTACTGGAGGCTGCCAGGCTCTTGGCAAGTACCTGCGCTCCGTCACATCTGGATGGGTGCTGCCTGAGGACAGTGCTGTGGTTCGGAGCTGCGGATCGAGCCGGGGATGTGACCCGGTGCAGCAGCGATGCCTTGGCCAGGTGGCTCCCGCGGATGCAGACACCCCCGCTCATCGCTTATCTCCATGGGAACGAACCATCCCAGCTAATGACAACTGCTTAAATGGCAGCACCGATGACAAACGGGGGGCTGATCTGGCTAGCGGCACAGGCGGCTGCTCCGGGATGCCGGCTGGGGTTTCGCAGCTCTGGACAAGCTGGGTACCCACAGCCTCGCCCTGCGATGCTCCTCCCTGTACCCCCAGCATCAGCAGAGCTCCTGTGAGCCACAGCATCCCGACAGCATCCCTGCATCCCTGCCCCATACACACACCCAACCAAGAACACATCACACCGAGATCCCAATACATCCTTTTAAATTTCCCAGGGGCACCCATCCATGCTGAGCCCGGAAAAGCCAGGGAAATATTCATATCAATGTGCCGTGATTATTGCTAATAATGAATATAAATGCCAGCCCTCGGCACATGGCTGAGAAATCCTGCCCCACCCAAAAGGGTCTTTCTTCTTAACTGTCTCAGCTTTTCCTGAAATGTGGCAATTTAATGCCAGGGAGGGAGACGATGTGCTCTCCAGCCACGTTCCTGCTGTTATAGCAGCCCAGGTTATAAATAACAATCAGCCTCTCCCGCCAGCCTGCTCCCCTATCCCCCTTCACTTTTTTTAATCTTTGCCAAAGGTACTGTTTAGAGATCTTTCTAGACCATTTATTTTTAAATTACCAGCCAGAGGAGAGAACGGAAAAAAAAAAAAAGAGAAAAAAGAAAAAAGGCAAAAGAAAGAAACTTCTGGGGCTGATAGCTTATCGGGAGGAAATCCAAATGTCACATTAGTTGAGAAAGTTGGGAGATTAAATTTTCCAACACCCTTCATCCGCTGCTGACATTTAGGGGTTTTTTTCCCTCCTCCCTCTCCTCGTCACATCTACAGAGCAGGGTGAGCAGCGAGCAGGCAGTGGCCGGCACAGGCTCCACGCTCTCCCCTGCGCCGGCGACTGCGGAGGCTGGCGCAGAGCCTCCCATCCCCAGCCCCTTCGATCTCACCCCTCCCCAGGGACCCCAAGTGGGTGCCGGAGGGCTGACCTTGAGGTGAGGATACCTTCATGGAGCTGTGCCGCTTTCCACCAGAGAACGGCACATCCCAGGGGATTCTGGCCTCGGTTGTGACTTAAGCATCATCCCTTGCCACAAATGGAATGCCAAAGATGGAAAATCACTTTATTTCTGCATTGTTCTCCCTGTGATACCCAATCGAGAGCGTCTTCTGATCTGAACACCTCCCCACGGGCAAACCCCACAGCCCTTGCTAGTGGGGAAAGGTGAAAACTTTGCTTCTGCAACCATTTTGAGAGCCTTGGGGACTCCCAGGAAAATTTTCTGACGCTCCCATTCATTAAAAACCACTCGGAAACTCAAAATCTGTTTCGGCAGATAGCGGAGCCTCAAGGTGCAAGCAAAATGAATAGAAAGCTCATTTCTTTCTCACTGTCGTTAAAGCCGGCGTAAGACTTGTGAATAAGCCCCAGTTACACTGAAAAGGCATTGTCCACCAGAACTAACTCCATTTCAGCTAGATCCTGCTCAATTTAAATATAAAAATTGAAGCTAAATAAAGAAAAGACAGAAAGAGCTCTATTTAGTTCCATTTAGACCTTTGGGTTTCATCTCCCTCCTTTTTTATTTCAGCATTTTCTCTCCATTATTTTTGCTAGAATTAAATTTCCTGGGATTTTACTGGGAAGCAGCAATGGCACTGATAGGGAAGCGCCCTCCCTGCTGACCCCACAAACCTCGGCAAGAGGACGTCTCCAATTTCGCTTGATCTTTCCCCAGAGGAGGGCTGAAGTCAGTGTGGCCAATTTGCAGGCGGTTCCTCTCCAATGACATGCCACCTCCCTTGGGGAAGGGCTGGGGACCAGGGAGTTGAGCCCCGCGGTCCCCAGGAACACCATGCCACACTGCGGTGCATGGTTTCTCTCCGGTGCTCCGTGTGCCGGGACAGCTCGGCAGGCACGGCTCCAAGGTTGAGATGTCTCCTATTTCCTAATCCTGCCTAACGTGAGTGGGGATGCTCTCCTCGCGTGCAGAAATGGCTAATCCCAAAGCTAAGAGCCAGGAGCTGCCAGCTCAGATCGCCACTGCTGACACCAGCTGGGACCGGTCAGGGTAACACTGGGTATGGGGACGTCCAGCTCCCCTGTCCCCTGCCCCGCAGCAGTGACGGCAAAAGCCCCGCCCAACCTGATGGACACACCACTCCCGCTTCTCAGCCCCCCAGACCAGGAGCTGCCCTACTCCCCTGGCTATCTCCTCCAGCCTCAACCACCAGCCAGGTTTTCCTCTGCTTCTATCCCAAATCCACTTTAATGCATTTTAAGCCCATTAGCTCCATCCTTTCCAGAGCCCCATGGAGAGCAGATCTTTCCCTCCGTCTTTTGGCAGCTTCTTCCAGGCTGGGGAGGGACAGGAGACACCCCCTGCTCTGAATGAGCAGGACCCCGAGCTGAGGACATGATCTGCTGGGGAAAGCAAACGCCTTTCCCTTCGCAAGAGGCCCTGCTCGACCTCTCCATCCCACCTCCCAGGCTCTGCATGGCTCTGGATTCCCCTGCCACAGAGCCCTCCTGTTGTCATCACTTGGGGACAACTGCACCGGTGGTTTGTCGATGCTTTGAAGTGATCCATCCTCTGCCCATGCCTGTCCTGGCTCTGCTCTGGGCAAGAGGAGAGTTGAAGCTCGGTGCAGGGCATATTGCCCGAGCTGGTGGGACCCCATCAAGCCCCTTCCCTCTGCACAGGGCCTTCTGAAGGCTCACATGGTCACCCGAGCACTATTTTTGGACAAGGCCGTGTGATTTGCAAGCAATTTGCTGCCAATGCCACATCCTTCCACTCCTCCTCTCCGGCCATGGTACCCATCTCCCGATGGCACGTCTGCTGCCGGTTCTGCCTGCCTTCTGTCAAGGACCGGGCCTGGGGCACTGGCGCTGGCTGGGACTGCCCCGAAGCCCCCATCCCGCTCTGCCCTGGGGCTCCAGGCCAGCCTCAAGGACACCGCGATGCACCTGCTCCCCAGCAGCACCGCGCCAAGAGCCTCACCGATGCGGTGAGCCCCTATTTCAGAAGGATCCCACAGCACGGCACAACGTAGGAGCCAAGAGACCCGGCAACTGCCAGCAAATTGGGGTGCGGCGAGGCAGCGGCCACTGCCGGTGAAGCACCCCATGCCCACGGCACAGCATGGCACCCGAGTGCCGTCACCGTCACCGCGTAGAGGAGCCGGCAAACGCCAGCCCCCTTGGGAGCACCGGGAGAGCGGAGCTGCCAGGTCTCTATTTAAAGCACTGATTGCCAGAAATCACAGGACGGCGGTGCCGGGAGGGGGGCAGAGAATTAGATTCAGTCTCTAATTAAAGGTTTGCTCTTCATTTGAATTTCAGATGCCAACTTTAATTTTAGAAACTTCTACAGGCAGCGGAACAACCTGCTCACCTGCCTGCTGCCGGGCTCGGTGCTGGTGGACAGATGCCACCACAGCTTGGCTGGACGGGGCCATGGCCATGCACCAGGCATCGCTGTCCACCACGGTCTCGTTACGCCAGCCGTAACGAACGTGTCCCTCCAGCATGGTGCTGGGACAGCGCTGGTGAGGGGCACAGTGCCAGGACAGGGCAGTGCTGGTGCCAGCAGTGCAGCAGGGATGGTACTCACGTATTCGGTGTCGGCCTTGGAGTCGTAGTACTCGATGTCTTCCTCCTGCAGGGAAAAGGGAGAGCTGCGTCAGTGCCCGGCAGGGACGGGGATGGCAGAGGGGTCCCCACTGCCACCCTCCCTCCCCCTTACTTGTCTCCGCGGCACCTCTGCCACATCACTGGGGACCAAACCCTGCCCACCCAACACTGCTCCTGGGACATGGTTGGGACCTCACATTCCCCTTGCCTGCCCTCCAAGGCCCGGCCATCGCCTGCTGTGCTTCCCTCCGCTCACAGCTGCCACCGAGCCGCCGCAGTGCAAGGCCACACACGGCCTCTGCCGTGGCCAACCAGCCCCGCGACAGTGCCACCAGTGCGACCGCATGCTCTGCGCTGCCCTGGGGCGTGAGGCCGCAGCGTGTCCCCACGCCTGGGACACTTTGGTGCCGCAGCAGAAACCAGGAGCAGAGCGTCCTTGCTTCCACACCAGGAGCAGAGTGTCCTTGCTTCCGCGGAGAAACCCAGGTTGCTAATTTAGGGTATTTAGAGCCTATTTAGGCAGCAAGGTCTGCTCAGATTCCTCTTCCTCGCATGTCAGGATGCGAGGCAGCTGATAAAATTCCTAAAGAGGCAATTTGGAGAGCAGCAATGCTGTCACAACAGCGTTCCGTGTGCCGTCAGAAGGGGTAATTAAAGGGCACTCGGAGACTCTTCTCTGCGCGCAGGGACGCGAGCGCGATGCAGGCGCAGCGGCAGCTGCCGCGGCGCTAACATGTCTGCCACTCAATCAGCTGTCAGCAGCCACCGTGCAAACCAGGCACCGGCGGCGCTTTGGTGCGATTATTGCTGTTTACCAAGGAAAGCGACACGGGTCCAGAAGAGAAACCCAACCAAAACCTTAACGGCACCGATCGCATCCCCGTCCTCTCCGCTCCTGCTCTGCCGCTGCCCCTGCGGCACCCAGCCCATCCTGGCCGTGGGCTTGTTGGTGACACTGTGACACTCAGCCAAGACCAGCCACGGGCTCGCGATGGGAAAGGGACCAGCAGGTCCCAGCAGCTCACCAGGTAGCCGTCACCACCCGCTCCACCGCAGCGGCCCCACCAGGAGCTGGCAGCCCGTGACCCCTCACCGGCATTATCCCCCAGCCCCAAACCTGCTTCCGAGAGTGGTTTGCTGCTGCTTCCCTAGGCTGTAAGACACAAGACCACCTTGTGGGAAAGGCCCTGGAGCGGGGATGCTGCTCTCTCAGGGGTACCGGTGGCAGGGGGACCCAGATTGATGTCCCCACGGGATGGGGATAGCGAAGGGTGGTTTCAACCTGGGTAGAGGGGCCAGTCCCCGTCACAGGCTCTGTGCCTCGAATCACGGTGATCAGACAGCACCAAGAGGGGGACGTGAAAAAAAATTGACACAGCATCTTCCAATTTCTGCTATTAAAAAGCCTAGTCATTAAGGGAATGTACTTATTAATTATCTGTGATTTGTTGTGAAATGCTGAGGGGTTTACACAACAAGAAATAGGAAAAAAAAAGTTAATTTCTCTTTGGATGCCCTACTCATGCCGCTCCCGGCCCCACACACGCCCCTGCCCCTCGCCGGCGCTGCCTCTCCTGGGGTCCGTGGCCATCTGCACTTCCTAATTAAAGGAACCCCTGGGAGACCCATAACACAAACGAGCTAATTTCATGTTTAATGATCTTTAATCAGAAGTTAGTGTGACTAACAACAGCCATCCAGAAGGTGCTTTGTTATTCATTTTATCTTCCATCAGCACCCGCTCTGACACACGGTGGCCCCAGCTCCCGCAGTGGGGGAGAAGGTGCAAGGTGATGCTCAAGGAGATGCTCCCATGGCATGGCACGGGGAGCAGGCCTCCTGGAAAGACACCTTTCCCACTGGTTTCCCTAGGGATCATGGAGCCCTTGCCATGCACGTTTTCAAGCCCTAACAACCCGAGGAGCAGCTGGGAGAAATCCTGGCCCCACTCACACCCCAGCTGAGGTTTGCACATGTGGGACAGCATTTGTGGGACGACCAGCATCTCCGTGGGTCCATCCCCGTGATGTGCCCTGACACCAGGCTCTGCTTTCCTCCCCACAATCCTTCTGATGCTGGAGGGGGTTCACGGGGTGTGAGGGAACACGTGGGAGCTGGCAGGGCATCTGCATCCCTGGCATCCAGAGGCCAGTGGAGCTGGTGGGGAATTTATTCCAGGAAGGAGGGACAGAGCCCCCGGAGACCCTCTAAGGAGATGCCAGGGGTCTCCTGAGAGGCAACAAAGGACCCTACAATTTCCTCTCCCTAATATTTCTTTTTTAAACCATGCTTACCTTCTTCATGTAATCCTCTCCTCCTCCTTCTCCGGTCCACACTAAACCCAGCACCCGGTCTGTGTAAATAGCACTGATATTTCTAGAGCCTTTCAGAATAAACACCAATAAAGAAAACAAGGAGGTCAAGATGTTGAGGGATTTCAGGGCAAAACATTGCCTCATCTCTAGCAAACGAGCCTGCAAAAAGGACTCGCTGCTTCACGGCAGTGAAGGGGAGGCGGACGCTCGGTAGCTGCTCCTCATCGATGTGTCAACCACTGCCCATTTTCTCGTGTGGTAATTGCCGAACGGCATCAGCCTAATGGCACTGCAAGCACCGCGTCGCTAGCAGATGAGTGTGGGGGTTATTTCAGTCTCTTAAACCCCCAGCGCAAGTCAGGGGGAAATGACTTTGGGAGGTAAATGCAACCACACTGTAACCTGCAAACGCTGCTGAAGCCATCTCCCAGGCTTCTCCAGCAAGGCCACCAAGCAACCACCGTGCTTGCACCAAACCCTTGTGGTTCGGTGTCGCCGGGCAGCCCCCAGCCAGGGCTTGACCCAGGTGGGACCTCCCAGATGGGGATGCTGCGTGCTGGATTCTTCCTGGGGATCCCAGGTCCTGCTTGTCCCCCTTGAGCCCTCCCTAACAGCCCTGTGCTCCACTCCTTGGCCAATTTTACATCAAAACATCAAGCAAAAAGCTAACTAAGCTAATCAGGCTGTCATCTTCTAGAGAGCTGCAATCTGGAGCCTTGCCAGCAGCTCAGGGGAGGAACCTTGCCGTGGCACGGGTGCTCCCTGTCCGTGCGCCGGCAGACCAGGTTTGAGTCAAAGCCCATGGCAAGCAGGGGCATGGAGGGGTCTGCGGTGGGCGGTGAGGGGCACTCTTCCGCGCCACCTCCCCAGCCTTCTCCAAGAGCACTCGAATTACTTTTTTCCCCCCTAAAACGATTACAGCAAGCAGGGACGCAGCAGAGGGGCCACGGCTGCTCCCCCCCATAGCTTTTCTATAGGGTCACCCGAGCTGGCTAACCCTTCTCCCGCAGACCCGTTGTCCTCTGCAGGACCCCTTGCTGCCACCTTGTAAGGGTCATGCTGCTGATCGCAGGCCCTGGGGACGCTGCAGCACCCCAGGGCGATTTTGCAGGTAGCTCCTGCCGTACCACATTGATTTTGGTCCAGCTCAGCCCACTAGCTGCAGGTTTCATTTCTCCGAGCGGCACGGGTGACCTCTGCACAGGTCAGGAAATCTCTTCCAAGACTTAATTGACTCTGGAAGGGTCAAACCCTGCAGCAGTTTGCCTTCCAGGCAGTTAGGAGGAACTCGGAGGGCGGTGGGGAAGACAAGCTGGATCCCAAATTGGCATCTGCCCCCAGATGGGGCTGGTGGCTGGGCCAGCATCCCAGCCCATGGCATGCCAACGTGGGGACAAGACTGGGATCTGTGCCTGGGCAATTCCGCAGGTGGGGAGAGCAAATGGGAGCCAGCGTGCCCGCACAGCGCCGGCAGCTCTGCTCATCAGCAGCTCCTTCCCCTGCCATCAGCACTTGCAATGGGCAGTGAATATTTAGGGAGATCTTCACGTCCCCGAACCATTAAGCACAGGGAAATAGCACCAGATTTCGCTCATAGTTCCACCTTTTGTAGGGAAGACAGCCGCAGCTGTCACACAGCTCCCACCAGCCCTCCAGGTCCCACAGCCTCGTGCCTGCATTAAGGCCGGGTGGCAGCAGGGGACGAGCAGGGTGACACAGCGCATTCCCACCGCCGCACCGCCCCCGCCAAGCCCGCCCGTGCCAGGAGGAGTGGGACGGGACTGGCCCATGGCCGTGCCTGGTGATGGGTCCGTGCTGGCCAGTTTGCGCCAGCGGGCGAGGGCTCAGCCCAGGGTCTCCCAAGCTCTGCCAGAGGCACAGCAGCCCTCTCAGGCGGTGGCTAGGTAACGAGGCAAGGCACGCGTTTCTGCAACAGCTGCCGTAAGGAGGTGCGAGGGCCACAGCCAGGAACAGGCTCCCAAAGGGAGCAGATGAATTCCTGGGAGAAATTCCTACCTTGCAATCACAGATATGCCTGGCTCTGGGCATCAGGAAAAACACCGGCAGTGGCTGGTAGGGACCAAACCTTTTATTTCCACTGATCTACAGACCATGATTAATCCTTACCCAGTTCCTGGGAAGAGGAAAATACTCCTGGCTATCCCCAGCCACCTTGGGCTGTTGGATGGAGCCAGGACCAGTCTGGTGGGGAGCACGCCCCTCCTGCAGCCCTCACCATGCCAGCCCCCCTGCATCCTATCCCGCAGCAGTGGCCACATCCATTACCCAGGGCAGGTGGAAACAGTCATCATAATCTGCCTTGGCATCTTTTTTTTTTTTAAAAAGCAATTTCCTTCCTCTCCCTCTCTGACAGAGCCGGGGAAATATTTAAGTGACCCATCAACAGTTTTTTCATCTCTCTGAGAAGATGTTTTATCTGATCATGCCTCGCCGCCTATTCTTCTTTACACGGCACCTCCCGCCCGCTCCCGCTCCTTTGAGGTGGCCTCAAACGAGATGCGGCCGCCTTTCCCCGTCGCTGCACCTGGGTACCACAGGGATGGCAGCACCATGCAGAGCCAGCGGGTGCCGGAGACCCCCTGCCCAGCCAGGGATGGGATGGGATGGGATGGGATGGGAAGGGATGGGATGGCAGCACTGGGAGCAAAGCTGGCAGCCCCTGCACTGAACCATGGCACCCAGGCGACCAGGATGGGTGGCCCAGCTGTCTTGCAGGGCAGGGGGCGAGCGGAGCCCCCTCACGCCTCGTCCTTGGCTTTTAAGAGGGAACAGCACCAAGACGGGGTTTTTGTGAATGATTTTCTTGTTCTGCTTTTTGGCCAGAACAGCTCTACAGCAAGGTTGGTGCTTTAACACAGTAATTCTCTGAGCGTAATGAAAGCTGACATTATATCAAACACAATAAAGACTCTCAGTTGATGGAGATCATTCCTGAACACACAAACCCATTAAACTGAAAAAAAAAATATCAATTCTACACACTCGCCAGCCAAAAGAAAATGTGATTTGTTATCTAAAAGGGGGTTATAAACACAGCTTCAATGCACTTTCTGTGCTGTAATGAAAACTGGGTTTGAAATGGCAAGACGACTGCAAATTAGAGTATTTGATTTTATTTTCTAACTTTTTAGGTAAACCTTCTACAAGGGCAAGTGCAAGGTTACGGCGACGATCTTTCTGTTCTTGGCCGATAAGTAGGATCTGTAATTAAAAGAGGAGAAAAATGAAAGGGGGATAAGGAGCTGGTGATCGCCCTTCTAATGCCGCTTTGAGCACAAAGCCCTGCCTGCATTGCTGCAGCAAAACCACAGGAACAGCCGTCGGTGTCCACGTGTGGCATGGCACAGCCATCGCTCCCACCGTGGACACGCACTGGGTGCACGGCGGCGGTGCTGGATGGGCCCTGCGCCCAGAGGGACGCTGCATCCAGGGCTGTACAGCCACGGAGAGGCACCCAGCCGCGCAATCATGTCCCCTCGCGTTATACCTTTCCAGAGCAGCTGGGGGCAAAATCTCTGTTATTCCTCCTGTCCTTCCCCATTTGGCAAACAGTGATCCTGTTCTCTCTGGAGTTTTGTTCCTAACGGAGCTTGAAATTATCTGGGCCTTGTGATTTGCTTGCGTGTTTGCAGGCGGGGGTTATGGATGAGGGCAGCGGCGTGCGGCTGACCGCGCTCCCTCTGCCGCCTCCGTGCGCACCACCGCACCGCAAAACCACCCAGCCCTTAAACCCTGTCCCAGCACCTCTCACATCCGCAGCTCAATGTACAGCTACCTGTTTTTTTTTTTCCCAGAAGAAAGGGCCTGCTGGGCTCTGACCCCACAAATGCGCCCTTCCTCTCCTGAAAGGTGGGGAGGGATGGGAGGCAGGGGGGCAGCAGGCAGGGGAAGGGGGAAGCTTCCCAGTGTAGCAATGGAAAATGCAGCAAGGAAGAACTGGGAGAAAAACAACAGTAATAAACATTTTATGAAGCAGAAAATGGCTTATAAAGAAGTCAACTTTTAAAGGCAATTTATGTAATCCTGCCAAGTGCATATAAACGCGGGGATGGCTCTCCATCCCAGCGTCAGTGTCCCTTAAAGGGACAAACAGCTCCGGCCGCCCCAGCAGGCTGACACGTAGCGATGACGATGCCCTGGGACACGTTTCACGGCTGGTGGTGCAGACCTGCGCCTTTGGTGGCGTCCCCCAGGTCAGCGTGGCCCCTGTCCCCGTGTGCCATGGGGGTGCGGGACACCTGAGCCCCTGCTGATGGTGTTGGGATGGGGCTGAAGGTCTGGAAAAGCACCTAAGGCGCTGGAAAACCCTGGAGGGAAGTGGAGCACACGGTCAGAGAGGAGCTGGGAGAACATGGAGCCATCTGGGACGCCCGATGGGGAGCATGGCAGCTTCTCAGTGAGGACGGATACAAAGGAGGGTAGGAAAAAACTCAACGTGACCTTCTAGCATTTTTATAGGTACATTTTGCAGCTCTACTTGCCTGAGCAGGGTGGCAGACAGAAGACAGAAACCTGGTAAGCAGCATTGCACTGCGGGCTGCAGCCCTGGCACCTCTGTCTGCTGCCAGGAATGGTCTGCTCGGGGGCTTGGCACCACTGTCATGGCTGGGGGACAGGGCTGGGGACATCTGGAGGAGGGGGACAGCCCTGAAGTGCCTCGAAGGACAGACCCCCGTGGCTCTGTGCAGAGCGGAGCCAGACTGTCCCGGCTGCAGCACCCAGACCCCTTGCAGATCCCTGGACACAAGTCCAGAGACCGGAAGCTTCTTACTGGGCAAACTGGTCAGCCAGGCCACTGCAAACTGAGAGCTTTTTGTGGTCTCTCATCATACCAGTGCGGTCCCAGAATCCCATGGTGGGAGGCATCTATGCCTGGGCATTGGGCATTGGGACTCCCATGGCACTGGCACCCAGCTTCTGCCTTTCCGGGGCTCTGTCAGCTTTTCCCTGCGGACGGATGTACATCCCTGAGAGACCCTTGCTGCACAGGGATCCCACAATGGTCCCACACCGCAGCCTGTCCCACCGTCCCCCTGCCCCTGCCCGCTGCGCCAGCCCGAGCTGCCACCCAGAGCCGGGGTTAAATGACCCGGAGGGACAACATGAGGGGTGCCCTGAGGCTGAACTCGACCCTTTCGGGAAGGCCAGCACGGCTGGCGTGCGACTGGGAGATGCAAAAAAAAGCAAGAAAAAAATAAACTTATCCCATAGAGATGGGTCATGAGTGATTGCTGGCAGCAGCCTCCCAGCCACTTGGGCTCCGGCTCCCGCTTCATTTTGCCCTGGACTTCCATAGCAACCCATCTGCAGCAGGGTTTCACGGGGCTGCCATTAGCGCTAACGCAGCACAAACACTCAGCATCTGCCGGCGCGCCTTCGGATGGAAACACAGAAATAACCGCGCTTGCCGCAATCTGTCACCGACTCCGGCACGGCGTTAGGACGCGACATGCCGGGAGAGGAGGGGAGCGTTGCGGCCAGAAGGAACAAGCTGCTCCACGGGAAGGGAGGCGAGGAGGAGCTGTGGACGCTGCGCCGCTGCCTTGTGTGCCACGCTGCCCACGCCAACGCCGGCAAAGAGCCGCAGGCAGCAGCAGAGCCGGCGTCGCCAGTGCTGGTACTCAGGTCTGACCTTGCCCTGCCATTTTAGCGACAAAAGACAGCTAAAGGAGGCTCAACCCTGCCAGCGAGAGCAATTTTCGCAGCCCCTCCATCCCTCTGCTGAGGGGGAGCCAACCTCTGGCACGCCGGGTGCTGTGCGCCCAGCCAGGCCAGTCCATCAGGTGTCCCAGCCGGGTCTGGGCTGTCCTGATAAAGCTGCGGCAGCGATGCATCGCTGCACATTGTTTCTGGGTGACTCGCTCCTAATTACCTTGATTAAGTGGTTGCAAACAGTGCTATTAAAAATATTTTTTTTCTACAAAAGTGGATTTCTGAAAGGTTTGTGCTGTGAATGGCAAAATGAGCCAAGAGCTCCCCAGCGTTGCAGCCTTTCCTGGTACGCTTTGTATCCCAACTGTTATCCCCCTTGCAGCAAAAGGGGGTCTGGAAGGAGAGGGAGCTCTTTGGGGCTGCAGACACCCCACAGCGTGGAAGCGGCCTGACTCGGCGGCCCAGGGGATGAGCAGAAGCATTGGGGACCACTGCAAAATGCAGGGACCTTGCTCCAGCTCTGCCGACCCTGCCTGTGTCGCGGCCACAGGCCGTACAGCCCCAGATGCCAGCTCAGCGCGGGGTGCATGGGGCCACCACGATGCCCCCAGGGCGATGGAGGCCAAGCTTCCGGTGCTGCTTGGGGATCAGATGCCCTGGAGCTCCTGATCCCAGAGGACACACAGGTTGGGCCAGCGCTGGGGATGGAGGTGAGAGCCTGGGGGGATGCCTGTGGCCCCCCTGGTGCTGCAGCCTCCCTCCCCAGGAGCCCTGAGCCCCTGAGCCTGCAGCTGAGGGCGTCCCAGCACGCTGGGGTTGCTGGAAAGAGGAGGGTCCAGCCTTTGCTGTGTCTCCTGGGAACACGTCTGTGCCCACACCAGACCTTGTTACCCTCCTCGCCTCCCCTCCACTGGCCTCCCGGACAGAAGTGACAGTAATTCTGCGGCGCTCTCATGCAGAAAGGTCTTGGTGACCGTTGGTGCTGATGACAGCTGTCTGCTGGACGGGAGGGCCAGCGGGGACACCTCACCTCTCCTTGGCGAGGCTGCCTCTGCTCACGAAGGGAAGGTCCTCTCCTCCCAAAACGCACCAGCCAGGCCCGGCAGCGGGGCTGTTCCCGGGCTGTCCTCTCAGCGACTGCAGGAGGGGCTCCCTGGGGCCAGGCAGGATCCGGCCCAACCCGGAGGAAGGGGCTGGGTGGCTTGGGAGTATTTTTTATTGTAGGTTCCGTTTGCACTGGAAGGAAAACAATCTTTCCTTCCTTTTGTATTATTGTTATAATTTGAGAGCATTTCCAGGCAGAATCCTGCAGGTTCCCGCTGAGCGCTATCACCACCAGAATTACAAAGTCAAATGCAATCATTAAACCCGCATCTTCCCTCTCCCAGCCCAGATTGCTCCTTTCCCCAGAAGCCCCCACCGCAACTGCTGGCAGGTGCTGCGGACGAGCCAGCGTGTGACCGCAGGTGCTGCCGTCACCCAGCACGAGACCCCGCTCGGCACCAAACCTGGGGTTAAGAGTCTCGCCAGCCCTCAAACCCTCAGCACTGAGCTTGACCTTCATCTCCTGCCTTCTCCTTATAGCGGGCACTGGAAACGAGCTCAAAATCGCTTTGTTTGCCCTCATTAGTGCTGGCAGGCAGCGGTGCCGGGGCAACCTGCATGCCAAGCAGCCCAACACGGCCAGCGGTCGTTCATGAGGGAGCCAAGGATGGGAAGGAAAAGCTGAGGGATGGGATGAGATGCTGGTTCCTGTGCCATGAGTCATCTCCAAGGCTGGTGCCTCCGTGGAGCTCAGCATCCAGGAGGGAAGGGGGTAGGGGTGGGAGTGGCCGGGGCATGTGTGGAGCCTTACCCGGATGTTGTCCTGCCAGTGGTGAGCCTTCTGGAACTTCTCTGCCGCGTTGGCAAGCCTCTGCAAAGCAAGCAAGAGAGGAGAGGTGAACCTGGGGAAAGTAAGAGGAGCCAGGCATGGCCTGTGTCAATGCAAGACCGTGGGTGCTGCCCCAGCAGCTGCCACCCCTCCATTCTGGGGACCCCAGCACCACTCCGCCACACAGGCAGAGGGCAGGAGGCAAGCATGCAGGCAGCGATGCCTGGAGAAAGACATCCCAGGCATGGATGGACAGCTTTTCTCTGCTTGCTCCTGCCTTTCCCGGAGCAAGGCAGTGCCTCCAGAGGGATTGCTGCCACTTGAACTCAATCGGGGCTGAGCCATCACCGCCTGGCAGCTGCTGGTGGCACCACTGGAGCCCAGTAGGCTCTCATCTGGGCTGAGGTGCCTGGCCAAGTCTCACCCCAGGCTGGGGCAAGGCCAACCTTCTCCCCCTAAAGCACATAAGGCTTCAGAGGAGACAAAGGCATCTCCACAGGGGACAGACAGGGCAAGAGCTCCAGGCTTTCCCACAGATACGCTTCACGTCGCTAAGCAAATAAAGTCAAGAGCAAAACAAGTGCCCCAGACCTCTTTTTCTGCCCCTCGACCAGCCCCAGGCCCCCAGGGACACAGGCAACTGCCTGCTCCCCACCAGCCATTGGCTTTACAAGGCTCCAGGGGAACACTCGCCGCAGAGGTCTCGGCTCCAAGGGCTGAGTGGCCGATCTGTACGGGGTTAACTGGCCATGAGGCTCGTGAGGCTGTGGAAGCCCAGGAAGGCTCCCTAGCTAGTTACTGGAGATGCATCAAACACAGATGTGCCTTACGGCTGGCGCTGCTCATCGCCTGCTCCTCATTTCCCTGCACGCCCCAGCGAGATGGGACACGCTTTGCTCCTTGCTCTGCAGGAAGGGGCAGAGGCAGAGCAGAGCATCCACAAGCCATCCCAGAACCCGGCAGTCCTGGTGCTGTCTGGGACCTCACACGCTTGGTACCGCTGTGCTCCCACGGTCCCTGTCAAACACCAGCCCTGCTGGGGCCAGCACATGCGGGGACCAGACAGGACCCTGCTCAGGTCACAGTGACAGACAGGCACAGGGCTTTAACAGAGGCAACGAGAGCCCTCTTAGCAGCTGTCAGCTCCCAAAAAACCCCAAATCATCACCTGGGGAGCACTGCAGAGACACACATAAGACTCCAGTGCTACCACACGCCCAACCTTCATGCTGTGAACCATAGAGCCCAGAAGAAAACAGCATTCCTCTGCTCAGCCAAGGGAGCCCACCAGGGCAGCAGCCAAGTCCAGCTCCATCCTGGGAATTTATTTCCCCAGGGCCTAGCTACAAAAGCATGGACACACGAGACGATGAACTCCGGAGAGGCAGGCAGGAGGTCTGGGCACAGCCGCACATGCCACAGCCACGTCCCCGCTGTCACCAGTTCCTCCAGTGCTCCTGTCAGCACATGGGGATGGGAAACACCTCAGTGCTCAGGGGAAAGGA
>WHYT01016522.1:330594-341677 GCA_009806455.1 Tetrax tetrax
TGGGGAAAGTAAGAGGAGCCAGGCATGGCCTGTGTCAATGCAAGACCGTGGGTGCTGCCCCAGCAGCTGCCACCCCTCCATTCTGGGGACCCCAGCACCACTCCGCCACACAGGCAGAGGGCAGGACGCAAGCATGCAGGCAGCGATGCCTGGAGAAAGACATCCCAGGCATGGATGGACAGCTTTTCTCTGCTTGCTCCTGCCTTTCCCGGAGCAAGGCAGTGCCTCCAGAGGGATTGCTGCCACTTGAACTCAATCGGGGTAGAGCCATCACCGCCTGGCAGCTGCTGGTGGCACCACTGGAGCCCAGTAGGCTCTCATCTGGGCTGAGGTGCCTGGCCAAGTCTCACCCCAGGCTGGGGCAAGGCCAACCTTCTCCCCCTAAAGCACATAAGGCTTCAGAGGAGACAAAGGCATCTCCACAGGGGACAGACAGGGCAAGAGCTCCAGGCTTTCCCACAGATATGCTTCACATCGCTAAGCAAATAAAGTCGAGAGCAAAACAAGTGCCCCAGACCTCTTTCTCTGCCCCTCGACCAGGGACACAGGCAACTGCCTGCTCCCCACCAGCCACTGGCTTTACAAGGCTCCAGGGGAACACTTGCCGCAGAGGTCTCGGCTCCGAGGGCTGAGTGGCCGATCTGTACGGCGTTAACTGGCCATGAGGCTCGTGAGGCTGTGGAAGCCCAGGAAGGCTCCCTAGCAAGTTACTGGAGATGCATCAAACACAGATGTGCCTTACGGCTGGCGCTGCTCATCGCCTGCTCCTCATTTCCCTGCACGCCCCAGCGAGATGGGACACACTTTGCTCCTTGCTCTGCAGGAAGGGGCAGAGGCAGAGCAGAGCATCCACAAGCCATCCCAGAACCCGGCAGTCCTGGTGCTGTCTGGGACCTCACACGGTTGGTACCGCTGTGCTCCCGCGGTCCCTGTCAAACACCAGCCCTGCTGGGGCCAGCACATGCGGGGACCAGACGGGACCCTGCTCAGGTAACAGTGACAGACAGGCACAGGGCTTTAACAGAGGCAACGAGAGCCCTCTTAGCAGCTGTCAGCTCCCAAAAAACCCCAAATCATCACCTGGGGAGCACTGCAGAGACACACATAAGACTCCAGTGCTACCACACGCCCAACCTTCATGCTGTGAACCATAGAGCCCAGAAGAAAACAGCATTCCTCTGCTCAGCCAAGGGAGCCCACCAGGGCAGCAGCCAAGTCCAGCTCCATCCTGGGAATTTATTTCCCCAGGGCCTAGCTACAAAAGCATGGACACACGAGACGATGAACTCCAGAGAGGCAGGCAGGAGGTCTGGGCACAGCCGCACATGCCACAGCCACGTCCCCGCTGTCACCAGTTCCTCCAGTGCTCCTGTCAGCACATGGGGATGGGAAACACCTCAGTGCTCAGGGGAAAGGAAAGTACCCCGCTGCCCACGGGAGAGCGGCAGCATCCAGTCCCAGCGGGAGCGGGGTGACGGCGGCGGGTGCTAAATTACCAGGAGCACAGCAAAGCGCAGGTACACGAAAGTAAGGCCATAAATCTGCCCCTCCCCAGCCCGAGAGCCCATCTTGTTCCAATTAG
The DNA here is from genome assembly GCA_009806455.1 of Tetrax tetrax. Taxonomy (NCBI): domain Eukaryota; kingdom Metazoa; phylum Chordata; class Aves; order Otidiformes; family Otididae; genus Tetrax; species Tetrax tetrax. Next base: position 332,177 of record WHYT01016522.1, read on the forward strand.
GGAAACGCGTATCTATCACTGCGTAATTGCAGCACACATTGGTCAAAACTTTCCCATTTAATCTTTTCTGTTTTTTAAATCTTAATTTCCAAATCAAAGTGCTCGCTTTCAACAGCCAGCATCCAAGGGGAAAGATCAGCTCTTAGCCGAGCGCTGGAGCAAAATACCTACGGCTCTGGCAGTGGGGAGAAGGGAACGGGAGGCAACGCGTGGCTGGAGAGAAAAGCCAAGCAAATGTTAATTTCCACAGCAGCTTTGCGGGGGGCTCACCTGCAGAGCCACAGCCCTGCCGCCCCGGAGCCACCTGTAAAAGCTGTGGCCCAATTCTGCACCTCATCCCCCGGAGCTTTCGTGCTCCGTTTACATATCAAGACGGCTGATTAAGGGCGAGCGTTTATTCTGAGTCACGTTTGAGGCAGTGCTGATGAAATATGCATTTTTCTATACCTGATAAGAGCGTGTTTGTTTATTACGGGCCAGGGTAAGATTTATGGGCACCTTTAACTGTTCACCGCCTCGTGCGAAGCACCTGGAGGGCTGCAAATGGTGCAGCAAGGGACAGCTACACCCAGGAACGACATTTCGACGGAAGATATTTTTCCTCCGGAAAATGTCAATTCATCAAAGTCGATCGGGACACAAATTTGCTTTAAAAAAAATAAAAATCCAGATGTTCTTTTCTGATAAATGGCACGTTGCAGGGAGGAGGAGCCCGTGGCGGGGTGGCACAGCCAGAGCAGGGTGCTACGCCGGCTCCGGGCCGTCACCAGACATCCGCCTTGGGAGAAGTGTCCCCGGAGCTGCCATGAACGGGATGGGTGATCGCTGGACTTGGGATCCTCCAAAACCATGGCCACGAGGACAGGGCCCCCAGGGTGCTATTTGGGACAGCTTCGCTCACAAGCAGGAACTGGAGCTGTGTTTTGGGGCTGGGAAGGTGCTGCTGCTCCAGCAAACCCCACTGGCCACATCTCCCTGGGGAAGGTGATGGGTCTGCCTAGAGCAACCCACCGTGGCAGGATGTCCCCATTAATGCCAAATGAGTTCATCGTGAATAACGTTATCGTGATCAATACAGCTCAAGGATTATTTCTAATCCTTAATAATAATTAAACCATTATTTTTCAAGTGTTACAGATCAACCAGTCCGCAGGGACTGGGAGATGCCCAGGGTGTGGGTAGCGCACTGGGGAGCTGGGCAGGGGTCCCGTGCCCATACAGGGCAGCCACCAAAACCTCCCGGAGGCTTCAGACCCGGGGTTGTCAATTGTCTGGTTCCAACAGCGAGAAAAATTAGAGGAATTACCAAAAATAAAGCACAGGTGTGAAACACCTGCAAATATCCAGCCAGCTCTGGTGCAGGGACTGTTCTGGCCGTGGCACTTTAAGGAGCATGGTTCTTTCCCCAGAAGCCACGGAGGGCTAAGGACAGGAGATTTAGAGGCTGAAAACACTGAATTGAAAGGACTCTGCAGGTCATAAAAGGCCAGCAGGAGATTTGCGAGGGATTGGTGTCTGGAGATCCTGATGGCGGGGGTCTGCAAGGGGGAAGGCGCCAAGCGGGCTCTGTCGTACCCCGGCCTCTTTCGTATTCCGCACAGCGCTCCTCTCTGCCTCGCTGCTCACCCAGGCAGATCCATCAGGAGCTCCTTGCTCAGCGCACCGGCTCACCTGGGATTAAGGATCCTCAGGGATGGCACAGACCTGGGAAGGGCAGGTCGTGGTGAAGACGGTACGGCTGGGTGTACGCCCTCCGTCCTGAAAGCCAAGCGGGAAGGGAGATGGGGGACGAGGTGGGTGACATTTGATAGCATACCCAAATGCAAGGCTGCTGCTTTTCCCCTGCTTTGCTCCAGGACCTCACTTCCCAGCCCCGATTGCCCACAAGCTCGCCCAGCCGCCCCGAGCGCAGCTCACCCACGCGCGCTCGCCCACAGCAGCACCTTTCGAGGGGGCAGCCGGCCTGATGCCCCGAAACTGCCAAGAGTGAGGTGGTGGGAAACGCTCCAAGCATTGGGGCTGGTGCAGGCAGCAATCACAACCTCCTCTCTCGGCACAAGGGACTGTCCCTGCTGTCAGCATCCCCACTACTTGAGAGGCCAGCGCACAAAGGGACTGACCCTGACACAGCAAGCACCCAAGGGTGCTGCCCACCTCCCCCTCGTTGCCCCTTCTCCCCCATCGCACCCGGGGCTCTCCTGTATTGCTCCAATATTTCTGCACAGCAGCTTTCCAAGAGACACCGATCCAACGCTTTGCTAAATCTCTCTTCCCAGCCCCACCTGGCAACAAGCATGCCCTGGCTGTTCCCGACTCGGTCAGACCGGTGGATTTAACTTGGGAGGCAGCGGAGCAGAGACCAGAGCGGCATGGAGAGGCCAAAGGCCAAGGCTGGATTTATAAAACAGGATTACGGCAAATACCCCGCAAGAGGAGACTGAGCAGCCCTGTGCAAGGCAGCAACGCTGCCCCTGTTTCCCAAACCTCCCCATGCAAATAAAGTACCCCACGCCTGTGCCAGTGCTGAGGGATGCTCCTCCGGGAGCCCGGGATGCTTTCCCTGGCTTCTCCCCGCAGTCAGTCTGGCGACGGCCTGGCATACACCGGCTGCGTGTGCCCAGGGATATTTGCTCCAACAGAGAGCCACTCCTGCTAAGCCTTCATTTAACTCCCCTCGGCGCGGCCGGTATCGCCTTCATCTCGCTGCCTCCCAAACGGCACGAAGTGTGTTAACCTCCCGCACCTTAGCACATAGCTGGAAGGAGAGATCTGGAGATTAAAACAGCCCTGCGCTACCAGGCCAGAGAGGTCCATGCAGCATCTCATCACCCCAGCCCTGCTCCCAATGTGAGAAAACACAGGTAAAAGGTTAAGGTGAGAGGGTGAAAAAAACCCACATATGACAAAGCCGAGCAACCCAAACCGAGGGCAGGAACACCCCCCGGAGTTGGTTTTGCAGCTATTCCTCCTCCATGATGGAGGAATGAGGATGGCTCAAAGCCCTCTCTTCTGGCACCAACTCCCACTCTATGGATGGGGCACCCCAAAGCTGCATCTTTGGGGTGGAGCATCCAGAAAGGTGAAAGCCCATTCCACGTGCTTCGCAAACCTCCATCCTGGTCTCCCTGCGTGCACCAGAGCAGAGGGTGACTTCTCACAGTCCCACCTCCTGCCACCAGCTCTGGGGTGCCCCCCTCCCCTCTCTGCCTCTTGGCCCCAGCCCGCCCTTCGAACTCGCCGCACGCACCCCCCTGCACAAACCCTGATGGCACAGCGCGCACAGCGCCATCAAAAAATGATCAACCAGTGACAAAAGATGACAACTCCCTTATATACACATAGGGAATATAAATCTTAAGTAAACACTGTAAAGCAGCGAAGCATCTCATCCTGTAATAATCTCCGAGACAGTTGATCCCAGGGCTCTTATTACCCCCACAGCCATCATCTAAAATCCAGTCGGCAGCGGGCTCAGCCACGGCTGGGTATTGATCAAGGCGGCAGCTCCGAACCCGCTGCAGCATTTTTCTTTTGCAGCACTAACTTGTTTGTCAATAACTCCCTCGGCCACGCAGAGGGAAAGGGTGGCTGGAGGCCATCTCTCCTCCTCTGGCACCTGGATCCAGCCCGTGCCCAAGGGAGTATGGAGCTGGAGCCAGCACGGGCTGCCGGTGCTCTGTCCTTCCTCCTGAGGAGTGGAGGAGGAGGGCGGGGTGGCTGTGCCCCGTGCCCCTGTGGGGACGCTTGTTCCTGGGGATGGCAATAGCAAAACGTCAGCTCAGCTGCTCAGACCCTCTCCAGCTTGTGTTTGTACTGACATGAGGCCGAATGCCCACTGGTCCCATCCCTTCTGGATGGACAGACAGGGCCACGTGCAGGCAGGTACTGCCCCTGGCCAGCAGCACGGGGTGGGAACGGTGCTCCAAACAGCGACACTCTGCCAGCTGCTCTGGAGAAGGCAGAGGTGAGAAACTAGAGGACAGCCGCCACCAGGTCCAAACTACCTGAAACACCACAAGCCTCTGAGATAGGAGAGATGATAACGGAGGATGTCCTCTACCAGCCCAGTGCTCTGACAGCTGTCACTTGCTGTCCCTCAGCCACAGGAACAACCTCCTTGGGTCTCAGCCTGATCCAAACTCAACCCTGGGGCTAAGCAAGCGATGGAGCTGCTCCAGCAAGCTGCCACAGGGACTCTTGCATTCATTTCATCAGTGTCCTCAAGAGGAAGAGGACTCAGGACTGCACATCAGACATCCTTCTTCTCTCCTATTTAGTGAGTGCTTGATGGTGAGAAAAAAACAAAAGATGTAAATGGCTTTTCAAAGGCTATCCTGGGTGATAAATCCAAGCCCAGCAACTTTAAATCACGCTTGTTTCACACCTCTCGCTCTCTTCTGGATCATCAACTCATGAGATAGCAGGGCAGAGAAAGCCCAGTCTGTGCCTCATGGAAGTTTCTACCATTTCCACAATAGTCAGACCAGTTAAAGTCTAGCTATGGGGACAAGGGTTTTGGGAGAAGGTATCCTACAGCACAAGGTCCCAAGGCAGCCTCAGCCTCTGCAGTGTTGGCAGGGTCAGCAAGGACACCAGTCAGCATCTCAGCCTGTGCTCCAGCCCCATCTCCTCCCAGCCCTTCAATCCAACGCTGCTCCCTAAACCACACTCAGATAATCTGTGGAGCTCCAGTTATGATCGTCAAGTAGGACTTGTCACAGTTCAAAACCCATTACAAGAACCACAAGGCATTTCAGTGGCAATTATAAGAGATAGTTTCACTTAAAAATCAATTTTACTTAGAGCTTGGGGGAATAGTTTGTTTGTTTGTTTTTTTTAAAAAAGGAAGTGGTGCAGCTTGCTACCTGGGCAGGAGAAGGAGGAATTTCCCCAGTTGAGTCTCAGCACCCAGAGTCTCCAAAGACAAAACCAACCCTTCCTGATCTTCATCCTTCATTATTTTGGAGAAATAAGTCCCATGTTAAGATAAGAAAAAGTTCAAGGAGTGGCTCCCCTCCTGTGCCGGTGCTCCATGTGGTACTAACAACGGAGAAGCTCCCGTGAGATGCAGGAGGACATCTCTGGGAACCCAAACTGCCGTCTGCCATCATGCCTGCATCTCGGCAGAAGCCCAGCTCCCCGCTCCGTTGGGACGAGGCCTTTTGTGCCTTTGAAATCCTCCCCTTTGGCTCTTTGCCTTTCATTCAAGCGGAAGCTGTTAGAAAGTTTGCACTGGAAACCACTTACAATCGATTTATTTTAAGGCATCACCTCTTGCTGCGCTATGATGTGCGAGCTTTAAAAAGCACCTCGTTTATTATCTGCTGCTGCGTGGGGATTTCCATACGGCACATCGCCTCATGGCCGGAGCTCCTCTGTTATTAAGTTTTTATGTTAAAGAAGATCTTCAGTGTGCAGAAATCCCTTTAGAACACACCAAAATGTCACCACCCCACACCTCCAACAAGCCCCAAGGGGAGGCCCCAAAATTTCCTGGCTTGAAACCCTCCAGAGACACGTGGGGCATCTTTCCTGTGTCCCCCAAGGCCACCAGCAACCCTCCCGCAGCCTGATCGGGCCCCTCCTGACAGCTCCTAGGTGGACCACTCAACAGGGCCCAGGGCTTTGCCAGCACCCATGGCCAGCACCGCACGCAGCCCTGCCCCAGGACCAAGAGGGGTTGCACCACAGCAGAGTGGGAATGGCAAGCAAGGAGGAGGAGAAGAGATTGAGCAAAGAAAATGTACTATCCGAGGAGAGAATAGTGCCCTTGAGAACCTGAGAGGAAACAACAATGAGCGAAGCCTCCCAGGGAGGACCCGTGGCTTTGGATGCTGCAAACGGGAGCGGATGGAGCAGCAGGACACGAGGCAGAGCCTCGGCGCGGCTGGGCGGCCTCTTGGGGCTCGCCCATCACTGCGGTTTCACCACAATTATACACAAAGATGGCCTGACAAGCTATCAAGCAAATTATATGCTTCATTTTGAAAGTCCATTATTATGAATTTACACAACAAAAACGTAAGCAAAGGCTTGTGGTATCTGACTTGGCCCCTGAGCACCAGCGATGCTGGCATTGCCGCTGCGCCAGGAACGCTCACGCCCAGCAAACAGGGAAAACCAATAAACTGCCCAGGGATGTAACACACAAATCTCAGGCCACTTCCCCACCCTGGCCTTGTTTTGCCAGGGCAGTTATTCCCCCATCCCGAGCGAGGTGAGGGTTGGCTGAGCGGCCTTTTGGGCTGATGGGATCATTCACACTCTTCACTCCGGTGTCCGGGCTTGAGAAAGGATCACGGACCCCTTTTTGAGATCAAGATTCTTGCTCACCCTCTCTTCACCCCTCAGCCAAGCTCAAAGCTCAAGCTCTTCAGGCTTTGTTGCTCTTTGGCAAGATGTCCCAGCATGCTTTCCCACCCCTCTGTCTCCTTGTTCAAAGCCCCAAATCCTCACGTAGTGTTTCCCTTCGGCCTCCATCCCTGCATTGATGCTTCCAGACCCCATGACAAGTTCAGGCTGCTGGTGGGCTGCCGTGCTGACAAAGTGGGATTGTTTTTTTGCCTTCCGTTTACCTATTTCCTCTTGTCTGGAGCCTAAAATTTAAGTGTCATTTGACTCTGCACTTTTACAGCACAGCAAGCCCAAGTCATGACCCAGCTTCCTTGGCATTACAATAAAAGAAGGAACCAAACAACCACCATGGATGCCAGGGCGTCTGGTGCCCACTCCTGCATCCAACACCCTGCCTTCCATTTTCACAGCGAACAAAGAGCTGCCCAAGCCAAGGGGAGGCACTCAAGGCGCATTCCCTCACCACTGCCCCCATGGTTCAAGGCTTCGTCTTTATTCATGCCGTTGGATCGTGCCCTCACTGCAGATCAGCCCCCCAGGAGCCTCTCCCTTCCCCGGGGCACATGGCTCCGACATGGCTGGACCCTACAGTCCTCCCTTGGGCTCTGCATTCATCAGGAGAAATCAATTCCTGCTCAGGGTTTCCCTATGGAAATGCTGGCCTGATTCCCAGCTCCCCAAGGTCGGCATCACTGCCGGGAGCCCACAATGTGCTCCCTCCGTGCCACTCCAGGAGCATGTTTCAGCATTACTGTTAAACCCCAAACTCAAGGCGATTTGACACTTCTTGTTTTAAAGACCAGGTTGGAGAGGAGAAGGCGCAGAAGAGCTCCCCTAAAGGAAAAGCCATCAACTGGAACAAGATTTCAACAACTACACGTTTCTTGACCTTTTCCGCAGTCATATCTTTAATGTTTCATGGACGGATTTGATAAAAAAGAAAAAATTAATAAAATAGATTTCATTTTTAAAAAAAGGTCAGGACATGTGTTACAGGGAAAAAACTCATTTAGGTCCCTACCTGCTGCCTCGCGGATGCCGAGGAGCCCTCCCCTGCCTCCCACCCGGGGCGCTCCAGCCCAGGCATCCATCTCCCTGCCTTGATTTTCATCGCGTTCGGGGTTTGATCTCTTCTGGCCTTTTCCTTCCCCTGCCAGACATAGAGGCACGAGTACTCAGAGACAAAAGCTTGGGAGCCATGGTGGGATGTCGCACACCCAACCTGGAGAGGCAGCCAGTCAGCTGAAACGTGGAGACGATATTCAGGCTCCAGTTCTTCCACCTGCTGCTGCTCAACATGGCACCCAAACTCCTCCCTCCTTTTGGGGCTGTTGCGATTCCCAAGCCATGCACACCACAACCACCACCATCCTCACTCTCTTGCTCACCACGACGGCCATTCTCATGGCTCTTGCACCCACCCCACGGACGTCACTCCTCGCCCCTGCCCGTGGACATCAATGTAAATCCCACCTGCTTTGTTTGATGTTGGGCTTGTCAAGAGCAAGCAAAGCAAAACAAACCCCCCAAGCACAGAGCTAATTCCTGCTGATAAAGATGTTTTAAAAAAGAAATGACATTTAATAGCAGCTCCTTCCCGGCTGGCCCAGTGGCCTGTTCCTGGAGGCTCAGAAACAAAAGCAGCCCGGATGCCGGCTGCGGACATTTGTATTGTTAAGCCCGCTCTGCAATTAAAGCAGACTTCTGTCTAACGTCTGCCTCTTTTTACCATTCCCTGTTTTTTTTTTTATTCGCTAAGAACAAAATATAATTCATCAAAGTTTGCAAAAAAAAAATATACGAATGACTGTGATAACATCATACTAAGTTATTAAGTGGTGACAATGGGGGACAATTACAGTCTCTAGCCCATTATACAGCACCGCCATCGGGATGAATCAAAGTAAAACACACACTGAATGGCGAGGAGCTTATTAACGGGAACATTAGTGTGCCAGAACATAATACCTGCCATTCAGCTGGGGAGTTATTGCCATGTCGGCACCGGTGGGGATGGGGAGGAAAGTTGTGGAAAGAGCGACAGCTTCACTGCGCAGCTCCAGGCACCAGCCCCACGCTGGGGACACCACGGATCGATCCTCAGCACTCAAACAGAGGCAAAACCTCAACCTTGGGCCATCAACCATGCAGCGTCCCCACCAATTCTGCTCCTGAGAGGCACTAAGGATTTTCGCAACAGCTAGCCAAGCGCAAGTGGACAAGGATTTCCCCCAGCTCCCACCAGCATCTGCGGGAGCATCCTCTCTGTGCTCACCAGCACCCCTGAGCTGGTGCTGACCCCAGCACCCCTGACCCCAGCACCCCTGACCCCAGCACCAGCATCTCACCCCTGCCTTTTGGGCACGGGCTGCACAAAATGGGTACACTTATACCCACTGCTCCACCACTGTCAGCAAGACTTTGCATCTTTGTTTTTTTTTTAATTTACTTTGAGGTTTCCTGCAGAGGCAGCTGATGGGCAGCAGACAAGCCTCATCCCAGTCCTCTGCCCAGCTCTGAACAGGTGAGAGCTACAGTGAGGCAGCAAATGCCATCACCCCAGCACAGGGTGCCTGGCTGGGACCGCACTGGGAACACCACCACAGCACAGCTGGAAGAGCGGAAAGATACACCCTGGATACAGCCTACATCACAACTGCGCATTTTTTTTGAAGGTGAGGTCCCACTCCCTTGGTGCTGGGCACATCCCGGGCTCCCTTTTGCCATCACCCGAGGCTGCCCCTTGCCTGCAGCAGCAGGCATGGAGGGCCACGATGATGGGAGATGCACGAACTAAATTATCTGGAAAGATGCTCTTTCCAGGAAGACAGAAGCGAAAGCCACAGAGAAATTCCTCAGTCTGACTCTGTGCAAGGACTAACCCGTGGGAAGGACTGGTTTTATGCTCTTCCTCCCAAAGCTCTGCAGCCCTCTTGAAGCCACTGCACCTGGTTATAGCTTGGGTAGGTCCTGTCCCTTCTGTCTCTGCTGGCCTGAATTTCTTGCCAGCGGTGAAACCCCGCTCTCCTTTGCTGGAGCCAGCGCTGGGTTCCCTGCTGCTCCAGCAGCTCCGACTCGCTCCTTCTAAGACGTTATTTTTACACTTCTCTTAAAATACAACGCTAAGAGAGGCTTCTTGACTATATT
>WHYT01016522.1:351239-371233 GCA_009806455.1 Tetrax tetrax
GCACCGCCATCGGGATGAATCAAAGTAAAACACACACTGAATGGCGAGGAGCTTATTAACGGGAACATTAGTGTGCCAGAACATAATACCTGCCATTCAGCTGGGGAGTTATTGCCATGTCGGCACTGGTGGGGATGGGGAGGAAAGTTGTGGAAAGAGCGACAGCTTCACTGCGCAGCTCCAGGCACCAGCCCCACGCTGGGGACACCACGGATCGATCCTCAGCACTCAAACAGAGGCAAAACCTCAACCTTGGGCCATCAACCATGCAGCGTCCCCACCAATTCTGCTCCTGAGAGGCACTAAGGATTTTCGCAACAGCTAGCCAAGCGCAAGTGGACAAGGATTTCCCCCAGCTCCCACCAGCATCTGTGGGAGCATCCTCTCTGTGCTCACCAGCACCCCTGAGCTGGTGCTGACCCCAGCACCCCTGACCCCAGCACCAGCACCTCACCCCTGCCTTTTGGCCAAGGGCTGCCCAAAATTTGTACACTTATACCCACTGTTCCACCACTGTCAGCAAGGCTTTGCAGCTTTGGTTTTTTTTTTTATTTACTTTGAGGTTTCCTGCAGAGGCAGCTGATGGGCAGCAGACAAGCCTCATCCCAGTCCTCTGCCCAGCTCTGAACAGGTGAGAGCTACAGTGAGGCAGCAAATGCCATCACCCCAGCACAGGGTGCCTGGCTGGGACCGCACTGGGAACACCACCACAGCACAGCTGGAAGAGCGGAAAGATACACCCTGGATACAGCCTACATCACAACCGCACATTTTTTTTGAAGGTGAGGTCCCACTCCCTTGGTGCTGGGCACATCCTGGGCTCCCTTTTGCCATCACCCGAGGCTGCCCCTTGCCTGCAGCAGCAGGCATGGAGGGCCACGATGCTGGGAGATGCACGAACTAAATTATCTGGAAAGATGCTCTTTCCAGGAAGACAGAAGCGAAAGCCACAGAGAAATTCCTCAGTCTGACTCTGTGCAAGGACTACCCCGTGGGAAGGACTGGTTTTATGCTCTTCCTCCCAAAGCTCTGCAGCCCTCTTGAAGCCACTGCACCTGGTTATAACTTGGGTAGGTCCTGTCCCTTCTCTCTCTGCTGGCCTGAATTTCTTGCCAGCGGTGAAACCCTGCTCTCCTTTGCTGGAGCCAGCGCTGGGTTCCCTGCTGCTCCAGCAGCTCCGACTCGCTCCTTCTAAGACGTTATTTTTACACTTCTCTTAAAATACAACGCTAAGAGAGGCTTCTTGACTATATTAACATTAGGAATCTAATCAGCAATCAGACAGCTCATAATTTTCTGATTAGCTCTGATTATACTCAATCTTTAGGAATGGAAAGAAAAAAGAAGGAAAAAACATAAAAATATTCTCCGCTCAGTTTTCCCACCCCGATTCCCTCGGTGAGGCACAGAGCCATGGCAGTGGCCGCTCTGCTGTCCCCGGCTAAGCAAGACAGAGCCACAGTGACACACTAAGCCAGCGTTGCTCAATGATCCAGTGCCATCATGCTGCTGATCTTCATCCTCCCAGGCTTGGCTGGCGTGTTGTCCCAGAAAGGGACTGCTCAGGGGATGGAGAAGACATCAAGGGTGCCAGAGCCACTGCCAAAGCCGGAGGAGTGCTGTGAGCTTTGCTCCTGCACCTAACATCTCAGATAATACGCTAAAATTCTGGATAGAAGGAGGCCATGGAGAAAGGAGACAATGTGTGTGTATCCAGTTGGCTTCAGCCTGGAAGGAGGAGCCCTCCAGGTGAGGATGAGGAGGAGGAGGAGGAGGCTGAAGAACACTGTGAGATGAGGCCACAGCCACACATCAGCTTGGTAGGGGACAAGTGCTCTATGGCAGCCCAGAGGGAAAGATCCTGAGGATCCAGAGTCTGAGGACTGCCAGAAGCTGGGAGGCAAATGAGCAAACGGCCTGAAGACTTGAGGGCAGGAGCAAAGGATGCCCCCCAGCAGGCAGATTTACCTGCAGGCCAGCCTGCGGGAGCCGGGATGTTCCTCTGAGCATCTCTGACAACAGCAGCAGGGAGGACCAAGGGGAACTGGAGAGCGGTCAGGTCCCCAATGTCACCTGGACAGGGTGTCTGGTGCTGGTGGGGAGCCCAGGGAAGACTCACGCTTGGCCTGCCTCCACCCTTGCCAAGGGACCTCACAGATGCTGGGCTTTCAGGAAGGAGGAGAAGGGGGTGTCCTGGTACTGAGCCTCGCAGCTGCAGCACGAAGAAGCAAACTGAGGAACAAGCCAGAAGAAGACATAAAGAAACCTCTCTAACAGGAGTTAATCAGTCGCACACACTCTGCGTGGGAGATTCACTCCTGACTGCAGCAAGTGATCAGCTGATGCTATGAAGCATGAGATTTAATTATTTGTATCATGGCCATAGCCTGCATAACTGCAAATGGTATGAATGGTTATTAAATTGTCCAGCTGGCTCTTCAAACCCACCGCTGCACCGACCCGCTGTCTTCCACGGCAGGGACTCACCACTTTGCCAGGACCATTCGCACCGCGGCATGACCAGTGGCAAACCCCATCCACCAAGCACTGTGGCAGACAGATGCCGTCTGGAAGGGCCATCCCAACTCCACCCAAGGTCACCAAGCATGGAGTGCGCTCTTCGCGTTTTGAAGACAGCCTCGATAACGAGAGGCGCTCTGTCAACGCGTTGCCTGGCCACGCATTGGCACCAGCTTAGCTGAACCACCGTGGAGCTGCGTGCCTGCTCCACGGGGAAGAGATGGCAACCCCGGCTCCCTCCAAGCAACTCACCTTTGCTCCAGGCTGTCGCTCAGACCTGCTGGCAGAGATGCCCGGTGAAAGCCCAGCTCCTCACCCCGGTCAAACCAAACTGGGTTAGAAAAGATCTACATGAAGTGGTTTATATCGGTTATTGATCTGCTAGAAACCAGAACAGGACAGGACAGGATAGCTCTGGTGGGAAGGACCTACAATGATCACCGAGTCCAACTGCAAGGCTCATTGGACACCAGCCCAGTTTGAACCCAAACAGGTTATGTCTGACCTGGAGATAACAACGAGGAGAATCAACTCTTTTCATCTGCTGGGGCTCCATCCCTGACACTGCTGTCTCCCAAAGCAAATGCAGTGCTCAGCACCTGCAGGCACCCAACAGTGCTCTCTTAATAAACTATCTCGGTCCACGCACGAAAATCCGCCCGAGTTCACGCGGACGACGTCTCCTCCCTCCCCGTGCTGGGAAACGCCAACCCTGCCGTCGCAGCCGCAGAGCCCTCTTTTGTACAGCGGCACTGAAGCTGTAATTAGTTTGAGGTGACCTCTAGGAAAAAAAAAAAGTTCAAGTTTAAAAAGAAAATCTCTCTGGTTAATGCTATTCAAATTGCCAGTGAGGCAATCAGGCTGACTTTTAAACACCGGCCCCGTCGGAAGGGCTCACAAGACAGTCTTATTGTCTCGCTATCAATTTGCATCTCATTACCCACACAGCTCCGCTGGCTGGAGTTAGCGTTTTGGGGAACACGCTGCTGTGGTGGGAGACCAGGGACAATACGGTTACTGCCGTTTCCAAGGTTTTCACACGGCCTGGCACCCAAAACACCATGGTTGAGAGGCCAGGCCACTGCCAGCCCTGCCCACCACTCGGCCGGCAGCAGTACCGTGCCCTGGTGTCACTTGGACCTGGCACCTTCTGCCACCTCCTCCTGGGGCCACTGCCTGCGCCGGCCAGCCCAGGGACACTCGCGCTCCTTCAGTGCTGCCATGCCCAGAGGCTGCCTCCACCCGGCTGTTCAAGGTGTTTCTGAAAGTCTTTGCACGCTTTTTCACATCTCCACCAACCCTCACCACTTTGAGGAGATGGTACCAAACCAGCATTTTTCTAGAGGAAAGAAATCTGCCGCCTCCTTGTCCTCAGCCTGCTCCTGCCCCTCCAGCCACCCCACAACAATCTCCCACGCCAGCCGCCTCTGCCCACTTCTCCATCCCCACCAGTTTGGGGTCAGGAAACCAAGCACTCTGCAAACATCTCACCTCCGTGGACCACCAGCCACCCTCCATGCGCTGCCAGGCCCCATCCCACACCGCTCAGCTGCTGCCACCCGCAACGAGGGACCTTTCGACGCCTCCCCGGCAGAGCAGCGCCGATTTTCTGCTCCGCTTTGCGCAGACGCCTGCGACACCCGGCTCCCCAGCATCCCAGCATCGCCGTGTTGCTAAGCGGTGGCGGGGCCCTGCGCCAATGCGCGGGTGCCACCTCCGCCACCGGGGCCAGAGGTGCCAAGGCAACAAAGGGAACTTTTAATAGGCGAGAGAGCACCGCTGCGAGGAAGAAAACCCCACCGTTTAAAACCCTCCTGAATAATGGGGCTGCCCCCCCGCTGCTCAAATCAGCCGCAGCACTTTGTTATTACGATAACTAAATACAGAAGATTTTAACAGCTGGAAACGCAGCAATAATATTTAAAAGAGTTTAAAAAATTGTTGGTATTCTATTCAATAAGGGTAATGGGCTGCTTTTTTTTTTATTTTTGACTTTTTTTTTAATTTTAAAGGCACAAGGTTCCCTGTTCTGCTGCTTTCGCATGGCGCCGGTGAGGCTGCGAAGCCAGCTCTCGCCTGGTGATGGCAGGGAATAACACCAAGAGATTTCATAACACCCAGACACGGAGGCACGGAAATCACCGCTTGCTGCTCTGACACCCTGCTCAGCCCTGCACCTCACTGGCCAAAATCTAAAGACGCAAAACACCAATGGTGCGAAATCCAAAAGGGCAAAACCCAAAGGTGGAAAACCCGAAGGTGCAGCACAGGAGCAGCAGGATCCAGGCAGAAGCAGCGGCAGCAGCCCCGCTCGGTGCCTGCCGAGCGCGAGGTCCGAGGGCAGCTGATGAGGGATCCATTAATCCTGCACCACGCACTGTAATCCATTTGTAGTGTATCAGTGAGCAATTAAGAGAATACTATCAGTGGCAGTGTAAATAAAAGGGGACATTTTACGACACAGTATTTTGAGTTGTGGTGGTTTTTTTTTCACGTTGTGCTGTGCCAATTCATGAGAGGCAGTTGGCAGCGGCTCTCCCAGTCATCAGTGAATGGCACCAGCATCCAGCCCTGCAACCGAAGAGCTCTTTGAGTGCCCGCAACGCCGAGCACAAGCAGAAGAGCTGTCCGCTAACATGACATCTGGCAACAGACCTTGTGCCAAGGCCCTTGCTGCTCTGGGACGTGCACCCCGGAGCCAGCGGCTGACGGGGATCCTTGGAGAGGGTCAGTCCCCTGCCCCACCCAAGACCCTTTTAGCTGAAAACCATTAAAATGGCCATGGAGTTCACCGCTACAGTGCTCGATGCTGCTGCAAGGGGTCTTTTTCCCCTTCTAGCACTCAAATAAATAAATCAGGGCTTGGAAGCACCAGCAAAACCTCAGCAAGGAGAGCAGCCCCTTCTGGTTTTGGGGACACCCCTGCTGCAGCGGGGATCCCCAGCTGGTGAGGAGGGGCTGCAATCCAAGGCAGCACTACCCAGTATTTATTTGGGAGAGACAGGACTACTGGGAACTGCAGGGAGAGGACAGAGAGATGAACCGGGAAGGAGCAGGGGGACAAAAGGAGGGACTGCGCTGGGGAGCCGGAGAAACGGCAGAGGAAAGCAGAGAGGAGGAGCTGGAGCTGCTGGGGGGACAGCGCGATTTCGATGCTTCAGGCAGAGGCTCCGGTGCTCTTCACCCTGATGCCTATTTAATGTCATCCTATTCAGCAAGCGTCCCCATGATCTGGTAATTATCTTTTACTTACAAAAGAGCATCTCTGTGTCACAAGCGCTCCCCTCTCCAGCTCTGCCACAGATCAATATCTCCTCAAGGCCTTCGCCATTGTTTGGGGAATGGAATTGATTTCTCTGAAGAGTGAGGGGAGGGAAAATATATAAATAAGTGCTGAAGGCTGAGCAGGGTAAGTGGCGAAGCCAAACGAAAGTGTACGGATCTCAAGTGACCATCATGCGTATTGTGTCCTATTGCTGTCCCTGCTGAACCGGCTGCAGGGATGCTCAGCAGTTTATCATTCAGCGCACGAGCATCCAAAACGCTGGAGCCAGGAGAAATCTCTAGCTCAAGTTATCACTGGCTTTTAAAGATTTTACAGCAGGATAAGAAGTATGGAGGTGCTGATTCAACATCATCCGTAAGGACGTGTGCATGTCCCACTTTACGGTGGAAGCACGTGGTCGAGCAGTTGCTGCTGTGACCCCGGTGGGCCCTGGAGAGGAGCCTCGGAGACCTTCTTGGCTTAGAGGGCAGCACCTTGGTGTGACCAGCACAGCGCCCACGCTGAAATCCAGAGCGATGGAGAGGCCAGCAAACCAGGCCACTATCGTGCTGCCGTTAGCATGACCGCAGCAAGCACAAGCTAATCCCGGCATACCCACTTCATGCTCCTCTCATCTGGCTAGGTGACGACCTTCAAAATCACGAGATATAGGATAAATACAATTCAATCTTGTGTTTGTGTCTGGGTCTTTAAACCTTTGGGATCCCTGAGCTGAGCCCCCCATTGCACAGCACAGTTCCTGTGGAGCGATGGGGAACGGCACGGGGCAGGGGTAGAACGGCTCGCCTGGCTCATGCTACGCAGTGGCAGATGAACTTGCAGCAAAGGGGATGAACGCAAGGGAAAATACCAGAGTTTAAAACTCATGCAGGTATGAGGAAAGAGGAGGGGATTGTTACTGCCTCCTCCCCACCAACAGCAACCTTTTATGTATTTGAAGGCTGTTACCATGTTTTACCTTCGTCTTCTCCAAAAAACTTCCAAGCTTTTCTTGCAATATCTGCACATAGACCCTTGCTTTCTAATTCTCTTGTCTGTCCTTCTGTCTGTCTTCCATTCTGTCTCTCAAAGCAGGCTGCCAGAACCCGGACCCCGAGCCAGCGCCAGCTGGGGCTCAGCCGGAGCCGAGGAGGGAGCCAGGGTTACTCCACCTCAATGGTACAAGGCGCTGTGCGATGGGTATTTGTCTTCCCTTCAAACACCTTGGCAAAGCTGAGCCGTGCCCAGCCTGCAGTCCAACAGAACCACTGCCGTTCATTTCAACCTTTCCCACCACGTCCTAATTTTCTGTTGTTCAAGTGGGAGGAAAGAGAGAAAAAACAGACAAGTGCAGGGGAGGGTGGAGATTTGATTTGAGAAAAACTGTGCCAAAGCCTTTCTTCCAAGGACTCCTAAAAGTGCATCGTTGCTCAGCTGCTGCTGCCTCCTCGCTTCCTGAAAAGCAAACGAATCTCAAAGCATGCTCCGTGCAACAGATCTCAGCTGGGCCTGGTCAGTCTGGACAATGAGAAATGGAAGAGGACAGGAAAGCACAAGGTGAAGGATGTCTTCCAACACACCGGCACCAAAATGGTGGCTGTAGGAGGGAACAGTGGAGCATCCCAAGTGGGAATACATATGCAGTGAGAAGACAGCAATACTTTACAGAGAGGAAAGACATCAGGTGGGACTAGAGACACAGGCAAGCAGCTCTGGAAGGAGTCAGCTCAGTCAGGGAATGCAACAGCATATTGACAGATGAAATTCAGGGCAAGCACATCCAGGGTACTGCTTTTGGGCAACAACAATTAGGACCCATCACGCATGCTGATGTAGCTCCAAATTAACCTGAACCACTCAAGGAAGAGATGGAGGCACTCTGGAGCACAAACATCTCAGTGCAAGCGATGGTCCAAAGATGCTAGTTTGTGCTCGGAAGCGAGTGGTAAATAAAACTGTCATATTAGCAAGCAGGTCTATAAATCAGTGAGTCCCTCAGCTGTGACACCACACGTGGTTTTGCCGTGTCGAGCAGGGGGAAGAGGCAGATGCGGGGCAGGGAAGAGCAACGTGGCTGCTGGGAGCACGGGAGGAAATCAAGCAGCGGCAGACTGAAAACAGTCAGGAGATCTGATTCACTTAAAAGAAGAAATACCTCTGTGTCCTTTGAAATGCATAAACCCCCACTTAAGACAGAAGGTATCTCTGAGCTCGATTATTTAAACATTCAGATCTGACAACGAGAACCACAGCTCCCTGTGGAACTCAATGCCTCGAGATGCCGGGGACGCGATACTTTTTTTAAAGGAACAAAAGTCAGATTAATCAGAGTATCATCGGTTATGCTAGCCGAGATCAAAGTACAGAGGAATATAAGTGCTATCACTCAAGGATTTATACCTCCCAAGTAACTGCTTAGGATTAGAAAGAAATTTCAATAATCTGCCAGCTAAGTATGCATTGTGAGAGTAATAATCCTTCTCCCCCAACATCTGCCAGCAGCTACTAATGGAGATAGTAATAAGCTAGGTGGATCATAAACCTGACCTGATCTGATTGCTACCTTACAAACTGGAATACGAGGGTGTTATCATTTCTCCCGGGGTAACCTGTCGTCAAGCAGGACCGTGCTGAGCCGGAAGCCGTGGGAGCAGAGCGCCGAGATGCCTTCTGGAGCTCACCGCGCGTGGGAAGGCAGACCCTTCAGCAGCAAGGCTATTGATTTTTATATCATTTCTTGTAAACGTTTCTAGTCACTTCCCAAAATAGAGCATTTCCCCAGCAGACAACGTATGTACAAAGCTACGGGAGGACGAGAGCTCAAACATCTGCAGTTTCTCTGTGGTAGGTCTACGGCTTGAGCTGGTACTTGATGTAGCATCAAACCCAGGCAAGCAGAATTAGCTGGTGCCTCAGACTGAACCTCATCATCGCTCTTGTTGGTTTTCCCTTTCCATCTCTGTTTTTTTTTGAAATGGGAAGTGACCCGTTTGCCATTTAAGATTGAACATGGGGTATGGTGGGGATATGGGAAGATGCCTGCTCCCCAACTTGCTTAAACACGCAATGTGGGCTGGGATGCACATGAGGTGGGACATGGGATGGAGTACACTGCCTACTCCCCAATGGCTCCAAATGTAACTGAGGAGGGCAGGCTGGAGAGAGAAGGTACGGAAATAACAGCGAGAAGAAACGACATGCGTGAAGGACGTGGAGGGAGAGGAGAATTATCACACCAAAGCATCCAATATAACTGATTTCCTCCAACAGACTCCAAGTGAAAGGTTAGCGCTGGTATAAGAGCTGCAGGAAAAATGTCAAGAGTTTTTCAGAGAAAAGTGAATAACATTTTTATTCCCTGTCCTCTTCCCTGAAAGTAAAACAAGGTGAAACAGGAGCAGGGAGCAGCACTCAGCTTGTTCCAGTGCCTGCTCTGCATGCGCACAATCAGCATGAAATACATCGTAAAGGAAAAAAACCATCACAGTATCATTTCCTTCCAAATTGACTCCAGTTTTGGCTATAATAACCAGAAAAATCAGTCCTTCCTGAATCTCTTACCGGCTCGCCTACACTAGCAGCTGCTCTGGAGGCAATGCCCCAGCACCTCGGTCCCTGTCTCCATCCCAGAGTCCGGGCACACCCTGTCCCTGCCTCCCAGCTCCCTGCCAAGCTGGGACACCTTCAGGGCACCTTTGGCCCCGCAGGCTGTGATACCTCAGGTCTGAGGTGCCACAGCCTTCTGCGAGGCTGCTCCCCGGGGACCGAGCCTCACTGGCTGGAGCAGCAGTGCCAACCCAGCCAGCTGGCCAGGCTGTGCCCCTGCCAAGGTCACCTGTGTGACTTCGGCTGTGCTGCCAGTGATCCTGGCCGGTACAGCAAGCCCCAACTGGTCCTCCAGGCATGGCTGGCTGCTCCAGGGAGGCTGCAGGGGTGAACTGGCAATGTCCCGTCTCCGTCACTGACCGCTGGATGCCTTCGCACCAGACCTGACTGGTGACAGCCCCTCCCAAGCACTACTTTTTGTATTTACAGGCACTAAAATACAATTCTAGGAGAGGGAAAGCAAGAAAGCTCCTCCTTCAAGCTCATCTCCAGAGGAGCAGGACAGCCCTGAGTCCCACCAGATGCCGGCATGGTGACCCCACTCTCTGAGCACCCCTCCACCAAGTGGAGCCATCTTCCTCAGCAGAAGAGGAGCACGAGTCATCACAACAGCATCTGATGCAAAGGCGCTGGTGTCAGCAGGAATACTTTTGGCCTATAGCATGACAAGACCACGTAGATGGTAGGAATGGCCTTAAAAGCCCTTGCAGAAAAAAAATGCCTCATGAAGATGAAGCAGTGCTTGAGGCAGAGCACCCTTGGGGGCCAGGTCTGCATGGAGAATTACGAAGGGGATCCCAGTCACCTCCCTGTGTTCCAGCGAGCAGCGGGAGCCCAGCGCTGGCACTGCTCCTGGCTCCCTGCCGCCCTCCCGAGACACCAGCATCCCCTCATTAGCAGCAGAAAACGCGCCCAGGGCAGGTGCCTCCTCTGGAAGCTTTGGTCCCCAACAGGACACCTGCCTGGAGCCTCTCCTGTGGCTGAGGGCGCTGGGAAGATGCTGCCATCGGCCCTAGGCTGCATTTCTGCCGCGCACCCAAGGGACTGTCACCACACGCGTGGTCCAGACCGCCAGAACAGAGGTCTGGAGCGAGGAGCCCTGGGAGCTCCTGGCAGCTCAGCCCTGGGGACACCGAGCACAGCTTCTTCCCAGTGACACTGACCCGTGTACCAGCTGCTAGGTCGTTTGTCGTCTCAAAAAGAAATGCTCCAGTCGGTATTCCCACCACAGGAGCCGACTGGGAGAGCGATCTGGCAAAGGATGTCGGAGAGCGGCCGGTGCTGCCGTCCCTGCCCTGCCTGTCACAGTCTGGCAGCATCAAGGACAACATCGGAGTCTCGTCATGCATTTCACTGGCCACCAGCAGCAGAGAGAAAGCATTGCTATGGGAACGGGATACTGGAGCTGACAGAAGGTGGCCTTTGCAGGCTCCTGGGAGGGTAGGGAGGCTGCCTCCCGTTTTAGGAGGCCACTGTTTGGGCTGTGCTGGGAAAATGTGCTTGGGAAGGGACTGAGCTCTACTCCAGTTTGCAGAAGGTCTAGCAGGCACCACTGGGGCTGGTGACACACACCAGACACCATCGGTGCCCGGGGTAAGGCACCCCACCCGCTCTGACCCATCATCACCTCCATCCACTGATTCTGAGCACCTGGCACAACAACACTTCTCCTGGCCTGGCAGAAAGCAGGAAAATAGCAAGGAGGGAAAGGAAAGAGCTGACTGAATGGGGACAGTGAAAGCTGGAGCAGAGCAGAGTCCAAATAATGGGGCTGGGAAAGACAGAGGCAGGAACAAGTAGGTCCAACCAGGCCACCTGTGCTCTTGCAAATCCCTTCAGGACCATGACATCCTCCAAAGCTCACCTCCAGAAGTCTCAGCTCAGCACTTCACCGTGCAGCCTGCAATTAGCAATGAATTCTCCTGAGCTTCGAGGGAAACGGGCAACAGAAAGAGGCAGATGAGTCCAGCCTTTTGCTACTTTGGGGGCTGAAAGACATGAGCTCGGCCCAGGCTTTCTGCAGCCTTGGTCGAGTCATTTAATCTCCGTCTGTCCTAGCTGCCTTCAGACAAGAGAGAGCAACCCCCCTCTCGCAGAGCGCGCTGTGAGGCACCACAGGCACAGAACAAGCTGGGATGAGAAGAGCAGCACCAATAAGGGTTTTTATTATAGAAGTTGACCCCAAAAATTAGAAAAACAACTAACAAGCCAAATCTGCAGTGTGTCAACCAGAACATCTCACTTAACGTTTCCCTCTCCGTAAAGCTTAGAAACACACAATATCATTTCAAAAATACCACAAAAGACTACCTTGGCTTTTTCTTGCCTTATTCTGCCCACCTTCCTTTCAACAGTGAAATCTGTGCCTTTTCTGAAAACAAAAACATCTGATAAAACATGCCCCCCAGACAGGTACAGAACCACTGCAGATAAACCAGAAACACCCAGCAACAAGCTCCCGTGACGCAGGACTGATGTCAGAGACCCGAAGGATGCTCCAGCCGGCCACACCAGTGAGACTCTAATCATACCAGGCGGCTTCTGGCTCAAGCCGAGACAATGCAATTGCTTTTTAATTTGCAAACTGTGCATATTTTCCTGATGATGTTTATGCCGAGCTACAGACCGGTGCTCCGCCATTGACCAGATAATTGCCGAAGAGTTAGCGCCTGCCTAGGGTACCTTAACCTTGCTGTTTGTATTCAGCAGCACAACGGTTTGAAGTCCAACTCCGAAGCACTTCAGGGTAATAAACCGGGAGAGGGGAGGGGGAGGGCTGCGCTATAGTGTTATGATTCTGCAAAGGTTTCTGTTTTCTTTCTTGTTATCCTAATAACCCTTTTATGGAGCACATTGTTGGCAAAGCCCTCTGCTGAGGCAGCCGGTTCTGTGTAGGCACAAGACAATTTGCAAAAGCAATAAACTGACATTCAGCTGAAAAAGCCGACTAGAAAGATGAGCCATCAGCAAATCCCCCTACACATGCGTGGCCTTAAAGACACACTGGGTTTATATTGCAGTGAAAAAAAAAACCCAAGCCCAAAACAAACAGGCAGCGCACCGCAGCACCTCAGCCACGCTGACACGCTGCACGGGCAGATGCCGGCTCTGCTCTCCAGTGGCTGGAGGCACAGTGGCCTGGGATGTGCCCCGCGGTCATCGACCACAGGCACCCACTTCATGGGATCCCCTTTGGAAACTGCTAACGAACCTGCCAGAAGACAGGTCAGCTGATTGCCTGTGCGTCTGCTGGTAGGGGGATTTTCCAGAATCAGCTTCCTTTGGTGGTTAAAAACCCTCAGGCTGGCAGCCCAGAGTTACCCACTGGAAATTTCTCATTTACTCCGGGGCTGATGCCGTACATGGGCTTGAACAACCTCTGTCCCTCTGCACGTTTACCCCCTGGCTGTGTTTACAAGGACAGCAGCATTCCCCCCCAGCCTTTGGGCTCTGACTCATGCTCGCAGGCAGACACCCCAGATGAAGTGGGGACAGGTCCTCCCGTTAGACCTCATCTCTCCCCCTCCTGGAAGCCATCGCAGGGGTGGCTGAAAGGGACTGGTAGCTGCTCCCAGGCTGCTGGGGCTCCCAGGGCAGCACACTACACACATGGCTGCTGATCACTGGTTTACACCATAAACCACAGCTCACCAGAGTCTGTGGGATGGCATTTTGACCCCCTGCCTCACTGTGTGGGGCTCCCCTATGAGCTCCCCTAGATTCCAAGGGCTTTTTCCAGGAGCACATCGTGTCAGCAGCTCACCCTACAACCAACAATCACAGCTCAGACCTTCTCGTCAGTCAGGCCCCCACTTGCAGAAGCAGCTCTCGTGCTCACCCATGCGCTGTGTTACCCTTCCGCATTGTGTTATCCTTCCACCCCAGCCTCTTCACGTTTGCCCAGTCCTCAAGGTCATGGGGCTCCTGGGTGACAGCCTGACCCTCCTGTACCTGCATAATGCACATGGCACACCAATGGACTTGACTAGCACATCCTCTTTTGTGTTCAGGCCATTAATCAAAAATAAGATTAATTTGGAGACTGAAGAACCGCACCAGCAACATCCTTCAACTCTAATAGTTACATGCGTCCTGGTCCTTTCTGTAAGGACCTCATTGGTTTCAGAGTAGGGAAGCACAAAATTTAGCTTTGAAGGGTCTCTGGCTAGCCAAGGACACAGGCTCGAAAGAATAAGTCATCAGCTGAGGTGTAAAGAAGAGCAAAATTTATTGTGCTCAGAGCCAGGCTGGCTGGAGAAATCAAGCCTGAGAAAATAGAGACGTATTACCGGGGCAAAGCCTACCGCTGAGTCTTAAGCCTATACTTCTGCAGACAGCTAATCATGCTAATATTAAAACAGGAGTGGAGGGTTTTTAACGGCAGAGCTATTTATGGAGAGCTCATCTAACTCTTCATCATCTCCCTAAGATCCTGGTGGAGAAGAGAGCCTCATAACTCAGAGGCCTGCTGGACACAAAAGGCAAACAGATGTCAATGCGAGCTGGGAGAAGACACGGAGAGGATCTGGTGGCACATCTGATAGTCCTGCTGATGGTCCTGCTCGCTTGGAGGGAGCAGGCTGGGCACACAGCTGTTCTTGCTTTGGTGACACCATTTATAACCCGTGTGGCTCAAACAGCTTGTCGTGCTGGCACCTTCCCTCTCCAGTCTTCTACCAAGCCTCGTCCTACCTAACATCATCACAGATATCTTGTACCACACCCACCACGCTTCTCCCCAGGAATCATTTCCTCTAACAGCAGACGTTCAGGGGCACCAAGCCAAGTCAGGCAGTGAGCACAGGGACACCCTCCAGCTGGAAATTCTCATCAGCTCTGCAGTGGCACCCACAGCTGCTGCTGGGCAGGCACCAGTGGCCCAGTTGTGCCCGTGCCCGGCGGCTGCGGGAGGCTGGTCCTTAATCGGGAAGAGAGCAGAGGCAGAGGAGCTGGAGAGCAGGTGGAGAGAGGGGGAGCAGCAGCTTGCTGCTCGCTGGAGTCCTGGCAGCCCCGCTCAGTGCCTGTGTCAATGCTCCCTTAATCTTCTTTTCAGAAGAGCATCTTGTTTAAATGGGATGATTCTTATTAAGATCATTAACTTCTCCAGTGAGAGTTGACCTGACCTGACCTCCTGTTACCCTGCTCTCTGCAGCCCCCTTCTGCCAGGTCCACATTCCCCTTCATCCCACGCTGTTCCATCTTTCTTGTGCTCTGACTCAGAGCTGACCAAGTCCTTACCTTACATAGCTCCATCCTCTCCCTCCACAGAGATCTACCATGACCTGCTACCCATTTAAACCCCTTTCTAGGCTTCCTACTTCTTCCTCTCGCTTTCCTCTTGCTCATCACCTCCTCAGGGTGCCACCGTGCACCCTGCCAGGCAGGAGGGAGGTCCAGCCCCGTGGAGGATGAGCAGGGACAGATGCAAGATGTGACTATCGCTGGTGTGGTGAGAAGGATGCAGCTCAGATGTCTCATTTCTCCCCAGCATCCTCCAGCCTGTCAACCCCAAGCGTCCCAGCAGACCCCACTCCCCAGCCTGCTGCCTTCCAACCTCGGCACGAGCTCTTTGCCATCACCCCCAAAAATCACTCTGCTGCTGAAGGAAGTCCTCTGCATCCCAGCTCAGGTAAGCAAGGGGGTTTGCTGCTCCAGCTGTTGTCTAGCTACCAGCAAAGTCTTAATTTCAATCACCAGCCACAAGAAAAGAGAGAAATAAAATTCCTTCCCATTGTGGCACACTTGCGCTCTAGCTCCTCACTCACTTCTCAAAATAAGGGCATCTTTCTGGAGCAAAAACTTGAGGGTATGGGGAGTGTTGAGATTTTTTTTTACACGTTTCACATCCCTTTTATTTAAAAAACACTTTATGCAGCTGTCAGAAACCAAAATGAGAATTTTGTATTTTTTTTTTAGCAGTCTTTGAAATAAGGATGCTATGTGGGATCAATTTTTTATGGCAGTAAAGTAAAGGGGGAAAATAGCAGCAATTTTCTCTTTTGAACATGGCCTATTTAATGGCATGGATGTCACGGCGCAGCTTTATCCAGAGAGAGGGAGAAAAAGCCACAAAATGGTACTGTGGTCAATCAAAGACTTCTACACTACAATCTGCTTCTCCATCTCTCCTACAGCCAGCTGAGATTTCCATCACTTCTCCTCTTAGCCTTTCTTCCCGTCTCTCTCCTCTCCACAGCCCTGACAGAAGTTAAAATAAAGCACTAAGTGCCCAGATCCAATGGCTCCTCCACGGAAAACGCTGGCACGCCAGGCACAGCCACTCCTCAGGAGTTACAGACGGACGCAGCATGTCAGAAATCTGCCGGCAGCACGCAGGGAGCCAGGGAAACGCTGCTGCTCCAGCGGTACTTCGGTCCCTGCGATATCGCACAAGCCAGAAAATCCATTTTATTACAGCCCTAACGAACACACATCGGCTGTGCCTCATCCCACAGCGCATGCGAGCGCAGGGCAGATGATGCCGTCCTCCCCCCCCAGGAGGGCAGAGCGGAGGGGGCTCAGCTCGCAGCATCCCTCCCGTAATCGCAGCCCATGCAGCCTCCTTTCCTTCACCTATCGCTGCGTTTTCCCTGCCTCTTCTCTCCCAGTCTGCACTGCCTGCGGTGACCACCAGCCCCAGGCAGCTCCGCTCCATCCCTCAGCCTCCCCCAGGGACCCCTCTGTGGGCCAGGTGAGGTCCCTGCTGTGTCCTCCCATGGAGCGCTCGGTCCCTGAGGGAGGTCCCAGCCCACAGAGGTCAAGCGGGGACAGATGCAAGGTGTGGGTACCACTGGGGAGGTCTGCAGGACACAATCCACAGCCATTACACCTCATGCAGTTGGAGAGGGTCCAGAGGAGGCCACAAAAATGATCAGAGGACTGGAGCACCTCTCCTGTGAGGACAGGCTGAGAGAGCTGGGGCTGTTCAGCCTGGAGAAGAGGAGGCTCCAAGGAGACCTTAGAGCGGCCTCCCAGCACCTAAAGCGGGCTGCAGGAAAGATGGGGAGAGACTGTTCAGCAGGGCCTGTTGCAATGGGATGAGGGGTGATGATTTCAAAATAGAGGGACATAGATTTAGATTAGAGATTAGGAAAAAATTTTTTACAATGAGGGCGGTAGAACACTGGCCCAGGTTGCCCAGAGAGGTGGCAACGTTCAAGGCCAAGTTGGCCGGGGCTCTGAGCAACCTGATCGGGTTGGAGATGTTCCTGCTCCTTGCAGGGGGGTTGGACTGGATGACCTTTGAAGGTCCCTTCCAACCCAAACCATTCTATGATCCTCCTATAGACACAAGCTTGTCCCAGTTGGCCCCAGGGATGGTCTGGGGAGGAGAAGACCTGCACGCCTTGGTGCTGCTGGCACAAGAAACTGCTCCAGGGAGTGTGGGGCGAACCGGCGGTCACAGGAGTCCTGCCTGCACTGCAAACCCAGCAGTGCTCAGAGACCAGCAGTGGGGAGGCCGCAAGCGGCGGAGCTGGGGGAAGAGGGAGCTGGGGAGGACAGCGAGGGCTCCCAGCCCCCTGCAGAAAACCCTGCCAGGTCCTGGCCTCTGTGACGCCCTCCTGCATGGTGGCACGCAAGGCCAACAGGGCCACAAAGGGCTCCATGCGCCTCCTGCCAGCACCCTGCCCGTGGGATGCTGCGGACGGGCAGAGGGCACGGGCTCCTGGCCCACACCCGGACAAGCAGCCCAACCCTGGGCACGGCCCGGCCACAGCCAGCGCATCTCCTGCCCACAGCAGGGCCCCACGGAGCAGCGATAGCTGAGGCTCGGGATCAGGGCAAGAGGAGACCGGCAGAGAGAAATTTATTTCAAGCTCTATCAGCTTGTTTAGATCCCATTTTTAGGATCCTTTTCTTTTTTTTTTTTTTTTTTTTTTTTTGAAAAAAATCTTACACAAACCCCTCTACGGACTAAAATAAACGCAGGATTGCATTTCTTCTCAATTTCACTCAAAACCACAACACGTTTCAGTACCCACCATGGATAACCGAGTCCAGCTCCAGCAGGCAGTACCCAGCCAGGATCCATCCCGGCAAAGGCTGGGCACAAACAGTGTTGGGAAGGAGCGGGAATGCCCCTTGTTTCGATTATTTCAGCCTTAATTAGACACACACTGGAGGCTTGGAGCCAAGTTTCAGATCCCGGCTTCCCTGAGGCTTGGGAGCGCTGGGGTCTGGGGTTTGGTTTCGGAGCCAGAGACGGTTTAATTCTCATTATTAACAACACAGGGAGGGACTTTACCCTGGCCTGGACTAATCCCTGCCGTAATTAGCTGCGAACAGGGAGGACGTATGGACCTCTGGCTTCAAACACAACCGACATTCAAATGTGAAACACCTCCACATCCCACGTTCTGCTCTTGATGCCAGGGCTGGGGCTGGAAGCAGGGATGTTGGGACAGCGGCTGCGGAGCAGCCAGGTCCTCCCAGGGACCCCAGTCCTCCTTCTGCTCATGCTCAGCCATGGCGGTGACTCCCATCAGAGAGCTGAGCCCTGGGTGATGATGCTGCCACACAAAGCAAGGGAGCTCTGTGCTTTTTGTGTTGGTTACCATCAGCTCTGCTTGACCCACGTGGGAAAGTAAAGCATGGTCTGGAGGATGGATACAGCCCAGCTCCTTGCAGGCTACATTCAGGACAGGGATGAGGAAGCAATGAAGCTCCAGCTTTGAGGCAGGAGCAGAGGAGCACAGCCCGTGTAACCGTGCTCACGGACAAACACCACCCGGGGCTGGAGCAGGGGTGGGCGCTCGGTGCTGCCCGCTCTCCCCGGTCAGCAGCCCGCTGCCCTCCTGGGCGACCTCTGCCACCCCCGGCCCTGTGCTCCCACCCGAAGCTCCCCATGCAGGAGCCGCACCGGCTCCTCGTAGGGACCCCAATCCCACCGGCAGCGTGGTGAGCACGGCCGCAGGGTGTCTCCGAGGCGGCTGCCGTGCTCTGCCCTTGTTGTGCTCCGCTCTGCAAAAGGCTTCTCCGTCTCCAAGGGCACGGGAAGGACACAGGGGCTGCCGGGCTCTCGCTGCAGCAGAGAGCGAGTGAGGGGTGTCACGGCAGTCGCAGAGAAAAGGGCTGCCCTAGAAGAGGCTCCTGGAGTGAGTGGGCAAGCAAGACTCCCAAAATGCATGCGCTTCCCCGAACAATCCCCGCTGCTGACCCGCGGGACCCCTGGGCGCAGCTCCCACCCTGGGAGCGGTCATGCAGCCTCGGGTCTCAGTTTCCCCGCGCTGGGGCGTGCTGGGCACCGCAGACAGCGAAGCTGAGGGTCCCAACAACGCTTGGTAACCTCCAAACGAAGGGCAAAGAGACAGCCCCCGTGCAGGGAGGAGTGCAACCTGGTGATGTCTCTGCCAGGGGAAGGTGCTCCAGCGAAGCACCACTGCTGCTGTCAGAGCCGCTTGCACAGCTTCCCATCTAAAATCCTCATCTAAACCAGCCCCAAGCAGCTCCGGCGGTGCCTGCACAGCCCAGCTAGCAGAGCAAACACCCCGCGCACCCCGACGCGGGCGCTGGAGCGATCTCGCCCCGAGCCCGCCACGCTGATGTTTGCTGAGCGCTGTTTGCAGAGGCAAGCGCTCGCCTCCGTCTGCGGCTCTGCTCCACTTCAAGAGGATGGGCTTGCAAATAATTTATGTTAACCGGCTCATGGCTCCTGTGAGCTGCTTTTGTGCATCTTAAACCTTCCTCGCAGTTCCTGTGACGCAGATGAGGTGGCTGAGGACCACAAGTCTGTTTTGAGCACCACAGAGCTAAAACCTGCACAAGAAAAAGCGCTGCCAGGCACCCTTTACCCCAGCTGCCGGGCTTTGCCCCATGGGCTAAACGCCCCAGATGCCAGGAGCGCCTGACTGGTGCTGCACACATGCCGGCACACCGGCCAGCCCTGCCTGATGCCAGTGTCACCCAGCAACAGGGGACAGCACGGCAGGGACAAGTGCTGGCATGAGAGGATTCCTCCCCAAAACAGTCACTTCCCCAGGGAGAGGAGCCAGTAACAGCCTCGCCGGCAAATCCCACGGGAGCCCGTTGGGACGCAGCACGGAGGCCTGGCTGGTGGCCACAATCAGGAGCTGTTAGTGGGAAGGCGGCAGCGTCCATCGCCCTGGGTCCTCGGGTGCTGGCGGCACCTGCTACCTGCTGACAGCCGCATCCCACTCCTCCCGCAGCACCGCGCCGTCGAAGCAATTAGCAATTCCGAACTACAAAACATTGTCCCGGTGGGATAATAAACTCCAACATCTGTCAGAAGAGCTAGCGCCTATCAAATTGCCAAGAGAAACGTTTTTCTTCTCATTCAATTCACAGCTAAATTGAAAACAACCCCAGAAAGTATCCAGTGGCACGGGCTCACCATCCATCTCCGCGAGTGCGCAAGCTGTTCGCCATTGCAGGACAAGCATCATGACCATGCAGTCATCACTCACTCAAATTAACAAATCATTGTATTTAGATATGAAAAGAAGCTGTAATTGACTGATGCTATGCTCCCATATGGCACCGTACGCTGGAGGAGAAGGAAAATTCTCAATGCAATCTCCCCCCTGGAGAACACACTTGTTGCAGCTCCGGGAGAGGAAGGAGCCGAGGGGAGCGGCTGCGGGGG
>WHYT01016522.1:383646-400762 GCA_009806455.1 Tetrax tetrax
GGGGGGCCAGGCTGTTGATACGGGGGGGCGGGGGGGTCGTGGATGCCCTCTGCACCAAAACCACTGCCAAAGCACAGAGGAAGGTGATGGTTTCCTGCCCTTCCAGGCCCAGCAGCAAGGACCACCCAGGACAAACTGCAGCACCGTAGCGAGGACCCTTAAAATAGCACAGAAACCAGGGAAAAAAAGGAAGGCACCCTTATTTTATAGATGGGGAAGCCAAAACTCACGCATGGGAATCAAGTGGGTCTACAGCATCTCTGCAGGTGCCGCCCCAGCAGGGATTGGCATGGGAGCACTGGATGGTCCCTGCCCTGTCCTCTCACACCGTCTAAGGGTGAAGCAGGGAAGGGTTCACAGCCACCTAAATCCTGCCTCTGCCTCCAAAGGGCACTTCAGCACACGATGTAGAAATTGTGGTGGAGGAATGAGCTCCTATCCGCTTTAAAACCAAACCTTCCTTTGGACAGTGGCCTGGGAGTTGTCTGCTTGAACAGGCACTGGAGGGGATCATCCCAGCAACATGCACGGAGCTGGACAACACTCACATTTCATCTGAGTTTTTACACCTGATGCTCAATTCAGAGCATCAATACAAAAGGCCACATT
This sequence comes from Tetrax tetrax, assembly GCA_009806455.1. Taxonomy (NCBI): domain Eukaryota; kingdom Metazoa; phylum Chordata; class Aves; order Otidiformes; family Otididae; genus Tetrax; species Tetrax tetrax. The sequence continues at coordinate 384,256 of WHYT01016522.1, forward strand.
TGAGGGAGTTACGATAACACAGTCCCAGGGATGCTTACTGAAAACGAAAGTCAGTGTGTTCCCAGCACGATGTTTCCTAGCTCGCTTCTCGCTTCACCGGGAAAAACCACCCACTTACCAAGAGTGAAGTGGCAAAGTGAGGTGCTCTGAACAGCCCCCTTGGGGAAGCACCCCAGAAAAGCCCAGCCTTCTGACGAGCTGCAGCGTGGCTGGAGATGGGTGCCCTGGAGCAGCACGTGCTGGGGTGCCAGCGCGCAGGACAGGACAGACAGCCCCAGTGCTCCCAGTGTGCCCCATGATGGCCAGTACCAGACTGGTCTTTTGACAAGAGCAAAGCAGATCTCGGTGCTTCGTGGTGCTTTGCCTTGTATAGGTTGCTATATTTGAATGCTCCGCTCAACGGACAGAGACAAAGCAAAGACCTGGTCTCTCTGCCACACTTGGTAAGATTTGGAAAGCCTTCCTTCTTCTCTTCAAAATTGCTGCCCAGGATCCACTTCCCACCTACCCACACCAACCCCAGCAGCACGTCGGCTGTACAGCGCCCGAAATCCCCGCTGCCGCCACAGCCCCCAGGGCTCTCCTCTCCCCTGGGCATGGGCTGTGTCGGCAGCAGAGGGAACAAAGAGTGGTCAAAACCCAAAAAGCAGGTAACAATGCCAGCAGCAATCCCTACAGGATTCTGTAGGCCAAGGAGGCATCTCACCTTCCTGCTCTGAACATGTCAAAAGCCACAAACATCATTATAGCTCAAACGTAACGCAACACCCACATACAGAATCCTCCAAGCTGATCTGAGGGATGGTTTGCTGACAATATGTCCGAATTAGAAACAAATAGGAAAGGGAAGCTGATTGAGAGCCGTCCACCTTTATTCATGTTGTCAGCACCAGTTTTGCCAACCATGCACAATGCCGGGTGAGATTTCCCTCCTTCCCCAAAATGTCAAAATCGTTCTGACTGCGCGGTCGGAAGCATTTCGTCAAAGGAGGAGAAATGCCTCCAGTGCCTGCCAGCCCCGGGACAGCAGTGGGTAGCACAGCCTGGCCTGACCCCACAGCTGCGCAGCACCGGGGACGGAGATGGGCAGCGCGGGCGGGAGGCACTTGCTGCATCCTGCTCCGTCTCCGCAATCCACAGGGACGGCTGGTTTCCAAAGGGAGGAAGGACGCAAGAAAGGGAATCCTTTCTGACTCTCCAGAGGTGAGGGAAGGGAAAAGCCACAGGCAAGTGAGGCCAGAAAGGTCTGAAATACTCTGCAGCGTATCGCTGCCCTCTAGCACAAGCCTCCGCTGGGTCTGGCACTCCCACGGCGCCAAGCTGCAGCCGGCTGCGGACACACTGGGAGCAGCACGTGAGGTCAGATTTTGCCTGATGGTGAAGAACGCCCCAGAACCTCATTCACGTGGGTGATGAGGGAGCAGGGAAAGGTGGGAGAGGGAGAGCACTTGGGTTTGGCTTGGTGTCCTCCTTTGAAATCCAGACAAGTTCAAGGGAGTGCGCAGTGTATAAAGCAAATGAGATGGAGACACGTAGCTGAGCTGCCCTCCCCATGCCCCATGTGCCCATCGGCTCCCCTGTCCCGGCCACGGCCCCTGCCCAAGCCCTTCTCCCTCACTCCGGCGCAGTGCCTGCAGGCAGCAGGAAGGGATGCGATACCCTTGCTGGTGAGGTGGCTTGCAGATCATTTTAGGCTCAGCAGGTACAACAGACCTCGCGGTCAGACTCAAGACTGCCTTGCGGTCAGACTCAAGAGCATCCCTGCGCCACAGGATCCAGCATGGCTGGCACCCCGCGTTACTGTCACGTTAAATGAGCACTGGGGCAAGGCTGCAGTTTTGCAAGGGCTGCTCCTCCTGAGCAGCCACGAAACGCAGGGAAGCTCACTCTCAGCGTGGCCGGGTGTCTCAGGGAGCCGGGTGGCATTTTGAGACCTTTGCAGTAAATAAACGAGGCAGTGAGATGATTTCCTGGAAATTATCCTGGATTTCCTCACCTCTCCTTCGGCTCTGCTGCTGCTGGAGCGGCTGTTTTGTGGGGCTGGGAGCTTCCAGCAACACCAATCTGGAGAGTCTGACCTGGAGTGAGCTTCCAGGAGGAGGTTTCTGCGAGCAGGTCCTTCCCTAGCAGCGGGAGCAGGTTCAGCACAGCTGCACCTCTGCCGATGTGACCCAGCTCACAACAGGCCAGAAGGGCCAAACAGAAAATAACCAAAAGCAAAAACCCCAGCAGACAATCCTGCAAGAGACCAGCATGATCCCAAAACCAGCCACGTTGCGCCCAGGTCCATCTGTGTGATACTCAAGGTTAAAGAGGGACAGAGGGATGCAGGGGCTGTGCAGAGGCTGAAGACAGCTCAGGCACACTGAAGGAGCTATCAGACAGCCTTTGCGGTGGGTTTATGGGCCAGCAGCGCACAGTGGTACAGAGAGGAAAAGAAACCATAGAGAATACACATATATTTCCCAATCCTGGCATTCCTGAGGGTTCAGAGCGAAGCTGTGAGCACAGCCCCATGGGAAACCCACAGCTCTGGTCCCGGATTTGCTCTGGGATGCTCTGCACACCTCTGATCACGCTTTGGCATAACGGCTGCATCCCTCCATTGCTCGCCCGCTTAGAAACCCTGGAGATTAATGACCAGAAGAAGGAGTCTATCCGGGAGATAAAAGCATTATGTTAAAAGCATGACAGCAATTATGTTAGTATTAGTCACAAAACACTGCACACTTGGAGAGATCTTAAGTTGCATTCCTTGTTTATTTGCTTTGCTTTCTCCCTCCCTACACAGCTCTGGTATTCCTGTGCTCCCTGGAATGGCAGCAGTGACAACCTGGCCGAGCACCAAGCAGGGAGTCAGGGTCAGGGAACACCAGTGGCCACCAACGGAAGATGCTAGCATGGTATTTCTCATTCCCTGCCTCTCTCATCAACTGTGCAGCTCCTTCCTCCTGAAGGTAACAGCCCAGCACACCTTCATGAAGCCAGAAAAACAGGAACATGAAAAACATCCCCAACAGAGCAGAGTGAAGCCACCCAGAGAAGTGAACCAATTTCAATCAGTCCAGTACCATCTCCCCAAGCACAGCCCCCGGGGATGCCCAGGGAAAGTCATACAGTCACGCGAGCACCCACTGATGCTCCCGCATCCTCCTGACCTCCAGCATCTCATGGTGCAGAAATTCAGCTCATCACTGGCACTGCCAGCAACACTCAACGGTATTTTCCTCTTACAAATTTGTCTAATTACTTCTGGAAGCTTTCTAAACTCATCTGGCAGCCAGTTCCCCTGTTCTCCTTCCTCTTGCCATAGAGGAGCCACTATTTGTTTGTTCTGCTCCAGCCACCTATTAATTTAATTTGATGCCCCAGCAGTTGATTAGCAGAAACAAAGAAAAGTCATTTCCTACTGACCTCGTGGTGCCCACCCCTGCCTGCACAGCTCTGGGCAGCACTCCTCTGGCCACCCCCTGCACCTTTCGAGCATCGCTTACGTTGCCAAACCTTGTAGGGGTGTCCATTGCCATTGTCACCCTGCTCTGGCTCCCCACTCCTCTTCACAGCAGGGAATCAGAGCTGCACACAGTATTTATTGCCCATGCAGACACACATAGACGTAAGCAACAATCCATTACTGTGTTCTGGGTTTCATTTTCTCTTTGTTTCCTAAAAATCCTTTACAGTCAATCTGCTTTTTTGACGGCTACAGAGTACTGAGTCAGTATTTTCCTGGAAGTGTTCATCCTAACTCCAGGGAACAGCTCCTCACCAGCAACAGCCAGGTCAGAGCCCGGCACTGCTTACGGATGTGAGGACCACTTCTCCTCACGTGTGTCACTCAGCCTTCGACGACGCTGCATTTTGTCTGCTGTCTTACCAGGGAGCCGCTCTGTACCTGACGTCCTTTGCAACTCTTTGCACTTGACTCATTCTCACCACACGGGACAAGCCAGGAGCACCAGGCACCTTTGGTGCGGTGTTCGCAGCCTCTTTTCCTAGGCTATATACGAAGACACCCAACAGCACCAATCCCACCTGGAATCCAACAGCACCGAGAAAACTTACTCCATAACTTTTAATCTCTCATTTACCCAATTATCCGTCATCCCTCTTATTCCAAAGGGGTTAATTCTTTAACAGCCTGTGCTGAGGGACTGTAGTGCAGTGCTCTGGAATATTTTGTGAGCGTGAGCCCCCCACATCCTGCAAACAACCCCAGCTGAGAGCAAGGGGGGTGAGACAGCAGCAAAGTGGGGACACTCACCACCCCATCCCACTCTGCTGCAGGTAAGGGCTGCCGGCGCCTGCGTGAGGATTTGCTGTCCGTAGGTTTGCTCCTTGTTAGTGATCTCCAAGGTGACGGTGACTTTAAGTGAAAGCAGCCATCAGGTCTCATTGCAGACCCAGATGTCAGGGCAGAAAGCAGGTACTCCGTGGGAGTCAGCCCCTAATGCCTGCAAACAAGCTGCCAGGCTCATTTCGCCGCTCGCTCCTCTATGCCAGCTAATTACCAGATTGTCAGGAACACTGATGCATGCTCCACTCACGGCAATTCAATTGTCCTCTCTGCTCCGTGCACCTTATCAATATATATGCAGCTACATTTTCCCTGAAATCTCAAGGAAGTGCAAAGAGCTGCCTACGGGAGACGGATTTTGCTCCCGGCGTGCTGTGCAGCCATCTTTGGAAGGAGCCTTTGGGGAGCTCTGCTTTTATTTTTGGGGGCTGCTGCAGGGACACGAGACAAGATGGAGAGATGCACTTCAGGGAGAGCAGAGGGAGCAGTAGGAGAGCCGAAGGCAAGAAGCAGAAGGCCTTGGCGAGGGGATATTTTGAAAGAGAAGTCAATTCACAAAGACAGAAGAGAGAATAAAGCCTTTGCAGCAGCCTGACAGGACAGCAAAACGTGGGAGAAGCACGGGAAGGGCATGGGGTGGGGAAATGTCCAGCACAGGCAGGTCAGACAGCGGACACAGAGCACAGAGAGCAGGCAGCGCCTGAAGGCAAACCTCAACGAGAGACGGCGGTGGTGAAAACTAGCAATGACCAGAGGTTGTGACCATGTTGGGGAGAGGGAAAGAGAATGCAGAATCAACAGAAATACTGAAAGGAGTGAGAAAATCAGCAACAAACCCAATTGCAGAAGCATTGGCGAAGGCTGGGTACGCTGCCAAGAGGCAGAGAGGCCATCAGTCATGGATAGAGGGGCTCACCCTCACGTGCCTGGAGCAGCAACCATCACCCACGCGCCCCGGGAAGGGCCGGTGGCCCGCGCAGTGCCAGGCAGCACATCCCTGAGGGGCCCAGCGGGCTCCATGAGCTGGGGGAGACCCAGGGCTCAGTAGCACAGCAATGCAAGCCAAGTGCCTGCAGCATCTCACCTGCTTCCCAGCCACCAGTTTGGCAAAGCCCCAGAGGTCTGTTGCTGCACAGAAGATCAAGGCGTGCTATAAAGACGCCTCTCCATAGACCCATGTGTCCAGCACACACCAGTCACACCAGCGACGTCTGGTGTGAATGTCCTTAGCCAGCACCCCAGGTATCACCGCATCATTAGAATAACTGTTACTACATCAAAATTGCCCCTAGCCACCGAAACGCAGCACGAGGTCAGGGTCGGTACACGAACTTCACCGAAGTTCAGAGCTCAGTGCAATAAACCAACACATCCAATGTGTTTTCAGGGCAACACTTGGGCTACAGGAAAATTTCACAACCCTCCCTAAAGAGCTGAGTATTTTTAAAGTGCACAGTGACTGGCTGTAGCATCATGGTTTGCAGCATGCCAACCGCATCCCATGAGAACATAAAACCAGAGCTGCTCGTTTTGCATAATTCTTCCCAGAACTCAAACGCCTGGGAAGTCTTTACACGAAATACATATGAAACAGGAGCAAAAAGTCACCTAAGTAACATTTTTAATTTATGAACTGTCAGACAAAAATGTCTCAGAATTAAAAGATAAGGGGGTTTAGAAGATAAAGGGCTCTGCATCTGACACCCTCCGCAGCCTGGAAGTATCCATGTGATTCCTTTCTGAAATACAGATTTTCCCACTGCGCCAGAACGTGGGAGCCATGGGTTGGGAGGCACAGACAGATGTGCTCCAAGCCAGAAGACAGATGTGCTCCCAGACAGAAGTATGGCAGGAGTTTACAACTGCAGTACTTATTTAAAAGGCAGCAATGCATTATCCCTTGAGGGGAAAAGAATAATTTAAATAGTTTAAGAAAAGAAAACAGGATGATTAATTAAACTTGCTATTTCTAGAAAGGACCTGCCAGAGCAGATGCGCTCTGGTCCTTCCCTAGGGATACTTTACAAAAACGGAGCCCTGTGGCTCTTCGTTCCCCAAAGCTTTGTGTTATTACTGAGGAGGACAATGGCTGTGTGTTCACTTTTTTTTTTTAATTTTAAGTTGTTGATTAGCAGGTGGCCATGTGTGGAAGGGCCCTGTGTCACCTTGAAGAGATGACGGCCCAGAGAGTGGCCGTGAGTCCTGGACTGCTGATGCCCATCTCCAGCCCTAGGTCAGCAGCCACCTTCATGTCAACCAAGAGCTTCTCCTTCTCCAGGAGCTTCTCCGCTCCACACAAGTGAGGCTCTTGCAGAACAGGAGGAGTCTGAACGGCATTTCAGGGAGGAACAATCCACCTCCCAGGTTTAGGAGGTGAGGGCAGTGCTGGCTGGCACCCAGCCCTGTGCCGGAGGCGAAGGTCAGCGTGGAACAGCTCTGCTCTCCACCCTTGCTGCAGAGCCATATGAGGAAACAGCATCATGGCTTAAACAGGCAGCAACCACAGTGGGAACAAAACCAGCAAGCTGAAAATCTATTAAAAACCTCAAAGTAAGCAGAAAATGCCAGTTTCCTGCTTGAAGGCACCCTTCCTGGTCTCCCCCAGTGACGGGAACGTGGTCTCTCAGAGGTGGCACACGCGGCAGCGGTTACAAACCAACACCAAACAAATTGTCACTTAAGTGGGATTACTGCTGCCTCCTCCAGCAGCTTCTCCGCTCCCCTCTCTCCCTCACCCTCCCTCCGCTCCAAAAGTGGCGGAGGGGGGGAGAATGACAGATGCAATATTTTACAAAATGAGATAATTATATAGCAGCCACATGGGGAGATTAGATTAGCGAGAGATTTCAGTGCAAGGATATTTAATAAGAGCGAGACTCAGGTACACAGAAAGGCAGACAGCAAAAGGTCATCGTCATCATCACCACGTCGAGATTATGAAACAAAACGCTTATGACCTACACGGGCTTTGATGCTCACTGCAGTAATTCTATTGTTATTGCAACACAAATAGGATTATTCCGAACAGGAGATGTATAGCTACACGCAGCCAAGAAGAATTAAAAAACAATACTACAGTGACTACAGCAACGTAATTCAGAGGCAGGGCAGGAACTCTATCCTATTTCCAGCCCGCTGTGCGACACTGTAAGACGTGTACGCTGTGTTCCCATGCCAAATATCACGGGAATAGCCAAAAGCTTGGCACCAAAGCCTTGTTTGCTGGTAGTAAAGCAGTGCAACCACCGGTGCCCATGGGTGGCCCTGGCTAACCTCTGCCCCGACACCCTGCTTTCTGCCGTGGGCCAGAGCATCCCCATAAAGATACGTGCTCTACCGCCAACGCAACATTGGCAAGGCCTTCATTTGTCAATGTCTCAGCCTTTGTTAGACTAACGCAAACCCATCTTTATGGATTACCATCTTACGTCTATTGAAAAATTCCCTCCGTGTTATCTGAAGCGCGAGAGGGGAGTGGGGAGGGGGCCGGACGAGTTGCTCCCGGCAGCGTGGCAGAGCTGACATGACAGCCGAACCGCTCAGAGGGATCTGATACAGACACAGAGATGTATCACACAGATGAAGCGATAATTTCACAGCGATTAAGCCACACTCTAGGAGCCTTCATTAAAGGCTGCCAAGGAGAAGCAGCAAGCTCTCTTTATTTTTTTTTCTTAAGACAACAGATATTAAGTCTCTGAACGTGTTCCCAGATTTATTTGAAAGAGGGACTTTCCCCACAGGAACATCTCAGACCCTTTACCAGTCTCTGGTTGTTCTCCAGCTGCAAGCCCTTGGCCTGCCACAGATGCTGAGCTGTGAACCGGGTAAGGTGCAAGGGCACGGCCCTGCCAAGAAGCTGGGTACGGCTCCACAAAGCCTCCCCTCACAGCCACAGGCACCGCGAGGAGAGAGGAGTCTGGACCGAGATGCTGAACCTCAGACTGAGATGCAGGACTCGGAGCAGCTGATCCCCTTCTCTCGGCTATGGGTCTCCAGGCATGAAACCTAATTATCCGCCCGCAGCTCGAAGTTTTACTTTTGCTGCCCACACTGTACTGTCCTGGATATAAAAGACTAATTCTCGGTAGCTGCTTAAAACCAGGCAGAAATAACCCTCCTGCGTGGTGCTGCCGCTCACCAGTGCTGCCTCAGCAAGCTGCGCCCTGGGAAAATGTCACTGCTTGATTGACACCACGGAAACACCCATTGCAACATGTTCTAAAGAAAAACATCTGCACTTACTTGTACAGCACGAGTCAGAGAAACAAGTCCCCCCCCTCCCCTTGGCGAGCAGAGAGAGCAGGGCTGGCCTTGTCACCAGGCCACCAGCACCCAGGTCCTTCGGCATAGTGGCAAACGCAGGACCTGTGGGGACAGCCTGCAGCTCACAGCCCCCACGCCAGCTCCCTGCCCAGGGAACGAGCTTGTCGTGATAAATTCAACAGTTCCTCACAGGATTAAGGTGTTTTGATGTGCTCCCAGAGGAACGACAGTGGTGCACACACCTCCATCCCATCCCAGCGCGATGGGCTTGAGCTTTCCCACCTCCCCATCCAGGGGCCGAGTGGTCCAGTGTCAAGTGCATCCCACCAGCAGTGGGGCACGGCTGCAAAAAACAAGCTGGCACCCAGCCCACGAGATCCAACTCTTTTTATCTGTCCCAGGGCAGTGACAGACACATTTCACGTGCAGGCACTACCTCCTCTGTGTCGGCTCATCCTTCAGAGCGGCTGGCAGCGAGAAAGCCACCGCAGCGCGCAAGGAGCTTCGAGTGGGCAGCGTGAATACACGATCTTTCAATTACATCTCAAGAAATCAGAGACCCAAAATACGCAGGCACGTTCATCTTCTGCAAGACAAATTGCTTTCAATAATCTGGAATTATTTCTCTTGGGCTTTTTAAAGACTTCTCAAACATATTAGGACAGCCAGGAGCACAGAGGAACTATTTAGCTTCCTTGATAGGAAAATATTCTCTTCACGCAGCTGGTATGACTTACGAGAAACCTAACGGGGAAACCTGCGCCATCTTCACACGGAGATGCCTAGAAATGATTAATGTAAAGGTAACTGTGATTTATTGTCCCATCTCAGACAAAAGGCCCCAAACCCAGATAACACCGCTGTGTCCAAAATTAATCCATGCAGTGAAACAGCCTCCAAAAAACAATTGCACCTTCACCAGCTCTGCCCACGAGTACCAAAACCTGGCAGGATGGAAACATTCCAGGCCAGGTTGGATGAGGCTCTGAGCAACCTGATCTGGTTGGAGATGTCCCTGCTCCTTGTAGGGGGTTGGACTGGATGACATTTAAAAGTCCCTTCCAACTCTAATGATTCTAATTAAAATGATGGGACTTGGGAGTCCGGGAGATAATTCATTGCTCTGCTCTTGTCCCCGTGGGTGACCTGGGTGCGTTGTTCTTCTGTGATACGGGAAAAGCCACCCTCACCTCTCCCAGTGCTCCTGTGCCTTCCCTACTGCAGGATCTGCATCTGCATAATTCATTTCAGGTGGGGCTTTGTATCCGATACCTCATCACAACTTTACGGCTCGACTTTGAAACGCTGTCATTTTTTATCTTTTTAAGCTGCGTAAAAAGGCTGAAATTTGGGAGTTGGATGGCTTCATCCAAACATCTCAGTAAGCCATTAGAAAAACAAAACCAAAATAAAACCAAGGCACAGCAATGGTTTAGCAAATGCTTTTGGAGAAGTTGTATCGCAGCATGATTTGGATCACTGTTTTTAGCCACGGGAGAGGAGCGGATGCGGCTGGAGGACAGACATCCTCCTCCAGCGGGAGAGCTGGACAGACAGCTGCACCCCGGTGCAGGTGCAGCAGCACTGGCTCCTCGTCCCCCTGCTCTGGTGAGCGTTCAGGCTCCCGTCGCAGGGATTTGTCACATTCTGCCAGCGCTAAAATAAACGAGGAGGACCGCGAGGTGATGAATGTGCAGCTGGAACGCCAAGATTTTGATGGGTCACCATTCTGTTTAAGCTCAACACAATTATTTTAATTATTACCTGGGTCTCAACTTCAATTGTCTGCCTAAGGGCAGGTATTTATCTGCACGCAGCGATGCAGGAGAGCATTGCTGTGGGCATGTGCAAGAGCTCATGGATACTTTTCCCTGTAACAGGGATGCTGACTTCCCTTTGGCTGGAGAAGGAGCTGGGAGGTTTCCTGTGGGCCACCAGCATCTTGTGCCACCTCAGCAGGCACCTCGGGCCAGAGCCACGAGGTCCAGGGTAGAGGTTTAACTCAAGTTCCTCCAATAAACAAACTGACTTCCCCAAATCCAGCAGCAAGACCTAATTACAGCCTGTCCCCTACAAGAAAGTGAAAACCCCTGGAGCTTAAAATGGTGAGGATTTTTCCTCGCAACATTCTGAAGGGGAAGAGGTTGAGAAGCGCGGGATTGTACGCATGGTTGTGGTAAAACACTCACCCGTTCGCAGGAGCGCTTTGATTCTCTTACCAGACGAATGTCAGCCAGCAAAATGATTAAAAATGCTAAGGCTGGCAAAACGTAGGAAGCTTTGAAGAGTGTGTATCAGAACAGCTTCCACCGCCCCAACATCGCCTCAGGCTCTGCAAATCCATTTCTCCCTACAATTGTGTTGAAGTACTAGTTGATCTCCCTTGCTAAGTAACCTGTATCAAAATGATCAGAGGAATATTTTTTTTGAAGTTTCTGGTGACCCAGTTCAAAGTAACAATGCGAAATTTATTCGTCCAAGCTGGGCACACGATGCGGGAAGACACTACCTCTCATCTGCATAGGGGCCTATAAATATCCTCACGCAAACCGCGGCCAGGCTCTCGTTAATGCCAACACGACCTGAAAATAATGTTAAATACCGAAGGGAATGGGAAATTCAATTACTTTCATTTGATGCAGAGCCAAAGAGTGCCCTTTAGCAGCGTAGCAGTTTATGAAATGCAAGCAGCAGAGAGGTGATGGGGACGGCAGAGCAACCACATCTCGCTGAGCTGGGACCAGGCACCCAAGGCGCCGGTGAGCTGCGGGGACCCTCCAGCGAGGGTTCGGTTCACTGGAGTTTAATGTTGCATTGGTGTCAAATAATCATCTCCAGCTTTTGAAGATAGAGAGGCCAAGAGCGATCCTGCATGCCTGTCCCCAGCTCATCTGGAGGCTTTACTCCTCTCGCCAGGATGCAAGCTGCGTTTGGAGCCACCATCACCAGCAAATCCCCCCACGTTAACGGGAGTTGGGATAGTGCGGTAAGGAGGGTTCACACAGTAAAGGGCGTGGATGAATCCTCCCCCAGCACCCCTGCGAGGGTTCACAGGGTGGAATTATAGCCATCACCCCACTGTCAGTGATGCCAAACAGCCATCAGAGGGGAGGCAAGCACCGTGCTCCCGCCCGCCAGAGCTGCCCTCCTGGAGCTGCCTGTCCCACCAGTGCCACTGCAAAGATCAGAAACTGTAAGCAGCGCTCCAGGGTTGGACAAAGGTATTTCCAAGGGTTTCTGGGATCCCTGAAGTCAGCATCACTCAGACCCTCCCCACATCCCCAGCGCTGCTGGCAAAAAAGGCTGCATCTTCCAAAAACCCAGACCGTCCCTTGAGTTCTTGTGGATGTCTCTGAACCAGGGCTGAACCCTGGTGCTGCTCAACTCAACGGGGGTCGCCAACGGACCAGGACCAGAGCTTTCCACCTCAGCAGCCGGAGCTCGCCACGAGCCAGGGCTCAGCCCATAGATGAGGGACACAGGAGCCTGCTCCTTCCCCTCTCAGGTCCACAGCTGCCAACAAGGCTGATCAGTAGCAGGCTGGGCTCAGAGCATCCCCAAAGCGCAGTAACTGGGATCAAATCCATGCACTGCATCCATTAACCTCCACGAGCAGCGGAGGAACAGACCCCCCTGCAGCCTTTATCCCCGACCGCAGCTGATATCCTCTCCAGTGATACACCCCCTGCAAGCAGGCCTGCTCAATTCAGGGGAATAAGTCAAAGGTATCGTCCCTTCATCCTGCCTTTAAGACAGCTTTGTTTGCTCTTCAAGGCAGATATTATACAGCAGCACAATACAATCAGGAAAAGCAGCGGAGGAACAGCATCAGAGCTGTAACCGCTCGCGATAAGAGATGAGCGTGCGGCGCAGCGAACATCTCTTTCCCATTAAACCTTTCTGAATGACTCTCATTTCCAATCTTGATGCACCCTATGGAAAAAGATGATAGGTTGTTCCTCATCTCTCTAATGTACTTTAAATAGATGATGCTCCAGATGGTATTGACATTGCTAAACAAATTGTGAAACCCACATGCCAAAAATACTGTGGGTAAACATACTAAACCACCCTGTGCAACAAAAGAGGCTAAAAGAACTGCAATCATCATCAACTTTAAATGCTACTCACATCGCGGAACAGGGACCGGGCTTCAATTTTTGTTACTTTTAACAAAAATAAGATAGTGCAGTGCTAATCAGGGACCAGGCTTGTAACATGCTGAAGCCAGGGTCTGGGGGAAGAGCTGCCAGCTGCAGAGCCTTCCACCTGGACCTCGACGGGATGGACACAGCACAGGTCAGCAAGGACAATGGCAGCGACACTCGCTGTGCTTCGCGCCTGGATGAGAAGCTGGTGAGATTCAGTACAGCTCTTAGCCAAAAAACCACCCCCCCCCAAACTCATTCAGCCACGCCGCTCATCTTTCTTGCCCCACTGATGCTCTCAGTGTAGCAACTTGGAGTGGCACGGAGAGAAACGGGCTGGGCTGCTGGGAGACTCGGCGCAGAACAGCGCAGTCCCCCCCAACGCCATTTCCCTTGCTAAAGCAGATCTTAAAAATATGGTCAACTTTAGCATAAAAGAAGGAAATTGAGTTTCAAACCAGAACAGCTGCTTGTAGTTAACTCGAGAAAGAGCCACAGTACACTCTTTGTGCTGTTAATGCTCGCAATAAAACCCTCCTCGGAGTACAAATGGCATTTGGAAAATTATTGGGAAGAACAGCACTTAGCAAAATCCTTGGGGAACTACCTCTACAAAATCCTCTCCGATGGCGTTCAGGCAGAGAGAGGCAAAACATGGCCCTCTCTCTCGGCATCTCCAGGCACAGGTAGCACAAGGCAAGGGTTTGGGCAAAAACCAGTTGCCACTAAATACCTTCCCTGGCAGGGGAACAAGGCTGCTTCTCGCATGAAGAACAACTCTGACCTCAGGAGCAGCTGCTATTAAACCTTTCGGAAACAAGCTCAGCTGCTGCAAGGGTGCAGCGAGGGGCACACACAACCGTGTGTGCACGTGCAAGGCTGAGTGCAGGCGGCGACGGCTGCACGGCCGCCCTCAGTGTGCCCTCCTGGCACGGCTCTCCGGTGCGATCCTCAGCAGAGCCTCACTAATATCGAAGGGAAAAAAGGTAATGAAGAAAAGTTGCCAACCTTCATCCCGATTCTTCCCCCTCCAAAAGCGCTGGTGACTCCTAAGTGAGCAATAGCGTGCATGCCACAGTCACAAAAATAAAGCACTGGATAGAAAAACACCCATTTAGTAAAGAAAACTGGGGTGGAGACCAGGAAATCTTTGTAGGAAATCAAATAAAAGTGCTGAGGAGCAAGGGGACTGCAGGCTACTGGGAGGAAATCTGTCAATGGGTTCAGCCAATTTGTGCTGCTGGGATGCTGAGAATGACATGTACTGCCCACTTCTCCGGGAAGCGATGTGCTGCTCCCCGAAACGTCTCCTGCTCGGCTCTGGCACCCTCGGAGCAGGAGGGGGACACTCAGCCCTCTGGCTACAGTGCAAGTGGAGACCAGGAGGGTAAGAGGCTACAAGCACACCATTATGCATCACTAACGACGATTTGCACTTCAAGGGGCTGCTCCCAACCTTCACAGCAGCACTTTCAGCCCAGCAAGGGCACTGGGATTTACGCCGTATGTTGTAACGTGGCTCGGCTGGCATTAATTATTACAGTTACTATTAATTTGTTTCACCATAGCTGCAGGGAGGAGTGTGGAGGAACTGCTGGAGCAGTCACCTCGCCGTGGGGTGCAGCAGGACAGCCCAGGGCTGTTGGTACCCTCCTCCCACGCTGCGCTTGGGGGACACTCAGGGGCTGCTGGGCTTCCCCAGCCACAGGGATGAGTCAAACCTGGCAGCAGATCCATCCCAAAACACTGCTGCCACTCTTCCCTCTCATGAAAACCGGCTGCTGGCTCAGACAGATGCCACCGTGTCATTTCCACTTGAGTCACGGAGACCGGAACAATTAATCACAATTTATATTTCACTTTTACAAACCATGGCCATGCGGTTCTTCCCTCCAGGAGGACACCAGGGGAAGAGGCCGGAGGGGTTCAGGGCTTTGCACAGGCTGGCATCCCCCGAGCACAGGGCGGTGCTGCAGGGATGGTGCAGTGGGGTGCAGCTCTTCGGGGACCCCCGAAAAGCATGGAGGTGAGTTGCATCGGCCGCGGCTCATCACCTCGTTACGCAGCAGTGCTCTGGTCTCACAAGGTTCTGGCCATACCTGTGAACTCCTGATGAAAACTCCCTCCCAAACCGCAGCCACGATGCCTCCGTCCCCAAGGCGGGTTACGCAGTTTATGAATCCAGCTGGTCTTTTATCCCACACTGACACTTAACAGCAATAAATACAGCCCCCACGATTTCCTCCCCTTGCCTTTCTGCCAAGTGAAGCCTGCTCTTCTCTGTGCCCTTGCCACACAAAGGCAGGATGAAAGAGGGATGCTCCTCAACCGGCATCCCTGACGCTCAGCATCACGCTGAAGGAGCCCTCAGTAACAGCATGACAGCACATTCCTACACTATCACTCCGAGTTTAAACGCGCTGGATTGTGGCCATTTCCATCTCTGAAACGCCAACAGGCAAATTGAGGGCAGAACACACGGTGTGTGCTCACAGTCCGGAGGTTTTGCTTCGAGGGGAAGGGAGAGTGCAAGGGTGCAACCAGATGTGGGGATGGGGAGAGGTGCCCTTGGGAAGGGGCTCGTTAGCTGGTGCATTCAGGACAAGGTGGTGTTTCACAGGTGTCCGCCTGGATCTGGAGAGTCCATCAGCTTCTCGCCGGGCAACAAGGCTGAGCGCGTTAAGGAAACCACTGCTTAGAGCTATTCTGCCATCGCAGTGAGAGCCTGGACGCTTTAATCACGGCGGCTGTGCAGCAGCTGGACTTGGCTGAACACGAGAGCAAGAGGGAGAATGGAAAATGCAATTTGTGGAAAGAAACAGCCGGATGACCTTGAGGTGCACAGAAAAGGTATGGAAAGAAGCAGGAGACATAGAGCTGGGCCAGGGAGTTTACAACCACGTGCTCTGCCCATGCTTTTTGTTTCCCTCACAAAAAAGTCACCATATCTTTGGGTTCAAAGAGAGGCAGGGACAACACGGGGAGATAAAATTGGGTTTTTCTCTCCCAAAACGGCAGGGAGCATTGATGTCCCCAGGGAAGATTAGCAGCAGCAAGTCCAGACCAGGAGGCTGCATGTAAAGGCAGGGAAGGTCTGCTCTGAGATACTTCCTGCAGCCCTAGACTCCAGATCTGCCCCAGGAGACCCGCTGGCCTCCAGAAACAGCTCCTCCTCGCTCCCACACTTGGGCCCGTGGACACCCATGATCCACAGCCATCCAGGCTCCCTGTAAGGCTGACTGTGCTTTTGTTCTGAGCCACAGCATCTCTGCAGCCAGCGCTGTGCCATACAGGCAGAAACCACGACCAAACCCACTTCCCATCCTCAGTCTGAGATTTGCTTCCTTCCCTTCTTGCTGCCCAGCCTTTGCTCTTGTAACAAGTTAAATTCTATTTAAAAAAAAAAAAACAAACCAACTCACAAAAAAATTAAATTCTCACACTGCCGTCTCCTGTACATTCGTGTCTGTACTGCTCAGCTCACCAGCAGGTCCCAGCCCTGGCTCGCTGACCCGTTCCCATCACCACTGCTCCGGTTTCCCTACCACACTCCTGCCCCTGGGCTGCCCACTTCCAGCCCAGCCCAGCCTGGGGCGAGTGGAAGGTTAAAAGGACTAGTTTGAAAAAATGGGGGTATCCAAGAAATTAATAACCAGGGTGAGAAGACAGTGAGAGCAGGGAGACACAGACTCTGTTTGGGAAGGAAGAGGAAGATTTCTCTTGCTCCCCTGGTTATGTGATTCACAGCCAGCTAGGAGAGTCCTAAAACCTTAAAGTAAAAAAAAAAAAAAAAAAA
>WHYT01016522.1:400782-439277 GCA_009806455.1 Tetrax tetrax
CAGCTGAGGCACCAAAATCACCACCAACTCCTAAAAATTCCCAAATACCTGCTCACCTTACACGCAGCAACTGGTCAGGCAGCTGCGGGCCGCGATGACGTGGAAGCGCCCTCTGAAAGAGAGCGTCGCGGCACACGCATGTCTTGGATGGGTGGGCAATCGACTTGCTCTCGTGGCTCTACAACTGGCAGCACCGCTGGCTCCCACCATTCCCCAGAGCCAGGTCCCCCTCCGGCAGCCCACCCCGCAGTGGTTCCCACCACGCGCGGTGCCGGGGACATCAGGCTCCCCGCAGGCAGCCGAGAGAGAACGGGCAGTGCTATAAAAAGCCCGAGATTCCCATTATTTCCTCTTCCACAACAGCTCCTCCCGCGAAGCGCTGGCTGGGGTTCAGGAATCTGTCACGGCAAACAGCGGGCTGGAAATAAGTTTCCTAATTGCTGTATGTTAACGGATCCGCACGTAAGTGGCGTGTGAAGTTTTGGCGGCGGGTCTCCTCCCGGCCCACCCGAGCTGGCGGCACACCTTCTCCCTCCCTGGGGCAGGGCCGGGGGCTTCGCTCTGCAAAGCAACAACCCCTCGGCCACGAAACGACCCGAGAATCTCAACTTTCCCTTCACAAGGAAAATATATTTCTAACACTCACAGCTGCGGCATGAAGCTTTAAAACACAATTCCTGCGACTTCAGAATCCAGCGAGGCGGGGCAAGTTAACAGGCTTCGCTTGCTGTTGTTTTGCAACTGCGTTACGGTCAGCGAGACCTAGCTAAGCTGAGCACGGCAGGCCAGGCAATTACTTCAGGCAGCTTTCCTGGAGGAAAAGTGGTGAGGCCAGCCCACTCAACTCATATTGGCCAAATGACAGGCAAATCTTAACAGCCCACCTCCCCACAGGTACTCACGGCAACCCAGGGACCTCCAAACTCATTGCTCCATCTCCCCTTTACAGACAGTGAACGGAGGGACCGAACCACCTGCAGGCAGTTTGTTCAAGGTCACAGGGCTGATGCACAGCCAGGACATGGAGATGTGTGTCCCAGGACAGGACATCACCCACAGGGCCACCTCCTGTCCGTCCCCTGCAGCACAGGTGGACGGTGGCTCAGCCCCACTGCTGAGAGTCTCCCATAGAGGGAGGGACGGGGCAGGATGGGCTGCTGACACAAACAGACCATCTTTCTAAAACAAATTGGTTTTCAACAGAACAGAGCAGCGTTCAAAATAAGCAAATAAAAGCAGCAGCAGCTGATTTAATGAAATACATAGTGACTTATTTTCAGATTAGCTATAGATGCCAAGCTCGGATACGAACACTGAGCGCCATGCCCTGCAATTACCGCAGCCAGCCTCGGAGAGAGGTCTGCCAGGCAGCGACCGCTTGGTGCGGACCAGCAGTCCATCAGGCTACAGCAAATCTGAAGAGACAGCAGCGTTTTCGTTTTTATTTTTAAGATGCTAACGAATTTTACCCTTTCCAATCCCACTCACGGTGTGAGGCTTCAGACAGCGCTGGAGAGAGGGAGCACAGCACCCAGCGCTCCCTTCCTGTAACAAATAAATAAAGCCTGGGCACCCTGGGGCTTTGCGATGGGTCCCGCCTCTGCCTGACCCCCAGAGCACGACCCATGCCATTCCACTCGCGTACACCCCCCACGCTTGCATTGGGGTTTGCAGCTCACCAGCCTCTTGGCTCTGCTGAGCCCATGGCTTGGGCAGCCCGTGAGCAGCTCTGCCTCCCTTCCTGGACCACAAAGAGCTGCGAAGGGCTGATTCACACGGAGCAGAACCCCTGGGGAAAGGGAAGGCTGCCACCTCCAGCAGCCCCCGGGGCAGGTAAGGATGTCCCCGCTGCCCCGACAAGGCTGTGTGGGGCTGGGGCAGCAGAGCCAAGCCAGGGGCACGTTCCCCACCCTCTCCTCCCCTGTGCTGTGACCTTCCTGTCACTCCTCATCATCGTCGTATTGCTGGACTCCAGGAAGAAACAGCAGCAGATAAACTTTCCAGCATGTAAACAGCAGAGCAAGAGAAGCTTGGGGCAAGAGGAGAAGGCAGCCACTGATCTGCCAGGCTTCCCAGGGAGCCCGGGGAACCGAGGACACGCCACTGCGGATTAGCAGAAGGGATGCTCGCAGACAGACGTCCCCCGCATCCCACCCACGTGCAAGGGTGGCAATTCACATCCCAGCAGCAGTTTTCCAGCTCCACAGCACCAAACGAAAGGGACCACGCTTCACCAGGACAATGAATCCCCAAAGAGTGGAAAGCCACAAAGGAAAAAATGAGGAATGCAGCGAAAGAATCGGAGCCGATACAAATAAGACGCTCTAGAAGCCAGCAAAACAAATAGCATCCATTGTTTGTGCAGCAAGCTGGAATAATAACATTTGCTCGCCCAGCCTCACTCGTCGCCCCTCTCACTATTGAACCTCCGCAGAGCTCCGGCGAGGCATGGAGGCAGGCTGCTATTGTTACTGGAGTGGGCTGAATGCTATTCACAAAATTCAGCAAATTGGGGCTATTTTGGGATTTACTAGGCATTTGCAAACAACTCCAGTTGGTATTTGAAAACATGCACCGCATATCACAAGCCAACAGAAATGACAGCCCATGGGCCGTTAGCCAAGTGGCATCCGACAGCGCCGGTCTGCCTCTGAGCTTCCGAACCGGCCCCGCAACCGCAGCACCCAAGGGTCATCGAAAAGACAGGAGCAAGGCTTTCAGGTCAAAGTCGTTGGGTCAAAGCCATTAAAAAGCTCCGGTATGGCAGAAGGGAACCTCAACACTCCTCTTTAGGAAAACATGGCCCTTTCCATCTCACAGTTAGGCCACTGCACCTTTCCCTCTGTCCCTCTCCTGCGACGGGCAGAGCCTGAGCGCCGAGTTCCCACGCGGCTGGATCCCCGTCCCAACTCAGACACTCTGTACCTCAGTCTCCCCTCCTGCCTCCGAGACACCGCTGTGCCCAGCACCTGCACCCCAGGGGCCCGGGTATCCCCTTGCAGCCCTGCCAGCCCCCTGCCTCCTGCGCTATTCTGGCAGGGGAGCTTTCCCAAGCAAACATGGGAACGGAACTCATTTCTGCTGTGACCAGGATGCTGCTCTGAGGACGATGAGGAGCAGATCCGACACCCAAATCCTCTGCAATTCTGTCAACAGCAGAGCGCTAACAAGAATTTTCCGGGGGAAATAACACAGTCCATCGAAGCTGTTATCTGCTCCGCTGAAGTATGAGGGCTAAACCAGCTCCGTCGGCTGCCTCGGGGCACAGCTGATCCCCAGGAAAGCTGCGCAGATGGCAGATGGTGGGACCACAGTGCTGGGATTCACTTGGAGTGGGAAGAAATCTCCCCAGTAGAGCAACCACAGTGAAATGCCCATCCCAGGAGTCTCAGGGTGGGTGCTGTCCTTAAAAAGGATCTTGTGTCAGCCTTGGGACCTGGGGGATAGTTAGAGAGCAAACTACCAGGACAGCACAATGGGGGCAAGGGCTGTTCTGGTCCCTCGCTGCCTCCGATGCACCACTGCAAGAAATGCAACGTGGCAAGGAGCAAATCACTCTTCTGGGGAAAGGCACAACGTCTGACTCACCTCCTAACACCAAAACATCGCTCCTTGAGAGAGCACAGTCAAGAGGGAGACGCACACAGAGCGCATGCACGCAGCACAGGACGCTGCTTTGAAGGAGAAATTCCTCCATTCTTGAAGGAGAAATTAATAAGCCCCTGTTTGGAGTGCAGGAAGGCACAGGGCGGACTCGCGCAGGGCCAGCGTCACTGGCTGTTCCCTTCGCTCGGCTGTTTTCCTCCGCAGAGCCGGCGGCTGCAGAGTGACACAGACTGCCTGATGTAGAGAGAACAAATTATTCATGAAAAACACAATTGTTAAGCCGCGTGGCAGCGCGTGCAGAACGAGAGGCAGACGGGGAGAGGAACTCAGACCTGGCATCGCCAGCGAGGCCGCTCCGCCTGGCACACTGATCAGCGAAACCAGTAGCTGGAAGAGATGAAAGATTAAAAACGTCACCTGGAGCACAGCCTCTCCTAGAACACCCTCCGGGTCACCATCCCAGGAGCTGCCTGACGCGTCAAGTCAAACCTGCAAAATGGGAGTGCCTCAGAAGGGTAAACCTGTCACTTCAGCACACTCTGCCGTCAGATCCAAACCCATTTACAGATGTAAGAATGCTTCTCCGGGGCGTGCCGGGGCAGTCGCCACCAGCCAGCCACGCAAGGCTATCAGAAGAACGCTCAGGGCAGCTGGGGGCAGTCGTGGAGGCCACGCAGACCTCAGAGCTGTTTTGAGTCCAGCCTCTGACCCTGGCTTCTACAAGGCTGGGAGATGGACCCAGCTGCACATCGCTCCTCTGCCATCACGGTCAGCATCTTGTGAAGGGGTGCAAGCTAGTTTTGTCAGAGCACACATGCTCCTCAGTGCCTTCCCACCAGAGAGGATCACTGATTTCCCATACCCTGCTGAGTCCATCAAACACCTGCAGGGTCCATCCCGGCATTTCAGCATCACTCATGAGCCTGGTTTTGCACGGTTGTGCAAGCATCTACCCTCACCCCCACGCTGGGCATGCACATGACACCGTGCTGCTTAGGAGGTGTCAATCCTACAGAATAAAACCTCCATGCACACCACCCATCAGCTGAAAGAGCTCCCAGCCACCAAACGGCCGTGCAATTAACAGGCACAAGGCTGGAATTCCTGATTGATTCCAGGGCACTCAAAGGTCCGATAGATGGAGCACAGAAACGCTGCCTAAAACAAGAGGAACAGACCGGCACAAGCAGAATAAATGCTGGGACTGGGAAAGAAACTGTTTTTCTTGCTGTAGTCTTTGAAGGACAAATGGTAGAGTGACTCCGAAACCATGGTATTGCAATGCAGAGACCAAGGAAAGCAGCTTAGGTTAAGCAATACTTGCAGCTTGGAAATTTATTGTCCTCTCCAAGTATTTCCAAGGCCCTTCGCAGCAGGGCTGGAAATTTTCACAGTCCCTTATGAATTTATCCTCACAGCAGAGGACAGGGGAGAGCTTTATCCTCCAAGGCCCCTTTATATATTTAGAAACATGTCCAAGTTTGCCTGGGAGACAGCAGCAGAGCCAGGAGCCAAGCCACAGTTCCCCAGCACAGCGCCGTGACCAAGGCCTGGGCAGTCCCTGCTTAACGGCGTTATCTCCAGTCTCTGCTTAACAGATTTATCCCCCCGTTATCCCTGCAGCCACGATTTTACCTCCATCAGCTCTGAGTGATGCGCTGATTCTCAAAGCACAGTCAGTGCTGTGAAATTGCCACCGCCGGCACGTGAACAGCATCCCCTCTCTCAATGGTCAGCAACAGGGGAGCATCTGCAACATCCTCAGGTTCAAAAGAGCTCCTGGAGACCGTTACACAATCAATCAACCCGAGGAACAGCTCACTGAACTGCAGCGAGGGCATCATCCATGGAATGGCACATCACAAATATCATAAATCATCGCGTAACGACTGGGGAAGAGGGGCTGGCACCCACATCTCAACACTAAGCAGGCAGGAGCTGCTCTCGGGGAGGTTTTCCCTTTGCAGGCTCCCCACTCACCAAAAGACACTTTTTTCTTCCCTGACCCTACCACAGCAGCTTTCCACCTCATCCATGCAGCTTCCATGAGGGCACACTGCTAACGTGTCCCCAGCGCTATGGTTTAGAGATCTGACACAACTGAGAGTGGGGAATGATTTGTTTTAACTCATTTACCTGGAAATTGCGTTCGGAAATTGCATTTAACTTGGACAAATTAAGATAGAACAGAACAACTCTGATGGAATTACACAAAGAGGAAGCAGAGTTAGGAGGGTTTATAAAAGGTGCCGGCGAGGAAATGACAGATAACCATGCTTCACTCCTACGGTGAAATCTGCCTCTCCCTCTACTCCACTTACTTGCCCTTACCTCCTGCCCTATTTCTTCCCTCCCAGGACATACTCTGGCCCTACATTATAAGCAGCATGGCTTCACTTCCTTGGAGGTGCAAACATATGTTTGTTGGAGTAGATACCATCTCCTTGGTCCACCACTGACTGACTCCTCATTTTAATAAGCAGTGAAATTCTCTGAATGCCTCCTCAGCCTGCCGTGGACACGGGGATGCTTAAAAGCTGCTGAGTCCTGTTCTCCTCCCCTCTTCTGCTGGCCTCCTCCATATGCTGATTCCTCTGAGAGACCATCCAGTATGCTTGGCAGGAAAAAACCACCTGAGCAAAACAAATCAAGGGGCATCTCCGTTCGGCGGGTGAGTCCAGGCAGCTCAGGGAAGGGACCAGCAGCACAAAGAGGGCTGAAAGTACCCTGGCAAGTACCAGGGGGTTTGGCTGTTTGCAAAATCACAGCCTTGGTGCACAGGGACAACAAATGTCCCTGTGAGGTGAATGGAGGTAAACGATGAGCATATGCAACTCATGGCTGGCTCCCAGCTGAGGCCAGACAGAGGTAATAAAGCACCTGGAATGACCAACCCGCTACGTCGCTGGGCCCAGCCCCGTCGCCTTCCCCTGGCTGCACAACCAGCGCTGCCCAAGGCCGTGCTCAAGGCAGGCAACGCGCACGGGGCAGAAGAGCCACCCGAACGGTCGCAGAAAGCCCCTGCCTTGGTACGGCTCCCAGTTATCCACTGGCCATCCCCCCCCATGAAGACTCATAAAGCTCACCAGAGCCCAGCTCCCCAGCGGGGATTTGCTGTGCTCCGATTCAGCTCCTGCGTGTCAGGTGCTGCGTGGGCAGGGAGACAGACTCAGCGCAAGGAAAACCCACGTCGGGAGGGGGCAATGCTGAGGGATGCCTGCTGGGAGGGAAATGTTGAGCCCACCCAGGGCTGGGGGAGAGGTAAGAGCCATCCCTTCGCTGCCTCCATCCGAGCTCTCCAGGGAGACCTGAACAACAGCACAGTGGCTTTGCACTCCTTGATCACGGAGAGTTTCCATGCTCAGAGGCAGGGAGGATGATCTGAGAGAGAAAGCTGCAAACAGATGCTAGGAGAGAAGAGGCTGCAGGGGGACAAAGCAGGGCTGAGCCTCCAGATGAGGCTCAAATGCCTGCAGGTCAAAAATAAAAGCCTCACAGGCCTCCTTTGGAGAAGAAGCTGATGATGTTCAGCGCTTTCCAAACTCCTGCCGCTCCAGCAGATTTCAGCCATTTGCTCTACAAATCACTGTGGTTTAGGGTTACCGGGTTCCAGCCCTCCCTGATGCGGAAAGCGAGGCCTCCTGAGCAGCCCGTCCCTGGCTCTGCCACCCCGCAGCCAGCAGAAAGCTGCAGCAGCAGCCGCTGCGCTGCCACTGTCCCCTCTCCCCGCAGCGCACGCCGCCTCCTCCACTCTCCCTGCAAAGGCTTGCTCTAAAAAGAACAATACTTGAGAGCAATTGCCTGCCTCCAGACAGAAGCGAGCGCTCTTCTGAGCGCCCTAGTTAGCAGGCAATGCCCCTTGCACTCACTCAAGCAGTTACATTTGGTTTTACCGTGTGGAACACATTTATTCAATGTAAATTTGACCTTTCAGCCAAAAAAAAAAGGAGACAAAAATCACGGATTCACTCACTCTCCGCTGCCCAGCTGAGCAAATGTTTAACTGACAAATGCACTTTGCCCGTGGTGCCTCCTGCATGATGCTGGGGAGACTGGGGGAGCGCCAGGCCTTGCTTTGGGGAGAGGAGGGGTGCAGGCACCAGTGCTCCCTGCCATGGCAGTGCCATTCGCACGGGTAGAACTACTCCATCCCTCTCCTTTCTGACCCCGTGTGGGAAGCAAGTCAACGGAGGGAGGAACCAAGAGCTGACGCTGGGGACCCTGGGGCTAGGCAGTGCTGGAGTGGTTAGATTAGGAAAAAAGACACTTAATATTAAGGACGCCTCCTTCCATAAGAGAACGCAATCCATACATGCAAGTACATTTATTTTTAAAGGAGGTATGGGAAACCCTTCCAGCACTGCTCAGCCTTCGGACTTGCAAGCCCTCAGCCTCCTCTTCTGCAGCACGGTACTTGGACGGAGCAGAGCCTGGGTGGGCAGGCAAAGGGGGCCAGGCATGCGCAGGCACTTGTTTTGGAAGGGGGAAGGCAGCGCTGACAAATGCCAGGTTGAGCTGCAGGCTCCAGAGGGGCTGGTTTTGGACATGAGACACGAGCTTGTCATTCTGGTCCAGCTGCCTAGGAGGCAGTTGACATGGAGGACTTCACCCAGGCATTGAGGTTCTGGTCCCAGCTCTGCCAGGAACTGCTTCTGGCATATTCTTAGTTATTCTTCTGCATTCACACACAAATTAGTTCCCTGATGTCCAGGGTGGCACCCCATACTCAAACGTTCAGGAAAAAAAAATAATAACAACAAGCAGTCAAGGGAGCCGTTGCCTCATGGCTTTCCCACTGCACAGAGCAGAAAGGGACTCGGATGATGTGAGGGCTCCCTGTCACCCCCTGCATCTATCATGACGCCGGGATGCCTTGTGCTCAAACCTGAGCAGACTGACTTCTCACCAGTCTCCACGCCTAACTGTCCTTCGCAGAGCACCTGATGGCATTAAGCATCCAGACGCTCTTTACTCTCTCTGAACTTCGCTCTTTCCATGGCTTGGTATCCATCTGAACCCTGCCCAAATGGCAAAGCTGCCTCACCATTAGCTGTCTGTCACCGAGCAACTCCTCGCTCCCAGAGCCAGCTGCACGACGCCACTTAACTGCCGAGCTCAGCCAGGCGCGGACGCCAGGCACTCCCAAGCCAAGCTGCCGACGGACATCAGGCTTTGCTTGTTTATAGCTCAACTGCAGATTTAGGACTACTGAGCTAGCTGTTAGCTGCCTAGCCTTTCCACACCCGTCTGTGTTTTGACATTACAAAGCACATCGAACTCCGTGAATGCTCCCAGAATATTCCTGCTGACCATTCTCCCCTCCCACCCGCCCGTGCTGGATGCTCGCACTGCAGCAGCATTCTCCAGCTGGTTTTTCTTTTTCTTTTTCTTTTTTTTTGACTTATAGACTCCTACCAGTTTTCTAGCTGAGCTCTGTGTTCCAGGTAGGGAGTTTAAGCTTAATAATGCAAGGTTGGCTTTTCTCTGTTGTCTGTTGGAGACCCACAGACCCATGCTGAAGATGTTCAGCCCATCTTCCAGGGCACTCTCGCTGCAAACGGTGCAAAGGCACCAAGAACGTTTGCCTGGTACGCAGGGAATCTCCAAAGGGCTGGAGCTCATTGGTGCTAAAGGCTATAGAGGCACAAAGGAAAGAAAAACTCAGAGTGGGTAAGCAAACCTGAGTGTTTTACACCACTGCATGCCCCTTCTCGCCAAGCAGTGATGTACGTGCATGTGGAACATGGCTTCCACCCCAAGCCATCTGCTCTTCAGGACAGACACCTCTTGGTGGAAATGCTGCTCTCGTTTATCCTCTTCTCCTGCAACAGCAGAACGTGGGCTTGCCATAACAAGTGTAATCAAAATATTCCCACGCATAATAGCTGAAAGCATTATTGAGGGATATTTTTTCAAATCTCAATTAAAAACAAACTATTCTCTAGTCTCAGTTTTGCTTCAGTCTCAGATTGGCGGGGCTGTGGCATTTTAATTTCTATAAAAGAAAGGACAAATCTCGATATAAAGAGAAAGGAAGAAGGCAGACATGCTGAAAAAAGGAGTATAAAAGGAAGAAAATCCAGCACAACAGCTCTAAACAGAACTAGCAGAGTACAAGGAGGAAAAAAAATAGCACCAAGCATTTTTCTTGGTAATTTACTTATAAAATTGAGAGCACAGCCCTAATAACTGGAACAGCCATGCTTTCTTGGAGGACAAGGAAACCTCCGGGCACAGCAGGCTGGAGACAAGCGAATGGTGTTCATCCTGCTCGCGCGCCGCACTGGTGCTGCAGTGGGCTTGTGCTGTGATGGCAGCCAGAGCTCTCCAGACCAGAGACCTGCTGTGCCTGGCCGTGTCCACGCACGTCCAGATGCACACACGCAACCCAGAGACCTTCCGACCTCATCAGACAAAGGCAAGCCTGTGACTCCTATCCACTGGGGACATTCTCCTCCACTGGGAAACAGTAAAGCTGGAATTCTGCAAGTCAATCGTGCCACTTCAGGGAAGGGGTCTGCCCCTCTTCAAACACATTTTTGAGTTAAATGGATGAAGGCATTAAGCTGACAATTCAGATCACCATCAGTCACGCAGAGGGAAGACAAGGACTCAGAGTTACAGCTCCCACTCCATCCCTTCCTTCTCCCGTGACACGTGGGCATCAGAGGATGCCAGATTCAGATGGGACTCTACATGCAACAATCTCAGCACTACAAAAGAGAAATGACAAACCCTCTCCCTGCTTTGGCAAATGTAAGTTCGTGATTTAAAAGCAATTCCCACACTTCAACCTTTCTGACCAAACACAGCTCCGATGAAGACATGCCAGATCGGCCACCTAGGAAAGCAGGAGGCTCTGTCCATGCTGCGTGCAGTACATTTTAGGGGTGCAGAAATTATCTCCCACGTGAGGAGCACTACATCGAAAAAAAACACATGGAGGGACGCAGAGAAGTGTGGATGCTTCATCTGAGAGAGTCCAAGGCAGTGGGAGTGTTTTTACCCTGCCTGACCATGATCAGAGCATACTGCACGCTCTTACTAGAGGGAAAACGGATCAAGAAATCTGTCCTGGCAAAGCCTAAGCACAGGGTCTCTGGGACACACCACTCAGGAGCATCTCAGGCACTAAGCTAGCAGATTACTTAATTTTCTTTGGAGCCTGGCAAAAGACCTGCTTCCATCTCCATTGCACCCAACAGGAATGTCAGGCTGTTAATATCAGTGAAGACTGGTGGAATCTGGTAGCATGCAAGTGAATTGTTTAACATGAGCAACCTTTACGGTGCATTTACTAAAATACAAAACATATTCTGGGCATTGAAGCCTCCTCCCTTTCAGAGACCTCCCAGCTTTGGTGCTTGCAAAGCAGCACCCGGGCTCTCGGCTCCAAGATGTTCCCAACAGGCTGGATTTGAGAAGCTGACGTATAAAACTCTTTGGGTTCCACCAAAATCTAAAGGGTTGTTTCCCCTTCTCTCTGCCTGGCTCTGACAACTAATTCTTACACTTCATGTAGCACTTTGTGATGTTTGAGTAATTTGAACATAATCAGGCTTAAATGCTGGCAATCAAAGAGAATATGCATTTCATAGACACACTGATTTCTACACACTGACTAACAAATTGGCACAAGTCACTACTTTTATCCCAAAAGATGGAAATGGAGGGGTCAAGATCTTTTAACAGACAGAATGGGTAAAATGTATGAAAAACTACTGCCTGTTTAAGAAACTGTTTCATTTTTAAAGGAAAACACTTAGAAAGTAATAATGAAGTGTAGCGAGAGAAGAAGTGCCAAAGATATGCATGCTCATCTCTCATGTGCTAAAATTCCCATTAAAGCAGCAGGCCTGATCATCTTCCCATTAGTGATTTAGAATATATCTATTTTATATCCAAACAATTGATAGAGTTGAAAAGGCGGAGTAGCTATTGAGCTCAGCTACGAAGGCAGGTGTAATAAAAGATGCTTCCCCCTACCAATGGTACTTCATAGATACAAAGCAGTTTAGAGCTCAGCAAAGCAGGAGACACCTGCTTGGGAGGTTCTCTCTGGAGTTATCGCCAGGTGGTCTCAGTCTGTGGTGTGCTTGTAAAGCATGAACGAGGAAGTTTTAATGCATCGTTGAGGAAAAGCAGAGAGATTGCTATTGCGGAAGTGGCCTGCAGTCCCACCAACTTTTGCATCCTGCAAATGGTCTAGAGAAAGACCCAACTCTCATCTTCTCAGCCTTAAAGGCTACCTGTCTTACAAAATCCATCTGCAAGAAGGAAATCGTTTTCCTGGCCTCACTAATTATCTGCCTTAAATCTTACCCAAAGCAAGACACAGAACAGCCTTGGTCATTTATCTTCTTCTCAGCTCAATTTACAGATATTCACATTGATCTTGAAAGCCTCCATCACTCAAGTAAACCCACCCTTACAACAGCAACACCACGCAAACAAGGATTATCACAACTGCAGCTACTGTTCTTATTCCTAACAAGCTTCTCTTCTTTTTTGTCTTAGTAAATTTCTTGCTCTGACAGCATCTTCGAGCAACACGTGCTACCAGTTAGCTGCAAGCTGTAATCAAAAGTGTTTCCTTTAACTTGTAGTAGACCTATTGCCTTTCAATTATTCCAGGTGACCTGTGCTTTTGCTTTCGGAGCAGGGGCTAACGGGACCAGGCAAATGGTCTCTTTCAGCACATTAATGGTCCTACCTTGTTGTCTCTTTGATTTTCAGAACTCAATCATCTTCATCTGTTTCATCTAAATTTTAAACCTGGAAGAAGAATGATCTGGGGAATTAGTCTCATTTCAAGCCTTACTAAAACAGTGGAACAAACATTAAGAGAAAAGCCTAAAAGGATAATGGAATTGAACAATGAGCACCAATATAATGAGAGAAACTTGATTGCTTTCTTTTATAAAATTACAAAATCACTGATCAGAGGAAAGAGGTAGACGCCACATTCGTGGGGTTTTTTTGTGAAGATTTGATACAGCACCTCAAAATCCTTGTTCTCAAGAATAAATTACTGTTATTTTCAGTAAAAGTGCTGTTACTTTAGCTGAAGGAGCAGAAACGAACACCGGGTCACTGTTTAGAGCAGAATCCTATTAATTAACCCTTTATAAATAATTAGCAGAGGGTGTAAGCATGCCATGGAAATGAGCGGTATGTGTTGTAGATGGTTAGCAATACCTCAGCAGACTAAGATCCAGATGATAGGAAGATATGTCTGGGGGTGACCCGCTGACCCCTCTGGTGTGAGACAGCAGTGAATCATTCATCCTCCATTACAACAACAGAACAACAAAAATGCACCCGTGCAAAGGACGAAACCAGAGCAGGATGCCATGAATGCATTCCTGGGACAAGCTATCACTTCTCCATCACTTGGCCAAGGAGAGAAGGAGGTGGGGAGCCCACCGCCCGTGAGAACAGCGTTTCTAACACACAAGTTACTTGGCACATCAGAAAGGCTGAAGTTGTAGAAAAAAGGAAAAGCATAATTTGAAATTTGCTTAAATAGGTAATGTAGATAGAAAAGGGCTATTTAATGGGACTCACTGCACTGTAATGCTTACAGCGATTGAGGAGTGAAGGTGGGAAACCAATTAGGAGATTTCAGCAAGGAAAAATAGCACAAAGCCCACTTCAGCTGCAGGGACCCCATCAAGGAGCAGAAAAAATCCTCTTTACTATGGATCAGGTGTGGCAGCTCCTAGTATATTCCAGATTCTGCACTATTCAAATTTTTTTTTTTTTTTTTTCTTTCAAAGTACACTTCTTCACTACATCAACAGCTCTGGATTTAGCAAAACAGTAAAGGAAATCTTAAACAAATCTCCATGCCTCAAGAGCAGGCACCCTGCCACACTGCACTGGGGAGAATACCGCGAGTCCATCAGACGCCCCACCTGAAAGGCCAGGTGAACCCCACCCTGAAGTGACTCCTAGGTCCTGGAGGCATCTGTCGAATTTACTGGAAAAATCAGCCAGTTTGATTCTTTCACTTCTCTAACACGTTGTCCTACACACATTACTGTCACCAGTTTGGCAGTCCTGGTGCTCCTGTTTAGTTTCCCTGCACTCCCCGCTTTGGCTGCTCTCCGAGCGTGGTCCAGCACAGCGTAGTTTTACCAGTTTGAGCCCCTTGTCTCCATCAGTGTCCTCAGAACCAGCATCCTGCCAGCAGCCAGCACAGCCCACCCTGCCAACACTGATCGGTGCTCTGCCACTCCAGCTGAACGGCTGGGTTATTTCCTACAACCGTGAAAAAAAGCCCGTTTAACAAATCATACATTATTTTAGCTCTGGCACATGAAATCCGCACAAGACCTACAAAGTAAGCCGGAGACGTGCTGTTCTCCTGGTGCCTTCAACAAAGTCATCTGTGAGACTCCCTGCTCCAGCTCAGCCTGGCTGGAAGTCAGGAGTGGGTGTCCTACATACTGCATGCAGCCTGTCTTCTACCACTGCAGCACCAACAACCCTCCTCCTCTAGTTCAAAGTGTGAAAGCCCACTCTAGTTCTCTCAGATAAAAAGACCATCATATGTTCAAGCCTGGTCCCCACTCAGATGGGGCCATCGAGTACTGGCACTCGACTGCGTCCAGCTGAGTTCTCAGCACCCACAAGGACGGAGTCTCCACCACTTATCTGGGCAACCTGTTCCAGTGTTCAACCACTCAACACCCAACATGGGGCAACAGGAGTGCTCAAGCACAGTTGCACCATCTTCTCTGGAGACAAGTGAGCACCAGAGCAGGCAGGAGGGTCTCTCCATAGCATCAGCACTGGGGAGGAGCGCCTGCTTGCCGAGCCCAACACCATGGTGAAATCCAGCTCCCTGTTGCAATCCAGGGCCAAATGGCTATTTGCATAACATTTTTTTCCTGAATGAAAGAAGACTGAGAAGTTGCCTCTTCAGAGCAGAAACATTCAAATAAGATGGGGAATCACCTAAAACACGGGCTCTGTGTACAGAGCATGCCAGAAATGGAAGCACACGAGCAGAGGGTTACACTGGCTGTTGATTCCAAACCACGTGTTTAGTGGGGTAAAGGAGCCAAACAACAAAGGAAAAAAGAGGCAACAAGCAAGAGATCACCTGAGGGAAAGTCTCTAGACAGAAGAACAGCCAGGCTTTGATATCCCATGGGCTTTAACCGCTCCTGCAGCTGCTGGAAAGGCAATATAGCAGGGTGCAACCAGTTCAACACATCTCTAGAGTTATGCTGAAACCAAACTCTTTTTGGAGGTGCACAGGGATAGGATGAGAAGTAGCAGACACAACATGGCAAATTCTAAAAAAAGAAAAAAAAGCCCACATAAGGTTGAAGATGAAGAGCTCATCTGACAATCCCTGCTTCGTGTGGGGGGGTTAGACTGGAATCCTGCTATATTGCCAGGGATTTTAAGAATAAGAACAGCTTTCCAAACACTATCCTAGCAAGAATTTCATGCAACTGTGAGCAAAGATGCTGTATCAGCAAAAACAGCCTTGGTGTGCTATCTCGGAAGTGAGGAGCGCATCACTAGGTCTGTCATTAGTTCCTCCTCCTAATGAGGCAACCCACAAGCATCCAAGTATTAGCCAAGCAGCTAGACCAGAGCAGCAGCAGCGCAAAGGGGGTTCAGGCCCAGACTGCCAGAAGGCTTTGCCTGCGGAGCTTCTCCGTGACACTGAATTGCTCTCGTCCCAATCATCAGTCACAGCAGAAAGCAGAAGGCACAAGGGAAAGACTGCAGGGACAAGCTCCCAGCTCACAAGCTGTTTCAAGCAGTGCAGCAAAATTTAGTTTGTTCTGGTTCTCATCATGTTCCTCTTTTCCATGACATGCGGGAGAAACTGTTAATCGACCAACTGAGCAACCCCATGTATTGACACAGGTATAGACACACACCAGGTCCTGAACCCCCACAAGAAGCACAGCAAAGTGCTTTGGAAGAGGAGTCGGATTCGGACTTTAAAAGTCTTCCAGGTCCACAGCGTCAGAGACAACACACTGGGGACCCAGGACACTTTACAAAATGTCTATATCTTAATGGAGAGAGAGTCCTCAACGCGTGGTTCTTGCCAGTGAAATTCATTTTCTTAGGAGCCTGCAAATGATGTTTTTTCTTGCTAGGATGTCACCGATGTCCCTAGAGGTTAATTCTTATACTACCTGCCCTCACCAGGAAGACAGGGAAAAAATACAGCAGAATATGAGATTACCATTTCTTCTGCCCCTCACATAGGAGTGGAGACCAGCAATCCATGCAGCGCAAGAGCCCATGTCTCTCTCATGGGTGCGCTCCCCTCTTTCCCTCCCAATGTAAATTGCAGCTGCGGTGTGATGAGAGCCGGCACTTCTGCATTTCGACTCAGCGCTTTGGATTAGGTAAATTAGCCGGCAGCTTTCTGCAGTACCGCAGCCAATCAGTCCCAGCTCCTCACCTCGCTGGCCGCAGCCATCAGGAAGGGAGTCTCATCCGGGAGAAAGCCCGCAGGTTTCGGATAGACGGTGGAGTTCAAAAGTGAGCGCCTTGCAGTCAGTTCCTCTTCCCAAGGAAAGGGTACAGCTGAAATACAGCCCCAAAAGATTCACTGGACATTTAAGATGCTCTCTGTCTGTCTGGGACAGAGCTACCCCAGTGGGACGCTCGTTCCACACCCGCGGCAGGAGAATGTGGCTTGGCCAGACTCTAACAGGGTGCCCAGGTATTTGCCTAATTGTCCCAGGAAACCTCGTGGCAGGAGCTGTAAGATGGCTCTGTGGGCAAGGCAGGATGGACCAGGAGGCCATGCGCTGCTTGGGGACCGCGCAATGGCCCCCACAGGCTGAACTCCAGCAGACCACTAGAGGAAGACCATTTCCCAAGAGTCCTTGTTACAGAGGACCTCAGTAGAAAGGTGACTTCATCCGGTGACCAGAAGGCCAAGGACTCTACAAAGAGTTCACTGCCTCTTATTCTTATTATCCAACAGCAAAGGAGGCGTTCAGAGAAGACAAACGTATCTGACACATTTGATTCCCAAAAAAGTTTCCTTAATGGACAGTGCCATTGCAACAGGAGCTCAGGAAATGATGAGTAAGCACAGCCGTTCATGCCTGGCAGCCTCAAGGTCGTCTTCACCTTCTCACCGATACGCCAGGCACACCACCCTAACTACCTGCGCTCACCTTCCAGATATCACAGCTGAGTCACTGCCCAGGGCCTGCTCTCCCCATCTGTAAAGTGAGGACAATGACAGCAACCTCCCTAAGAACAACAGATTTCCTGGGCAGCCTGCTCCAGCTCACCCTGCTTTGAGCAGGGGTTCAACTGGGTGATCTCCAGAGGTCCCTGCCAACCTCAGGGACCTGGGGATTGACTTGTATTGCTGCTCTGGGTTGTGGGACCCCAACCATGTGTTGTTACCTGGGGTTCAACGGTACAATGTCATGAACCTATCCTGCCTGTAACATCCCTTGGGAACCGAGCACACGGGACACAGCTGACTCGTCCAGCCTTGTCACTACAGAACCACAAAAAATACAGCGTCACTCTGATCCAAGCTGCAAAGCACTTAACAGCTAAACCCTGTGTGCATTGCCATCATTTTCAGCTCAAGATTGAAGCAGTAGACTCTATCTAATTTGCCTTCATCGAGGATGAATTTTAGATAAAATTCAAACTGATTAATGAAGAGGAGGTTAAGCACTTCCAATCAGGGT
This sequence comes from Tetrax tetrax, assembly GCA_009806455.1. Lineage (NCBI taxonomy): Eukaryota > Metazoa > Chordata > Aves > Otidiformes > Otididae > Tetrax > Tetrax tetrax. The sequence goes on from WHYT01016522.1 coordinate 418,092, forward strand.
GGTGAGCAAGGCGCTAGAACAGTAAAATTGAATCCCTGGCTGTCTGTCTCTCTACACTGTTTAAAGGTGGATAAGCCAGGAGGACTCCTCTCAGCTGCTTCCCCACATCCCTGTTACTGCGGATGGATCAGACCGGCTCACGGTCCACGGCACAGTGGGGCTCCACCATAAATGAGGTATCACAGCACACTGCCCTATGGGACACCAAATGCTAAAAAACATGTATCATTAATAACACAGAGCGAGAGTTTCCTTTCAAATGATTTCATTTATATTCCCCATTCTGAAAATTTCATATTCCTACCAGCCAACTGCCAGGACTGTCAATAGCAACAGTATTGCATGATGGGACATCAACAGTGATGGCTGGGTTTTATCTTGGTTGCTGCCCTGAAACACTTTGCAGCAGCCATATTTCGCAAACCTTGGTAAAAGCGGGCTTTACCAGAAGAGGAGAGCGGTCTGGTGGGATAGGCAGCTGGCTGGTGAGCAGAGCAGGGCTTGCTAACTGGTCTCACCAGACATTCGGATAAGGCAGTACTGTTTTCCCTACAAAAGCTCTGTGGGCATAATCTGCACAATGAAGAGCAGAAAGCCCAAGGCTGACTTGGGGTGACCAAGCACATGCAAAAGCAGCAAGGCGTCCATCTCCGTGCTATGCTATTGTTGTGCACCAGGTCCCTCCCTTAGACATACACTGCCCGCCTCTCAGGAGCTGGGACAGCACAGTGCTCTGCCCTTTCCGGAGCACAAGGAGGATGAGAATCAACAGTGGCCCCTAGAAGACCCACCCAGGCTTGGGAACAGAGAGGGCATGCTTCCTCCCAGCCACTCTTCTGCACTTCCAGCAGAAGAGGACACAACAGTATTTGACCTGTCTGGGGTGACTCCAGTTCTCTGTGGAGATTAGAGCACCCCTGCATTAACTCTAGAGAAGATCCACCTCTACTTCTTCTCTGGGACATCCAACATCAGCAGTTGCACAGGAGAGCAGCCACCACAGCCTTTCCATCCACTCATTGCTCTGACACCACTTGCTCACTTGACAGTACCAAAGACAAACCAAGTACCTGGAATCGAGCCCAAATCTTCCCATTGCTGCTGGCTGCACTCTGCATCCGAGCTCTGGAAGAATTTACAACCCAAAACCCCAACAGGTTCTCCCTTGCCAAATCTTCTGCAAAGAGCCAGAGCTCCAGACACTCCCAAGATTTATAGTATGATAGCTTAACTTTGCAATCTTGGGGGAGAAAAAAGAAAGGGAGAGAGAGAAGATAGAAGACATTTATGGAAGGAGCAAGGAGGTAAAGAAAGACATCTACTCTATAATGCCAAAGATGACAGTTCCCACCAATAATCAGAGGATGGAGAAATACCACTATCAACGAACATGATTTATGCCAACTATACTGTCCTACAGCAGAAAGTTAGTGAACTTCTGTACACATTCTGTTCTTTCAGCTCCTATTAAAACTTTAACAGCAGCAAACTGAAGTCCTTCTCAAAATTCTGGTCCTGCCTCTGCCCCAGACAAGGTCTTAAAGATACAAAGAGCACGACATAGGCTTTGGTACATTATACAGTATTTCTAATCCTCATGTCCTTAGAAAGCATGCACACATAAAGGAGGTAATGGTCCTCATTCTGAGGACCCAGAAGAATTTCAAAGCCTAAAAGACACATTTCCCTGGATGGATCTCCAAGAAGCACTCACACCATATAACCACCCTCTCTGTGAGGAGATTCTCAGCCTAAGACACTTCTGGATTCCCTCTAATCCATGCGAGCAGTCCTAATTCCGCATCTGACTCCTGGGAGAAGCCACAAAACCTGCACCCAGAAGATGTCCAGATTTTGAGCATCCCTCAATTGGGTCAAGTCAGTGAAGTTTTTTTCAAATCAGGCCCCAGGTTTGCACTTGGTAAAGAGGCAGAACTGAAGCAGAAATTCTGTACCTTAACTCAAGACCAGGCAGAACCGACGTGGATCTTGCCCCTGACTGCTCTGGTGCAGGATCAAGAAGCCTGTGTCCTCTTTGTTAAGAGAGATAATAAAGCAAAATTGCTGTCCTAAATATTGCTAAAGCGCTAGCTGGCATGTTTAATAAACCTTTCCATTTGGGTAAATTAGCACTCATCTGGACAAGTGCTGAAGTGCTGTTACTTGAAGAAAAAAAAATCCAATGCTCGGAGTCTAATTTAAATAATTATCAGCATATTTCTGCTCTGACTGTTTTGCTGAAATTACCAGGAGACTTGATGCAGTCTGAGCGTAAGTGCCTTTTGTCTGCGTGTAATTTATTGACCCCATTTCAGTCAAGATTTTGGCCCACTCATCGCTGTGCTGGAGCACTTCACACCACAACCAAAAAGGACTTTATGCTGGACACAGTAAAATCAATAACAACTGACTACTTTTCTAGATCTTGAAAGGAATCTTGATAAGTTACCTCCTCACATTCTCCACATGAGCTAAATCTGAGATCTGTGATAATTTTCTACTGTCCCTTAGGCGGCTGTCTGGGGACCATGGGCATCCAACAGACAACACACTGGCCGGGGATGATGGTCCCCCCATTCCTGCAAGCCAAACCAGGCTTCAGGCACAGACAAAACCAAAACTGAACAGTACTGGCATATATGACGAAATATTTTAATCTGTCTTCCAAAAATTAGAATGTGGATATCAGGTCTTCAGCACCAAGCGCTTCACCCTACAGACCCAATGCCATCCCAGCGCTGCACCCCGTAAGGGACACCGGCTGTAGCACCAAGCAGCTACGAGGTTGGGTCCCAGGAACAGAACAGCCCTGGGGACGCAGCACTGACCTACAGCCACGCTCTTAGCAGAAGACATAGGTATCCAGCACATCAGCCACGGTATTTTATTTCTAGCAAGGAAAACATGCAGACAGCTCTTGAATTCTTTTTCTCCATTTTTTTTTTTGTTGAAAAACAGCACTGTATTTTTGCTTTTTCTGCTGCTCTACCTCCAAGACTTTCAGCAGAATATGTCACAAGACATCTTGCTTACTCAAAACGCCCCATTCCCTGGGAGCTGCTCCGACCAAGCCACCAGCACCACTGGTCCAGCGCGCAGATCCGTCCTGCAACAAACGCTGCGCAGCCCTTGGCGCTGGACGCTGCTGTGAGGGAGGGGGCAAGGTCTGCCCTAAAGAGATAAAGGTGACGCTCTTGCCTCGCTCCCTGCTTCCCAGGCTGCATATGCATTCAGCTAGCGATCGTGCCATCTGCACCTTACGGCTGCTGTGATGAAGGCAAGCTTCCCTCCAGGGCACGTTCTGCAAACCTCGCATCCGCTAGCTCATCAATCCTTGGCTCTCATCAAAAGACAAACTTATAAACAGGCCCAGACGCTTCTCCCAGGTTTAATGGAGGCAGCTAAGGAGCTGTGATCATTCGATGTTTGCCAACGATAGTGGTGATGCCTGAGGCCAGCAATAATACTACCATGAAATAAATCTGCAGTGATATAATTAGCAGGGATGCTATTACAGCTCAGGTTTTAGGGATGCTTGGCATAGAGGGAGCAAAACAGCTACTCTAAATGGGACCTTGCAGAGGTTCTGGGTTTGAGTAGGGGCTGGAGGTGAGAGAGACAGAAAAACACTAGTACCAAGGCAGCAGAGAAAACCTGCGTTAGTCTGTGTGCTAATAAAGCTGGTTCTTTAGAAGCCAGAGGTTACAGTAAACATGGCTCTGCGCAAGTCTAAGGGTTAAATCCAGCTGACTTTCTTCTTGTCACTCCAGATACTGATTGACTTTCAAATATGTGGGCAACATTCAAAAGAGCCAAGTTCTGACCAAACCCACAAGCTGGTTTGGAAGCAGGAGGTTTGCTGCATCCAAACACCCTCCCCAGCTGCAGATTGCTCTCCTGTTTCCATCTCCGTACCATGCTCGCTCTGCGCAGCACAGGGGGCTGCAGCATTCAGATGGTGCTTGCAAAGCAACTGCTTCTTCCAACATCTGGTCTGTGATGTGCTTTGTGGTTATCTAAACCAGGATGGTAGATGGAGCAGGTAGATGCGAAACAACACAGCTCTGAAGCCCAAGGCTGGTGGGAGAAGGACACCGCTGTTTTCTCTCGTATGCTGCATCAAACGAACTGCTGAGAACAACTTTTTCCACTGATACGTATCAAAGGTAGATAAATATCACCAGGTAAAACCAGGAGGAAAAGATGGAAGGGGCTGGGTTAGAAAAAGGCATGCTAGTGGTATCTGAAAGGAAGAGCTGAGAAAAGAGTTGGCACCTACCCAGTGTTTTCTTTTGCTTGTAGACTTAGCACTAGAAGTAAGAGCATAGACAAAGGATGTAACTAGAGTAAAATGTTTAAGGAGCAATGTTCATAGGGGAAAGGAATAGAAAGAAGAAAGTCAACATGTGCCAGGAGTGATCCTCAGTTTTGACAAGAAACCCTCAGGGCAGTTGTTTCAAAGCCACACTCGGGGATGAGAGCATTCCCCAGGACTCCCAGCTGGGACTGACACCCTGGAAGAGGAAGGACACAGACTTGTGAGCTGGAGTTTCTGTGCCAGTGTCCACATGGCATGTCATTGCTTGGTTTCAAAAGGTGACGTGCTAGTGGAGACTGGCACTGAAATCAGGAAACCATCCCTTACCCCAGTTCGGCAGGAGATGCCCCAGAGGAGAATCCTGAAGCAGGCAGTCTGCCCTCAGCTAAAGCTCAAAGGCTCTTCATAATTTTAAAGTGTGTTTCCAAATCTGCAGTCAAATCCTACACCTTCCCTCTTTTTTGCTACAATAAACTTTATCTTAGAATATAATCTAGTAATAAAAATGGTTTTAAAGTGATCTGACAAGCACTAGAAACCCCATTTCTTTTCGAGTGACAACTCTATTTACAGCAGCACATACATCCACTCCATTTTATATTCCACACGCACTCCAGGCCCTCAAGATTTGGGATACATCCTTTCCATCCACTTGCAAGAATCAATTTCAGCTGTGAAAAGAAGTTCCTTGGCAGGCAGAAGGTGGGAAGAAAAATTGCTCCTAACACTAGGGTCCCACATGCCTCCCGGGACAGGGGCGTGGAGGGACGACAGCCTCCCTCTCTGTGTGCCGGCTGCCTTGATGCACTTTGGGCAACCCCCCCCGCCCCGGCTCCAACGGCACCGCTCAGCACGCTCCACGTGCCAAGCCTGGATGGGCGAGAGGGCTGCTTTGGCTTGGGAAAGGCACAAAACAGCTGGGCAGCATCACGCAGGGAGAGGATTTAAGGCTGAACTCTATCAGAAGGGTGCACTTTACATTTTCTGCTAAAAAATTCCACATTTAAAACCTCATCAGGCCAGGGAACAATAGTGCCAAGCCCAAGCAGAGCAGAGAGAAGGAGCTCTGAGCTCCAGGGAGATGTTATTGTAGTAAGCACGCATGAAGGACACCTTGGAGCTGAAGTCCCAGAACTTAATTAGGAAGCACAGCTCTTGTTCCTGTGTGTATCAAAGGGAAAGCGTGATCTCTCCAGGCCTTGGTTTCCCCATGCATTCAGCTGGAGATGTCAAATAGATCTGTCCTAAGGAAATTCATCACTTGCTGGAGCGTGCATGGGAAGCCAAACTCCCATCACCACCACCTTGAAGTTTGCTTATCTGCTTCCACACTCACCCAAGAGCACGGTCGCTCACCTCTTCTTCCCCATCGTGGTTTCCCACTGCCTCCCAATGCTGAAAGCTCAACATCTTCTCCCGGAATCTTATCCGACTTCCTCAATTACAGGCACATCAGTGGAGATTACTTGATTTGTGTAAGTGGAGAGCATGGCATAGCCAAGATTAGCAACAGGAACGGCACAGACCAGCGATTTCTCCCTATCCAATTAGCTGATATCAAAGCTGTGCCATCTACTGGCACGCAACACGAAACACTGCTCCCAGCACAACTCCAATAATGTCGTTGTGGCTACAGCAGCTCTTTGTGTAGATCTGAGGGGGGATTTCAACTTACACCCCTTACAAGTAAGGGCACACAGAAGGCAAACACAGGACAGCCAGCGTTCACTTTGCAGCACCAAAGCCAGGCGATCAGCCACAGACCCGCGGGAGCCCCGCCAGCATCCTGGTTTGGAGAGGCACTTCGGCCCCAGCCTTTATAATCCCCCACTTGCTAAGAAATTACCAACTTTACTTAAAGGAATTTTTTAAAAAAAATTCTTTTTTTTTTTTCCATGCTGGTGGGAAAAAAAAAAACAACTATTTAAAATCAGCTTTGATTCCCATTACTATGGTTAAAGTTTTGGGAAGATATTTTGGCAGGTACCCAGATGTGGCTGGCAGCCCCACACCACTCAGAGAAAACTGGAGTTGCCACTTCCACCAAGCCCGTACGGGTACTTCCAGCAGCCCCTACCGCCGCACTCCGGGATGCAGGGTGTCTGAAACAGCAGAGGAGAGACAGAAAGCAGGGATGCAAAGCAGAAACACCAGCCCAGAAAAGAGGTGACTCTGGCAAGCAGGGACACCAGAGCCCAGGCTGGGTTACTGACACAGAGCTACAACACAGCTCTGTGCCTGCGGAGCTGCTCCGGCTGCTGGCTCTCCCAGTTAACCCAGTTCCAGCCCTGCACGTCCCAGTTCAGCCGGCGGCTCCAGAAGCACCATCAAGCAGGCAGGCACACGGTTAAATATTTTTCCTGTCATCTGTTTCATCTTGCTTTCCCTTCAGATTGTGCCTGTGAACGCTGACAGATTTCTCATCACATGGCTGTATTAAGCTGCTTTTTAATTGCTTTTTGAGGGACTCAAAGGCCAGCAGGCAGAGGGGCACTGTATTTTTCCAAGGAATGTTATTTTTATTCTAGCAGCAGGAAAGGTTTGCATTAATCCCCTGCAAGCAGACAGCTTCCATGCAGCACGCTGGCTGCAGGGATGGCGGGTCCAGAGGACTGGGATGACTGGAGCAGCGTGCTGGAACACCACAGGCTCCCGGGAACTCCTCTTTAAAGAGCAGATCACAGGCTTTGGCACTAAACTTGCATTAAATTGATACCATCTCTTTAATGTTATCTCTGGCTCTTTATCACAATTGTATGTGCAATTTACATTCTTGTAGCTCTTTTTTTTTTTTATTAAGATTTGCTAGATCCTTATCACAGATATTTTACACATTGTTGTAGTGTCACTCAAGCATTTAATGGACATCAGCTGCTCTGGGAATAGCAAGGATGCCGAGCAGTTTCAGGCTCACACCGTTAAAGCTGCGGCAGCTGCAAAGCTACGCGGAACGGAAAGCACGGTCCGTGCTAGACACCGCGCTACACGGCTCGCGTGCCAGCTCATAGGTAACAGCACAGCACCGCTTGCCCAGAGCCAGGCTAAACGCTCAGTATGCAAGCCATCCTCACGCCAGCTCCAGCTCTCCACCCGCAGCTACTCCCGCTATTCGTCATAGGGCTCTCGTGTGGAGACCTACCAAGATGAACCGTGCCAAAGCCAATTTGCGTTTCGTGGGCTGCAGAAATGAGACTTGCCAAATCCACTTTCTTGAGGAAAAGAAGGCGGGATTTGAAGAGAGCTTTTGAGACAAAAAAGCTTCACGCAAGTCCATTAACCCACGGGACCAGGCCTCCACCCCCTCAATCATCAGAGTCTTTAACTTCAGTACTTGTCCGTAAACAGAGCTGTACAAATAATTGGTTTTTAGTTCAACTACGGGATGAAACCCTTAAAAAAAAATCATCATCTAATTCTACCTGAACTGAATTCAAAATGATTCAGTTTTTCTTCCTAGGTCAAACGGTTCCCATTCAATACAAGAGACTTCCATCCCAGATGATGTGTTCAAACACTCAGGGGGAAAAAACATGAAATGAGAGAATAAATTGGAGGGAGCCCTTTCTGCCCAGTATCTTGGGCTTCAGAGAGCTCTTCAAGGATGTACACACTCCCTGCAAAACTACAGGCAACTCCAGGGAAATAAAAACCCTCCCCTCAGCCTCTCCCACCATGCACAGATTACGAAGCCATAGGACAGGGCGCAGAAGCGACTCTACCTACCAAACTGCCATGGAAATGTATTTTCTCACGCCAAAACTAACCAAGGAAATTCACATAAATCCCATTTTCAGGGATATGGTTTATTTTATTTTGCTATCATTGCAAACATTTCTTCCCAACCATGTTTAAAGGTTGTTTTATCAGGAATTAAATGGTAATTCTCCTCCCTAGCACCAACTCCCTCCCTTTATTGCATACTCACCACTTTTATATCTTTATCTGTATCTATCTAGATAGACCAGTAAGTCTTATTCATCTTCTTTTATCCTTTCAGCCATCCCCAAATGCATCCCCTTAGTGCATGGAATAAGGCAGCCCCGCCGGGAGCTCGGGAGGGTAAGGACCAAGCTGATGGATCCGAGCTTGCAGACAGCCAAGAACCACAACTGCTGCAAATCCCTTGACGATGTTAATGGCTTCAGTTCCCTCTCTCTCTGCTAAGAGCACTGCTCCTGCACTGGAGAAACCGGGAAAAACTGCAAACCGACATGCAAACAGCTGTCAAACAGACAACACAGCTTGATGATGGGAAGTAAAACACCCTTTAAGCACAGCTGATCTCTCCCTTCGCATGGTCTCAGGTCTCCAGGTTCCTCACGCCGCAGGGTGCCGAAAGACAAGGCACGCACAGCGATTAAACTCTGAAAGAAAGGTTAGTTCCCATTACTGGGACTGCATAGTCTTCCTCCCTGTGCGTGCCAACCAGCCCGGTAGCACTCGGGGCGCAGGCGGGAGGGCAAGCTTCGCTCTGGCTAAAAGCCCAGCTAAAGCTCTCAGTCCTGCTGCGTGGCCCGAGACCACAAACCTCAGCCCTGGACGCAAGGCAGGGACTGGCGGCACACTGCAGCTCCCCTCCACGTGTCTGCCTTGGGGACGAGCGCGTTGCATAGTGCCGCCGGAGGGAAGATGCTCTGGGGCAAAGAGGAATCCATAAGCCTAAAAATAAATCCCTGGGCAAAGGCGCAGAGGGTACAGACCGGGAGCGTGAGAAGCCGTGTAGCTTCACCTCCTGGCTGGCAGCTAGCTGCCAGGGTAAGGGGCCTACGGGAATCAACTTTAGTTTTCGGGAAGGGGAAAGTCAGGAAACTGTTTATTTGCACAGGAAAAGTAAGAAAATTCCACTCTGGGTTGGAGAGCTATAGGAAGAGACATTGGCTTGTTTGCACAACTGCTTTTGCCTCCTCTTTTGCTCCAGGCCTGGAGAGGGCATCCCAAAAAACTCCAAAGGCCAACCATCCAGACTTCTTAAAGCAAATACCCAGGAACAACAGTCTTAATCTGCCGAGGGCAAGAGAGGACAAAGGTTTCTCCATTTGCTCTCTGCCAACAGCCAGGCAAGCCCACGGCACCTGAGGGCTGACAGCACAAGAACAGGGCTAGAACCCCACTGTGGAGACTCGCTGAACGTTTTAACAGGTCAGGACCATTGCTTTTCACTCCCTCAGCTGTCACTCTGGATGCATTTGCAATACTGAGTCTGTACCTCGCAGGGGTGCCCCCAAACAGGGGCCATTCCAGGAGCCCTCCAACCTCCAGCACATGGTGGTGCCAGGGCAGGCAGTGGCAGGAGCCCCCGCACCCTTGTCAACCTCCACAGATGTGGAAGGCACCAAGAGCCCACGAAGTCGTAAAGCCCATCAGGCTGGGCTGCTGCCAAGCATTCGTGGCAGAAGAAAGGGAAATGTTCACCACCAGCTGGGTGAAAGTGCCGGAAGAATCATGTTAGCGCTATTAAGAAACCCGGTTACATCGCTCAGCAAAGTGGCCCAATACAGTTTTGATAGACTCGTACAAACATCTGATTGTCCCTGATTAGATTAGACAATAAACCCCCATCCCGGTGTGTGGGCATTGTTCAGCTCCCCTCTGCAATCTGTAAATTAGAATTCCAGACCTGGGAGATTGGATTCAAATTGGATTACTGGAGCAGGGCCAGTGCAAGAGCACTCGCGAAGCAGGAGAAGACACACACACAAATAAATAAATAAATACACACACAGAGACATTCAGCCAGGATTTGATTACGAGCAAATTAAAAATAGAATTAAAAACAAAAGCCACCAACTAGTAATTAGCAAAGAAGTGGGAGGAGGGGTGGATTTGTCACTGCGAATTAACAAAGCACAGAGATCATACCTTTACATGTTTTGTACTTCAGCACACACAAGGCTGATGCTGGCTGTGGTTCTTCCTCCATGAACACAAGAGCTCGTGTCTGAGGCAATGCAGCCGGAACGGGGAAGGTGGGCACGGGGCAGCGAGGCCCCACACGCCACCGAAACCACAGGCCACGTCTGAGCTCACCCGAACTACGTTTATTCCCTCTTTCCTCCCCCATTTTGCTGCCTAGGTGAGACAGGTAACGTGTCCCTTTGCTTGGACACTGGTCTGGGACCCAGCAGGCCAGGGTGTGATCACTGGTGGCCTTCTGGCATGCCCAGAGGTCCCCACCAGGTAAAATCCAGGGCCACATGTGTAGCACCACATGCTGCCACCCCACCCCTGCTGACGGCAGCTCGCTCTCTCTCCTGGCCTGACACCACTCAAGTTGGTCAATTTGCGCCAACTTGGCTAACGAGCGCCTGGAAGATCTTGCTTCACACAGTTCAGCAGGGCAGCAAGACGGCAACAGGACCTTGCGCTGCCAGCAGCGGAGGAGAAATCCACTATGACCCCAAGGCTGCTCCTGCTGAATGCTGACCCCCTTTGCTGCCCACCCCGAAGACCGCACATCACCAAGGCCAGAGGACAGCAACATCCCCAATAGCAAAGGAGGGAAGAGAAAGCCGTCGTGCCCGTACTGCTGATTTCCTACCAGCCCACTCTGTGACAGAGGTCAGCGCCTCCGCGGTCGAGAGGAGGGAGTGGGGAGATGCTCTGAACTGGGCTGAGAGAATGCTTTGCTGCATGCCAATTTTTTGCAGCTCTTTAGACAAGTGAAACCTTTTATTGTCCCTATCAGGGAGCAGAAGGGCTGATAAAGACTCCGTTCGCCATATACCTGCAAGGGAAATCTCACGCCTATCAGAATTGTTAAAGGGATAAACCTGTCCAATTAAATCCCCTCTGCGCTCTTGATATACGCTCGTGCCAGATGTAAATGGAGCTTGGAACTTGTCCCAGCTGAACAGTAATGCGCTGAGCATTCAGCCGGGACTAAAAGCACAACTGGCCTGAGCTCCTACCTCCCGCGATGCCCTGCTGACCAGCTCTCATCCCCGAGAAGCCAGCTTGGTAAGTACTTTGTGGTAATGCACCAAGCTCCCACCTCGCCCTCCATCAGAGGATCCTAAAGCATGGCTGAGTGCTAACTGCACTGTCATATCAGAAAGAATATGCAAAGAAAAAATGCCAGTAAGTGGGAAAACCCAAAATCAAGAGCGGGGGTGGAAATCAGAGACAAAACTGAGAAATCTGCTTAAGGCAGTAAGAAAACTCAAGCCTTGCTCATCTCCAGAAAAAAACATCTTCACTGTGCATCAAATCCCAGCTCTTCCAGCCACCTTCCCTTAGGATCTGAGGCAAAGGAAGATGGGAATGCCCCACACTCCTACAGCCATGTCCATCCAAGTCTTTGTAGCCACAAGAAACCCAGCCAGACATCCCCACAGCACGTCTTCAAAACACAGAAAATCCCCAGAGTCTTGTCCTTTGCATTCATTTTTCCGCCAAAAGAAAATGCCTAATGTTTAAAGCCAAGAGCAGGTTTTCCTACTGTTGTCACAGGAAAATCTGAAAGTCTTCTGTGAAATATATTGTGAGCTCCAACACCCTAGCCATGGAACAGGAGCCTTGAACCCTCCAGCCAACCCTAAATGATCATCCCACACTTGAGCAAAATACATAGCAATGAAAATATGCCGTTAAATTTCACAACAACAGAAAAAAAAAACCCACAAACTTTTCTCTTAACTACTGGTAAGTGCTGTTAGTTCTTTCATCACCAGAGTCACGCAAGATGCACCAAAGCTACTCCATATACATCCATCTATGTAAAACACACACACTCACGTATATAACACACACATATTACAAATTCTCCAAGACATGAAATCCCACTCCGCTGCATTTCTGCTCAATGCACCATATTGGACATGTTCTGCACACAGCTGAGGTCCATCAGAAATATAACAACCTTCGCCTCAAGCCAAAACCTTTTGCCGGTGATGTACATTACGCAAAACTAAAGCAGCTCTTTGGAAACAACATTGGCCCAACCATGCCACCAGTATCCCATGGGGGCAAGACCAGAGCCTGCAGACATTTGTACCATGTTTTATGGACAAGGGAGGTCTCTTTTTAGAGCTGATGGAAGACCATCAGCACAGAGAGCAGCCTTCAGGCCAGTCACGGTGTATAAATAGCTCACCTCAGGGCATAACCCACTCAAACCGTGGGATGTGCTGCTCGCAGGAGGCAAAGCAAATTGTCTGTGGTTAAATATGTGAAGGATGAAGCAGTCAGCATCCAAAAGCAGCCTTCTCAAGAACCGTATAAAAAGTAGAAACAAGCCTAAAACATACTCTAGGATCTAAAATTTCCATCTCTCAACCTCCTCCTCCATCAAATCACAGCTCCCTTCTCCCCCAGTCTGCAGAACTTCGGGAAAGGAAAGACTCTGAGGCATCACTCACCTAGTATTAGAAAAGGAACAGATCTAGTGTGTCCATAGACCCGAAGGAGAAGGGATAGTAGCCTCCTAGATCCTGCACCACAAGCAATGACCTCCTCATGTTCTCCCCCTCACCTTTTTAACGCACCAATGCTTTTGTGGCAATACAAGAATTTCCTGAGGCGTTTGGCTTGTGCAGCAGAAATGATGCAGCAACCCCTCAGCCGCTTGCACCCACGCTTTATTTCCGAAGCCTTTCATCACCTCAGCAAACCCCCGCCACGCTCTCGCTGTTTGGCATTGCCAGCACAGTAGGATGCGGGGCTGGGCCACCGAGATCTCCTTGGTGGCCACGAGCAGCAGACAGGGCTGGAGCATCCAGGGACACGGTGGGGCAGGAGGGAGCAGCCCAGGTCTGCAGGCAGAGCACGAAGCAGGAATGGCAAACAGAACAGGAAGGGAAGAAGAGATGCTCTTGTGTTCTGGGCATGTGGAGATATCAAGGAGCTGGATTTGATGGCAAGGGAGGCTCTTTCCCGTGCCTTTTATCTTTGCTGCTTCCTTTCCTTTCTACAGAGAACCGGCTCATCTTCACCAACCTCACCAATCAGCCACTGAGGCTTTAGAAGAAGGGAAGGTCTCATCACTACGGGTGAAGTGGGGAATCCTAGACAGGCCACACAGAGAAGAAAAGAAAGGAGAAGAGAGAAAACTGCCCCTTGGGTTTGGGAATCTAGAACTGGCAGCTGCCCTGTGCCCACCCCAAGGTGATGGCTTTGCCCTGGCTCACTCAGTGCTCCACCAGCAGCAAACTCCAGTGGCTGGTCTTCTAAAGAAGCTCACCAGAGAAGCCTTAGCCTGTAGGTACACATCTCTCTGGGCACATAGAAAGGCAATGAGGAGTCCAAACAGACTGAGAGGTTGAAGAAGAGGTGGCAAAAGAATCTATTTGGTAAACAACCAACCTGTTGAATTCCAACCTCAGACGATGTCAATCCATGAGCCAGCCAGTTGTGATTCACAGCACAAAGAAAACACAATGGGGATGTGCAGTCATTTGGCAACCTGCCACCTCGTTCCTTTCCCCACGTGGAGGAAGATGCCTCTCTTAGGCCTAAAAAGGGGCAAGATCATGAGCATGGACAAGAGCAACCTCTTGAAATTACACCCAGTTGGGAACATAACCTCACCTGTAGCAAGATCCCTGGAACTTCCCCACAATGCAATAACGCTGCATAAATTTAATGTCATCTACTTCAGGAGATACTTCACCTTAGCAATATCTTTTACTTCCATTTCAAAAGAGAGCAGCTGTACTTTTGGTATTGAAGACCATCTTCTGCCTCCCTTCCTGCTAAAGCTTGGGAAGAAAAGGCAGCTGGAACTACAGAGCCCAAAGGAGACTGAAGGCAGCCCTGAAGCAATGAAATTGTCACAGAGAAAGGACACTGGAGTATGGTGGGAAAAAGGGCAGTTGGTGGTGATGAAATGCCATGGGAAATAGAAGCCGTTGCGCGGGACATGAGGTAAAAATCCCCCAGGAGCCAGCTGTAGATACTCTTCTGTAGTGCCAGTTGGAACGGGTGGGGGTTGCAAAAAGATCTTCCTAGGAATTTTTCTGTCCCGTGATGAGACTGTCATCAGATAGGATGGTCTGGAACAAAAAGGGAGGGACAGCATCCAAACAACTAGCCCCTTGTAGACGACTTATTTTAGGAAGCAACTACCCTCTTTGCTAGGCACCCCTGGCTTGAGCACTCCTCAGAGGGTCCTGCTGGGGCCAGACCCATGCCACAGCGCTGCACGTGGCTGTCAAGGCCAGACAGCCAAATTTGGTTTCCTTGTGCTTGATTTCTGCTGCTTGGAAATACAACACACAAGGTAAGAAACTATCAATTATTGATAAGTGCTCTGCACACAGTTTAACTTTAATAAAGACACATTAATATTTTCATTTGGAAACGGAGGAAAACAAGCTCTTTGGTGGCTGGTCTGAATCACCACCTCATCAGAACGGCACTCAAAGTGGGCATCCGTCGCGTGTGCCCAAAGGCTAGGTAGCACCTTCCCACAAAGCCTCACCAAAGCACAGGCAATACACCCTCTCTCTTCTGAGGCAAGCAGGATAGGGAGGCATCTTTTCAGCAGAGTGAGTACTTGAGTGATACGGCAATTCATACTTCAAGGAGAGGATCCATTTCTTCCTCCTCACCTGCCCTTGCTGATACACGGAGTCCCACCTGACTCAGATGCTGAAAAAAAATATTTCAAGAAGTCATCGTCGCTCTCGTGAGTCATGAGAGAAGGGGAGGAAATGACTCCAGGAGAGATGATTCAACTACAGGGAGAGTTGAGACAGAAGAAAACATAGGCTGGAGAGTGTAAGAAGCTGCGGGAGCCCCAATGCTTCACAGGAGCTTAGCACAACATGGAAGAAATGCAGAAGATCCAATTTCTCCTCCTACCATCAACTTCCCCATTTCCAGATTTTGTTGTCAGAACCACCAATCCAAGATGCCAAGAACTTACATGCAAGCTGGAGGTAAGAGACTGCTCCATCCAGCAACTGTACTCTGAAGGAGGCCTCTTGAAGGGCCTAATTCAGCTCACAGGATCACTGTTTCCACTACAATAAACCAGCACCAAGTGCTCGTTATCTAACCAGTGCTGCCAGAGTCACCCCTCCGCATCAGGCAAGCCCTTAACAGTGCACCAGCCAGCCCTGCCCAAAAACTCAACAAAAAGGAAGTTAAATTGGAAGACGAACAGGGTTATTTGTACCTCAGGCAGCAGTTCTACACTTGACCCAGCACCAGAAGGTGCACAAACTCTCTGCAAGTCTGTGAGAGTCAGAGCAAAGGGTAAGAAAAAACACAGCAACCAGTCAGCCAAACTCAAATGGCACAGTGGAAACCACCCACCACAGTCTTGCCACCTAACCCAGTGCTGTTACCCTGCTCATCCCACAGGAGCCACACGTTGGCCAGCTGTATATCAAGTTTGCAGTTAACTTCTGTCACCCATGCCTTCCTGCAGCACGTACAGGTGGTGCACACCTTCAGAATGTTTAATAGATGATATCTGCTCATGCACGCACACAAAATATGCAAACAGAGGGATGTAAACTCATATTAATAAAAAAAATGGTCTCCCTGTTCTTCACTTGTGCAAACCCAAATGCAGTGGTGACAATGTCACACTTCAGCTCCTCCCATTCAAGCTAAAACACTTGGTATGAGTGCCAAGTAGGCTTCATCTTTACCTCCCAAACTCAAGAGCTGAACAACCTTCTTCACCCAAATCCCTACTGTTACCATATTGATCAGTTACTGTGGACACTCTCACGCCATCCTGTCAGTCAAGCTGGCCTTCAAGCACGCTTGACTCAGATCCTGTCACGTCTTGAGACTCCCCTGGTCTACATGGGTGTCTTGCAATTTCTTCTGCGATACCTTCTCTAAGCTGCTACTTCTTACCCAACTATGGAGACAGGTCACTTCCAAACTCTCACTGCCTTAGTCGTGCCTTAGTTACACCTCAGTTACTGCAACACCTTGTCCCTCACCATGGTACTTTTTCCTGTGCTCCCATTCCTGCTGAACAAGCTGAAGGGTGACCAAGTCTTTTTGGTCACAGTCACTATGCGGACACAACAGCTACGCTACCTGCTCTGAGCCTCTGCCTTGTCTACTGTCCCACAAAAGCACCTCTAGTTAATCAAGTTGCAAGGCATGCCCAGTTGGCCATACCGCCAGATGTCCACTGCACAACTTCATCCTGCTTGCTACAGTCAGGTATTTGAGAGGACACTACAGCTTCTGTGGTGAAACTCTTACATGGCTCCCACGCCCCTCTGCAGCAGAGAGGGTGTCTCCATCTCTCTAGGAGGGCAATTACGTGTCTCTGCCCCGGTAGAGGAGAACATGATAGCAGAGCAGGGCCCCGAAGCTGCCTCGTTACAGCCATCGCCAGGTTTTACTCTGCCAGCACCACAAGCAGGTTACCTTTCTCCACTACAGATAAAATGAATTCATTTTAAAAGGAGTGCTATGAAATAGGGTGATAGATTGGAAATGTACGCAGGCACCCATGAGGGCAACTCAAATACCCAGTCAATCACAGGATTCAAGTGCCAGACACCAGCACAAACAGTTCAGTGTATCTTCTCCTAAACAGGTTAAAACCCTCTACTTGTCTGAAACACTTCCATAAGCTACTGCAGGTACCACAGTACCTTTGCTCCTGCTCATCACACCCCCAGTTAACTCACTGGGTCAAACTTGCTGCCAGGCTTTTGCTGGTATTTTTGTGGCAGCACTTTCAGGTGTTCACATGATGGCGGGAGGAGACAGAAAGCAAGAAGATACCTATAGTAGACCCTCACGTGACACGTCTTCGCCTCACACCCCAGACATAGTCCATATGAATTTGTGTAATCGCAGGATGCAGTTCCCAGAAAAGATCGCACAACTACAGAAATTACTTTGAAGCCAAGATCATAATGCTACGCCAGCATCAACCCTCCTCTTCAAACCGAACACAGCAGACAAAGGATGAGCACACAGGCCCATCACCTTACCTTTAAAGCACGGACTTTCTTGGCCAAGAGGCTCTCGATGTCTCCTGCAACCTTCTCCACCAATTTCCTGGGCACGTTCTCCTTGACTTCAAACAGGTTTCTGTTCTCGTTGTAGATCTAAAGAGGGAAAAGAGAGAAAGGCAGACAGTCAATATTAGAGAGAAGTACAGCAGTCTTCCCACAGAAAAGTTGATTCTCTGACACAGAAGAATTTTAGCACTGTGAATTAGGTAACAGTATCAGTTTTGGAAATTAGGGGAACAAGGGAAGAAAGGCTTTGCAATCAGGAAGAAAAAAAAAAAAAAAAAAAAAAAAAAAAAAGCATTCAACCTGCTGCCCACACCATTGGCTTTACAGCTGCTTTCTTTCATGCTTGCAAGTTATGAGCATCCCTGCTCTTGCGCAAAAGCTGAGCTGCCCACCACACCACCCACACTCCCCACCTCTGTGGAGCCAAACCAGCAGCACAGGCAGAGCGTGCTCATCTCTGAGCAAGCCACAGTAAAGCAGCACCCTCAGGAAACCCAGATTTCTACCACCAGTCTAGAGGGAGGGATTATCCTGAAGGCCAGATGCAATTACCTGAATTGGAAGGTTTACACCCAAAGCGTGCAGCCATGACCTGTGGGCTGCCATTCCAAGCCACATCGTAGAACTGCAGAGGACAAAGTCAGCCCCAAAGTGGGGGCATCAGCACTGCCCCAAGAAGTGCTCTGTCTCACCACAAGACTCCGCAACCACCAACCCCTTCGTCACCTCCTCAGATCATTTCCCGACTTGTTACCTTGGCCTGTCTGCAAACTCAGGTGCAATCAACTCAGGGTAAAGAGAGAAGAGCTTTTCACAATCGTCTGAGATTAGGGGAAGAGAAGGAAAAAAAAAAAAACTTCACACCTTATCTTTTCTTAAGATACAAGAGAAAAACAACACAGCAAACAGGATTCTGCTTCTTTCTGAATCCTCAGGCTGCTTGCAAATACCTGCAGTTCCAGACATGAAGACATCTCACAGCAGAAAACCCTCCAAGGACAGCCAGACCTCCCCAAGGAGGGAGCTGATTCCACGCTTAACTGCGATTTCCATGCTAAGCATGTCTGGTATCTACTTGAGCTTGCATGATCCTTGGGAGCTGAATCATTGCTTCCCATGGGACAAAAATCCCTCTTTGCTGGAGCTTCATTAGAGGTGAAATGCTCTGCCTCTAACTGCCAGTTTGTGGCAGACCTGACCATTACGACAAAGGAAAAGAGTAGGTGGTGCAGAAACCATTTCTCACGAAACATCTGCCTGCCTCTGCCCTGGGTCTCGGCGCAGCATCCAAACACGAACAGTAAACCAGCAGCTTCCACAAGACAAACACGTACCTCAGAAACCCCCACATTTTGCTCTGTGCGGGCAGCACAAGGGCAGGACTACAGAGAGGCTTGGAGACACCCACCAGGCTGGTACCACCACAACTGTTTCTCTTGGTGGAGCCAGCAAAAATACAGGTCCAGGCAGGCAGGTGCCCAGGATCTGGAGAGCAGCACACCACGCAGCTCAAGAACAGGACGAGACCCTCCCGATATGTTGGGAAACTACTTACTCCACCCTTTTCCAGATGTTACTGTGCTGGAGCTGGAAGTGACTCTGATCCCTGAAACGCAGCCTGAGTAGAGATCCCCCCACCACAGCATCCCCTTTCCTTCCCTGGTTAAACAAAGCGGTTTCTGAGGTTGAAGCCACAGGGGTCAGAGACTAAGCACGAGGCTGCTCTTTTGGCTTTGCATGGTCCTACTGGGTTAATCTTCAGGCTTCGACTTTGCTTTCTGCAGCTCCCGCTGGGGTCCCTGGTCTGCCTAAGCTCCTCCTTTCTTCCATGCCACTAGGAAATTACGGACAGCAAGTCCCCCTCAGCAGCTTTGTGTCCACATACACCCTTACTCCATCCTAGCTCTACTCCAGGCAATATTTTTTTTTTTTCCCCAAAAAAGCCCCAAGGGATGCAGGTAACCTGCCCTGGCTGCCAGGATGGTAACCCCCCCGCCTCTATCAGTGAGGTGGCACACAAAAGGCTCAGACCTGCTCGTTTCTGAAGTTTCTGGACCAAACAGCATTTCTGTGAATTTTTCTGGTTACTGACCTGCAACAGCACCGCCCATGAGCCAAGAGCAGAGACGCAGCAAGCCAAATATCTGCGACCCTCCTCCCATTCCTCAGTCCCTAAGAAACGCGTGGAGCACAGCTCCAGCACCCTCCCTGAAGCTCTGCTCGCCCAGGCTCCAGACCTGCCAGTCTTCAAGGAAGGGTAACTCCAAGCATCAAATTTTCAGCCAACCTGATTTCAAAGGCTTCACCCAAACCATTTTGGTCCCCACACCACCCATACTTCACATCAATTTGACAACACTTATTATAGGTGATTGTTCTGTGAGCATGGTGACTCCAGAGGATGCTTTAGTAAGAGGACACATTTTAGAGGCATCCTCAGACTCCAGCAGAAATTATTTCTAGGTGTTCTTCACATCAGAGCTCCATCACACCCCGAGTTTCAGACCGAAAAGCACGTACTGCCAGTAGCAAAACACCCCCTGCTAAAGAAAAACACCCCATGTCAGCACAGAAAGGGTTAAAGCAAGGAAAGCTTGACACAAGGCAATATTCTCTCATACTCTTTTTTCTCCCTTTGGTTAGTAACAGCATAAGAAAATGTGTTTGGAAGGCGCGCGCTACCTCCAGCTGAGCAGCGGCAATTAGGAAAGCAAAGAGGAGCAATCTTCAAGGAGAAAGCTCCGGGTAAGGAGGGCGTCCTGACATCAGTATTTTCCTATTATGAAACAGAAAATTGGCTCCTATTGGTTACGGACAGAAATGGTGCCTGTCCACAAGGGAGGAAAAAAAAACAGAGAAAGAAACCAGGAGATGTTCCTCCAGCCCTCTCCGCAGCTGCAGAGCTCTGCGGTCTTCTTGGCTGAACAGTTCACCGGCGTTAATTAGAACAATCCAGCACGAATTAGCAGCGACCATACGAGCATGGGGATGTACCAGACAGGCAGGGGAATGAACGGTAGCGCTCCAGGCAATTAAGATAGCTTTGCACTCTCCATTGTAGCGTTTTGCTTCGGGTTGTTCGGAGCTTGGCTGGGTTGTACTTGTCTGAGGTGACATCTCCCATACTGGGTTTTTCTTTGAGCTGAATCATAGAGGGAATTTTCTGGCCAAAGACAGCCCAAACATTCCTCAGCAATGGCAAAAGCCCTTAGTTTTGTCCAGATCAGAAAGTTGTTCTCATTGAAATTCTTCTGTGATCTGGTGCTCTGGGACCTGGGTTTGAAATTCGTAACAGCAGTGACCTCAGAGTCAAGAAGCCGCTGCTTCTGATTCCACGTAGGTGCACTGGCACACAGCCGTGCCGGCCCCCTCCGGGAGAAGGGGCTGCAGGTTGCATGCTCATGGCAGACTGGGTTCTCCTGTGCAATCCCTTCGTGAACGCACCCCATCCCCTAGACGGGCAGGGCGAGCGGGTGGCAACGCACGGACATGAGAGCGAAGCCCAGTCCCGCAACGCTCCAGCTGTGCTGAAACGAGAAGTGATGTCCCTGCATGAGCCCGGCTCCATGTAGTTGGCAAACTCAAAGTCACGGAGAGAGGCTGCACAGAGCCTGAGTTACCCACGGAGGTATTTGTCCTCAGGCAGCACAAAGGAAGCTGGTATATTCAGGGGAGAGGGATCGAGACCAAACTACAAACTGCAGATCTCAATAAAAGGTCTAGGAAGGGCTGAAGCTGAATGCAGGAGCCAGAAGATCCCAGCACAGCAATGGAAAGAGGGGTCCAGCAGTGGATGCTGAGAGTGAACTAGTAAGCGGCAAGAGCAGGGGGAAATAGTAACACAGGCAAAACAACAGAAAGGACTGAGTGGAAATTTAAAAAAAAAAAAAAAAAACAAAAAAAAAACCAAAAAAAAAAGGGGGA